>OX382348.1:10944998-11417498 GCA_947507615.1 Hemithea aestivaria
CTCTTGGCAAGCCAAGACAAGGACTACCAAGGTAGTTATTACATTCGCATTCACCATCCCACCCCAGCGGTGGACCGGTTCATCACCGGGCCCCTGCACAATGGAGGGTCGATCTTTCCTATCAAGACCATACCTCAGACTTGTTGAGCTCGTGTAAGCCATCCGGAAACCCTCCAACTCCTGACCAGAAAGCCCAACAATGTTGAGGGATAGAGCTAGCTCAAATTAATTGAATGTTTCGTCAACACCAGACAATAAGTTTGTTATGATTGTTCCACGTAAACACTTCCTACTGACGCAGTGACATATTGAGATAATAATATTGGTGTATCACGTGATCGGTCAATTGAAGTTATCTTTATTGTTATAGTGATTGATAATAATATTGCTAAAAATAATGTTTTTGTTATCGATGCGTAGTAAACGACTTGTTTTATTATCTACGATTTTTTTTCTCTAGTTGTGCCTAGTCGGTTTTACTTGCTGAAAAGTAACCTATGTGTTCCAGAGTCTACTTGTGTTTAAATTGTAGCTTCGTCCGTTTAGCCGTTTAGACATGTAGTGGCAAACACACGTAAATCCATAGGCATTTTTGTACTAAACAGACCTACGTTTGACCACATCCCACCTGATGGAAGATGCATATACGAACGACGATAAATCACATAAGATGCCTAGTGGTATCTATTCACTCAGACCTTGAAGATTCCCAAGTTGTATCGCTCGGGAAACACGGATGACGACAATGTGATCCAAACGGCACCAGCTCAGATAGTGGGAAGGTAATATATTTTCTTCGTTCATGCTATACTATGGAAGGTTTGGGAGGGGGTTTAGACATTTGACCCACACTCTTATCTACTGCGGGTTGTGGATGTGCAGTAAGCACATCCACATGAATGATCGGCTTGTGGCATCGTAATTAGTATTATTTCCGCCTTTCATTTTTTATACTCTACACTAGTGCTACTTAAAAACTATACCTACATTAAAACTGCATTCTTTTTTTAACTTGTCACAAAATGTTACTATCAGGTTTTATCTTTAGACACAATCACTTCTTGATATCAAAATACGTGTCTAGTGTCTATCTAGTACTGTTCGAGTACCTAGGCACTAGACGGAAAAGGCAGGCATTATGTAAATATGAGATATGTAGGTACATTATGTCAGTTACAACGTAATCAGAAATATAATACGAATCAAATAGACAGATAAGAGATATCTGTGCTAAATGACAAGAGTCGTGGCATTAGATGAATTTACAACTGTAAAAGAAAACATGAATAAACTGAAAAAATGGCTTGTTACGGCACGATGTTCAGTGAAGTCAGAAAGGCTTTTTTCCCACTTACTTGACTGAAAACGCGTCGTTCAACTCTATCATCCATCATATCTTCATTCACTCCCCTAGCACGCATTTCTTCTTTCACACAGTTCATCCAAACCTCTTTAGCGCGTCCCCTTACCACATACCCTTACCAACCCACCACACCCCCACTTACGTTCATATTCAAGACCTTTTTTACCACATGACCTTCCTCCCTTCTCCTGATATGCCCGTTCCAAGATATACTCTCATTCTTTAATATCTCTGTTACTGGCGCTACTTTCAGACTTCCTCTGACATACATATTATGTTCATCTGACATTTCACCGGGGGTAGACTTCCTTTGCAGGTGGTCGACTAGGTGGGTACCCCAACAGTGCCAGTTATTCTACCGCCTGACCAGTGATGTGCAAACATTACTGTGCTTCGGTAGGAGGGCACTGTAGCTCGTCTTCTTACTTCGTTGTATAAAAAAAAACATAGGCTTTATTTTGTCAAATCTAGTTATTCTACACATCCACCTCAACTCTAATGTGCCGCATGAAAAGCATTGAATAAAGGGTGGTAAACCCTATATTCTATGACTCTACTCTATTCGCACAAAGTCTAGGAAATAGTGAATGACCTCTACATGAACAATCTAACCAGCGTTCATTCAATTAGCTGAAATACTGCCACGTAATGGTTTGAAGCCTTAATTTGTCTAATTTGTGTTAAGTATTAAACACTGGCCCTTTTAAAAGGTTCGTTTACCTACAAAAACAAACTTTTTTTCATCCAGTCACTTTGATAACAAAGTTAAATAGAAAAAATAAACCGTTTTAATTCATACCCCGGAAACTACACCACCTATTTTGATAAAAAATTGGAACAAATTAATTCAAATTATATTCTGACAAATTGTATGCTTTCACCCCTTTTTTGAAGTCGTTTAAAAAGAATGTTTCGACGAATTGTAGACCTTGAAAAAAGTTTTTTAAGATCAGTTTGTATCAAAAGTAGATATTTGTAATTTAAATAGCATTTTACAAAAAGTAAATTCTACAAACTCAAAATAATAAATTTTATCAAACTCAAAATTCGTCATACCGTGCGAGTAAGAAAATCGCACGTAGAAACGTAGCTCAAATATAAATTCAAAGAATACATTTATTGAAAATTCCTTATGACCATCCTGGATCCATTATTGCACACATTTAAAAAGTGTTTTCAGTTTGATATATTAAAAAAATGGCAAGGGGAGCAATATTTAAAAGTTTTTTTTTTCTTTCAAAAATTCACATCGTGCCTATGTTTAATACATCAAACTGAAAACACTTTTAAAATGTGTGCAATAATATTATGGAGGGGTGGTCTTAAGGAATTTTCAAAAAAAAAATTCTATGAATTTATATTTCAAAATTTGTGAAATAGTGCGAGCGTGAGAGCGTCACTCGATATACACGCTCTTAACAAAAATGTGTTTAAAATGCATATTTAGTGTTGCAACTAACGTGAATTATTCACATACAGTTTTTATATTACGCATGGGACAAGCCCCCAATAAGTGTGTCAGTAAGTCAATATTCCAAATGGCCTTGACACTAGTGTATCACGCGGCATCACTCGAAATTAGCAACTCATCATTAATTGTTATTTTTGAATTGGCACAAAAAATTACTTCCTATCTCTAGCGTAGCGTCCGTGGCCCAGTGGTCATACCTCCGACTTGTAAGCCGGAGGTCCTGGGTTCAAATCTCAGTGTGGCAAAGATTTTCGCCTGGACGCTACCGTGTTTCGGAATGCACGTAAAACTGTGGGTCCCGGCTGTTTCCTATAAGATATGTAGGAGGCAGTCGTAAGGTCATGTTGCAGGCCTTGTAGGAATCTTGGCGACCTGAAACTGCAACATATAGGTTGGCCACACAACCTATAAATTGTGATTTGACTCTAACAGTGTAAGTAGGGTAACCTGTTCTGTTGGAGTATAAACCCCAATTATTATTATTATCTCTAGACGCTGCCACAGTATGGTTTCCAAGACAGGAACATAGACATCAAGGTAGACCACCAGCCCGATGGTCAGACGATATTGTGAAATATGTTGGAGGGAACTGGATGAGACTTGCACAGGATCGGAAGGTGTGGCGTGAACATCGGGAGGCCTATACCCTGCAGTGGGTGGATACGAGCTGAGTAGATAGAGAGATAGATACGAGTAGATCTTTTTTTTTTTTTTTTTTATGTGGTGAAGT
This sequence comes from Hemithea aestivaria, assembly GCA_947507615.1. NCBI lineage: Eukaryota > Metazoa > Arthropoda > Insecta > Lepidoptera > Geometridae > Hemithea > Hemithea aestivaria. Next base: position 10,948,563 of record OX382348.1, read on the forward strand.
AGAAGACGAGCAAGACGTTCTCCTGATGTTAAGAGATAACGGCTGCCCATAATCAGTACAGTGCTACTTAGGATCTCACAATTATGTGAAATTCTAGTAGCACTGCACCAACGCTTCTTACTCAAGAGTCATAAGATGTTAAGACTCTTTAGCCCAGTAATTTCACTAGCTACAGTGCCCTCCTACCGGAGCACAGTAATGTTTGCACACCACTGCTCAGGCGGTAGAATAACTGGGACTGTTGGGGTACCCACCTAGACGACCTCCTGCAAAGGAAGTCTACCCCCGGTAATATCTTCTCTAGACATGCTAACGTTTTATTGCTATTTTACCCGATTTGTGATAGAAGATGTTTATATTTATTATGATTTCTAGTATTTTCACCGAATACCTACTCGAAACACTTAAATCGATTTGAAAGAAAAGTTTACTTTCCATTTTAGTTCCTATTTTTCAATTTATGAATAAAAAGTGCATCCTCCCACCTATTGGTAGCAACATTAAATTTGTCATGTATCTGACATGTAATCTGAGTTTTTTCATTCACTAATTTCTTCACACTGTAGGTATTTTATTTATAATACTGTTTTCTTCGCAAAATTGGCATAAAGACAACAATAAAAATAGCACGAATATCTCCTTGATTAAACACTCTAACACAATTAAACAAACATTCACATTCTGTTATCACTTACAGAGACACCTAATATCTAGAGCAAACATTTTACATTTGTCACTTACAATATAATATAGTATTTATAATACTCACATAAAAAACGATAAAACACACAGACGCACAGCACTGTTTTGTCAACAGACAACAGAAATAGTGACATAATAATAGTCATGTCGCATGTGCCGTGACAAATTGTCGATAAATTATAATAAGGACTTTATAGAAATGAAAAATCGATACTTTTTTATATTAGATAGCGACAAACTTGTGGTTCACCTAAAGATGAATCGTCTATATTATAAGTGTCTGTCTGTGTAAAATTAATAAGCATTTTGTTGCAACGTTATCGGACAAGTAAGTAGGATAAATTCCACTCTGGGGTATGGCTAAAGAAACAATGTACCTACAAAGAAAGGTTTCATCTTTATGCCAAAATCATCTCTATTTTTTTATTGTTTTCTTAAAAATATTATCTTTTATAACAATTGTTTCTACTTAACAATTATAACCACATGCCAGTTTCAGACGACTTTCGTTGATATTATTGCCAAATATCTATGACTCTTGACCATATTTAAAAGCATACAGCGTTAATTTAATTTAAAATTAAGTAAAAAGTCCTTCTCTACAGCAAGTCCAACAAGACTAAGACTATCGATAACACAAAGAGCCAGTGTCCCATCACTATCGATGCCTCTCACCGCATATTACGCAATACACTTTCGCCACTCCGCACTCTTGCGCAGCCGAATTCGGTACTGCCTTACTGACTGGCGCAGACGAAGGTTGTACTATTGTCTAGAGTCTAGAATAAAATAATCAGAAAAAAGACAGAAAATACAAACAACATATAATTTTATTCAACAGCTTAAACTAAGACACAAACAAAGTCAATTTTGAAAAAAAAAAAAAATGAATAAAATTTATTAACAAATACTAATAAGGTACAAACTAATTTTGTAATATTCTGTCGCCTATAAGTGAAAACTTGTAAATGCCCATTAATACCTATATTTAAGTACACTAGTTTTATAGACTTATGTAGATAAAAGTTTTCCCAAAAATTGTAAAATAAAATTAAAATAAAGTCAACAATAGTGATGCACATGAATAATGAAGCAATGTTACAAAAAGCCGCCGAATGGGAGCTGCACTTTATTTATCGCTAGCTGCGCTCAGCGGTTTTACCCGCTGCCTATGTGTTATTCCAAGGTCTAAGCTATCTCTATTCAAAATTTCAACTCAATCGGTCCACCCGTTTAGGCTTGAAAGAGTAACAAACATACACCCAAACATCCATACATTCTTACACTTTCACATTTATAAAATTAGTAAAATTGTGATAAGCATAGGCGTATTTAGACCCCCCCCCCTAGAAGCATTGTAGAGATACGAATTTTGCACATATTTCATGGTCAAGATTACCTATAATTTTATTCTCGGCGCTTGCAGCAAGCTGCTCGCGCACTTATTATTAAGGATATTTGAACTTTCTAACTGTTCAGAGCGAGCTAAACACACACTTTTCGTAGTAAAAATTATAATATTTTTGCCCGTCTGCACCTTGCCCAAAGAGAACCAAATCCTGGATCCGCCAGTGGTGAGAAGTATATTATACTACCTCTACCCAGCGGTTTTACCCGCTGCGGTATGTTACATAGGCACTAGGTACACTAAGTACATAGGCGCTATTACATAGAGAAGTAGGTACGAGTAGGTAACCCTGTCCCTGTCAGGGTAAAAACACGATCATAATAAGAGTAATTAATAATTATAGGTTGTTTGGCTAATCTATGTTGCAGCTTCAGGTCGCCAAGATTAATAAAAGACGGATTTTAATGCAGTTTTCAGCAACAGAGCGAGGAAAGAGGAAGGTTTACATGTATGTAGTATATTAGATACTAGCTGCGCCCAGCGGTTTTACCCGCTGTACTATAGCCTATATGTTATTCCAGGGTCTAAGCTATCTCTATACCAAATTTCAGGTTAATCGGTCCATCCGTTTAGGCGTGAAAGAGTAACATACAACCAGACATCCATTCTTACAATTTTCACGTTTATTATATTAGTAAGCTATCTAACGTATGCAAAGCGGGGGCGTCTCGCTAGTAGAAAAATATGTAACTAGAGGTACCTACCTACTAATTACATAGCAAAACATGAGGTACGTCTTTTATGAACTCACAATTGCTCATAAATAGATATCAGGCGTTTAACTTTTTCAAATAATTAAAATTGTTTACTAAACACTTTTTTTAATAATAAATTTTGTTCACAGACAATTTTTTATAAATTAAATAACTAATTAGGTATATTTTATTTTTATTTATGTCAACATCCCTTTTATTATTACTTTTGCTTTAAAAAATTATAAATTAAAATGATGCAGTCAAAATTTATTATGTTATCGATAAAATTATCATCCATGCCAGATATAACAGACTATTGTAATAAGGGTAGATACCGCGCCCCAGAAACAAAATACCACCGTAGGACCATTGTGTTAAAGCATAGAACTCGAATGACAAGCTTAAATCATGACCTATATTTTCTCAAAAGCAAATCGAAGATCGCTGCAACGCTGAAATTAAATGCTTATAGTCCTTACTTACTGATTTTCTCTTTCCTGATCGCGAAATTTATCGATCATGAAAGATCGTGAAATTTATTAATTTTTTTTTGATAATTTATAATTTAATCAATATTCAATTTAGGTTAGCGGTCAGTCCCATAATGCAGAAACCTAGCCGTAACAATGTAATTAGAAATATTTGCATGTCTCTTTTTTTTGGAATTAAATCATTCATTCATTAAATTTGCGAGTCTAAGTTTAAGTAGTACCGAGGAATTAAAACGATATCAATATAGTAATAATATCAGTATCAATTTCACCACCGAATTCATCCGCCCTCTCTCACATGCATTGAGGGTTATTATACTTGGCTTCACTTTGATTTTTATACGCGGTATATGCCTTTAATACTGTATTTTGTGACTAAATACTGTTTATTACGAACATAAATGCTATCTTATCAAGGATAAGATTTTCTCTCACAATTTTTTGGCATATTTTTCAGTTGTGTTTGTTTCTGCAAATGGAGTTGTATTCTTAAAATTAAAATAATGAATATATAATTTAATAAGTAAAAATATTTTTATTATATTAATTAATAAATATTATATATTAGTAAAATGTACGTTTATAAAGTTTAGTTTAAATTAGAAATTAGTGGTAAAAATGAAAAGCAAGAGCGGTTTCTTTTCACCTTTCCTGAAACAAGTAAGTAAACTTTGTAAAACCTTTTCGTTTTAAAATCTTTTCATTGGCAGTGTTAGTTTAAGATTAGTGGTGAATGCACATCTATCTGCATCGACCGCGCCGAACGAATGGAATTTGAATTCTTTATATGAAATGTCATGAAACCTCGCACACTTGTCATAGTCGAATCGTCCGAATCAGAAAAAGATTTCAAAAAATTCTTTCGGCGCGGTCGATGCGGATTGATGTGCGACCACTATTAAAGGCATATATGTGTAGTAGATGGGTGATGGTAATTTTAGAACCTTTCTTTGACATAATATATCAATTTACATTTTTAAAAGTTTTAACGAGACGAGTCTGAATTTCATATGTTAAGCGATAACGCCTGTCAATAACAGTCACAGCTAGGTATCTTGTTATAAAGAGGCACGTCCGAGAAATTATTTTACTTTCAAGGCTATAAAGACGCTGAATAAAATATTTACTTTTTAGAGTATTTTTAACTTATTATACCCCAAAAGATATATGATATTGTGTATGATATTGTGTATGATATTGTGTTTTATTTTTAAGTTTTATCTCTGTATATTTTTCTGTGTTCCAATAAAGAGTTATCTATCTATCTATCTATCTATCAAAAGATAATATGATAATATAAATTCTCAAACTAAACTCAAAATTTGTATAGCTATTAAAATAGGTTGCAAGGCTAGAATTACTGTGAGTACCTAGTTGTTCTGCTTACAATAATTCTATTTTAAAATTCCGTCCAGAAAGTACCTCCAAAAATAAATATTTCAGGACATTACACAAAGCGCCTAAGCAACTTATCCACTTATATATACTTTTCTTTAGTAAATATATACTTATAATAGATATTGGAAGCCACCCAGACCAGAAATAAATATCTGTGGATCACACAAACATTCTATGAGAAGAGCAGGCAAGAAATTCACAAGGATCTTTTTTTTTGCGTTCCAGTGCTTCGTGACAGCATCAGTTGGTCTGAACATCATAGCCCACGGCGCTGGTATAGGGTTCCCAGCCGTTCTGTTCCCACAGTTGGCTCTACCTGGCTCTGAGCTGAAACTTAGCTCTAGTGCTAGCTCATGGATAGGTGAGCTACATTTAAATGTTAATAAGTGAAATTTAAAAAAACTTTTTAAAAACAAGCTTTTATTATTACCATCTACCACCATAAAGTACTCGTCAAGACGAATCAAATGAGCTCAAACTCGATTTGGTTGCGTCTTTTAATAACGGAATTCTTATGGCCACCTTTCAGCTCCATCATCAGATCGATATCATAAAAATATTACATTGTCATCCGATTTATACAGGCATGCAAAATTTCAGCTTAATCGGACACCGGGAAGTGGGTGAAATTAAACTTCCAAGATTTGATTACAGACACACAGACAGACAGACAACAGACAAGTGAAAGTAAATAAAAGCATGTAAAAATGGGATATATCCTTAAACAACACATATTTGCTTGGACTATCAGAATCAAATAATAATTCCAGGGTGTGTGGCAAACTTAAAAATGTTCCAGGTTGCAAAAATTACAAGCCTGCAACATGACTTAACTGTCTCCATAAATATATCTAATCGAAAACAGCCAGGATCCACAGTTTTACGTGACTTACGAAACACGGTAGCGTCCAAGCGATATTATTAATGCATCCTGTGAATCCAGGGTGGTCCGGATTGCAAGCCAGTGGTCGAAGTGTAATAAGGTGCAAAAGAAGTAATAATCGTATCTTAAATAAACACCGGACTTCCTTTGCAGAAGGTCGACTAGGTGGGTACCCCAACAGTGCCAGTTATTCTACCGCCTGAGCAGTGATGTGCTAACATTTACTGTGCTTCGATAGGAGGGCACTGTAGCTAGTGAAGTTACTGGGCTGAAGAGTCTTAACATCTAATGACTCTCAAGTAAGAAGCGTTGGCGCAGTGCACTCAGTATTTTATCTTTGTAAAATCCTGGGTAGCACTGTACTAATTATGGGCAGCGTTATCCCTTGCCATCAGGAGAGCGTCTTGCTCGTCTTCTCACTTCGTAGTATAAAAAAACACGAGATACTTGTCAAGTTCTTCTAGAATTCATCACTAAGGCTTTTCATCATTTTGCAGCATCAGTGATAGGCATCACGCAGCTGATCGGCAGCCTCATCGCCCCGGGCATCATGGGGCGAAGTGGACGGAAGGTGGCTCATATCGTGGTCCTGGTCACCGGACTCTTGGGCTGGACTCTCACTGCTGTAGCTGGGTCTTTTGAGGTGAGACTTGAAATTTACACTAAAAAGGAAGCTGAGGTTTCATATAGGCTTCCTTGAAATGTAGAGGTTTGTGATCTCATTTAAATTTTATCGGCTCACAATCAAGCGAGTCGTCAGTTTATGTGTTAGTGTCTAACATAAACAAGTGAAATTTAAAAATACTTTTTAAAAACAAGCTTTAATTATTATTATGGTTTTGTATCATAAAGTACTCGTCAAGACGAATCAAATGAGCCCAAACTCGATGGGGTTGCGTTGTTTTATGACGGAGTTTCTATGGCCACCTTCCAATTCCATCATCAGATCAGCTCGATGTCATAAAAATATTGCATTGTCATCCGATTTACAACCGCATGCAAATTTTCAGCTCAATTGGAAACCAGGAAGTGGGTCAAATTAAACTTGCAAGATTTGATTACAGACAGACAGACAGACAACAGACAGGTGAAAGTAATATAAAGCTTGTAAAAACGGATCCAGCAGAAATCTGTTGGTTCCTAGAGGTTCTTTTATTAGATTTCAATGTTGTTGATACCATTTTTATTAGAGGTTACTTAGAACATCGATAAGTTACTTAGAGCCTCAGTAAAATATATTATGCTTTGGAGTTTAGAGGATAAAACTGCTGGGGGCATCTCTAATCATAATTTTAGAGGGATAATGTCCTAAACGATTCGTGAGTACTTAGATTCATCGTTGTAAATTAACGGAATAAACTCAAATGTATTTACTTCGGCCTCGTGCCGACCGTTTCGATCCTGTACGAGGATCTTCTTCAGGGGAGTAGCTACGGTTACGCGCTGACGTCCGCGCCCCGCTTAGCACTGTCAGTGCTACAAGTGAGTTTATTCCGTTAATTTACAATGATGAATGTCACGTATGATTTGTCAAACCACAAACCAGTATTATAAAAATACTATATAAAATACTATTATGATTTTGCTCGTGGCTTTGCCCGCTTGATGAAATTCTTTCTTAGCGGAGGTCTACATCATAAAACCTATCTGTTTTCCAAATTTCAACCCAATCCGTTCAGCGGCTTGAGCTGTAGGATGATAGATCAGTCAGTCATTCTTTCCTTTTATATGTATATATTTAGAAGATAACGTGAGCCATTTATCATTTAAAGAAAAAACGACAGGAAATTTTTATGGACTCCTCCGTCACCTATCTTTACTACCAGGACAACGTCCAACTTTTATCTATATTTTGATAGATTAAAGGATTCCAAGACATTATATCATAGCATTGTTATGATACTGGACTTTGTTCTGTTGACTTTAAAAATGCACGTATTTTTTTCAACCTTTGATCACGTGCTCGCGTGATGTTCAGAGATATCAAGGTGCTATAGTAGAAAATACTAGGTATATTACTAATATCGTAAAAGGTTTGGATGAACTGTGTGAAAGAGGATATGCGTGCTAGGGGAGTGGATGCAGATATGGCGGATGATAGAGCAGAATGGAGGAGAAAAACATGTTGTCACCTTACCTAGTGTGGGATAAGGGCAGGAAGATGATGACATTGGTAGTATACCTAATAATAGAAGTATTTTAATATAGGTACGTATTGGTATGCACCGAGTTACAAGAAATAGATGTTGGATGATACCATATAAGGATGGGTAGATATAGCAGATTATTAGTTACTCTGTCACGACTGGACGGAAAGGATGAAATTTGGCAGAAAGCTAAGACCCTGCAGTAACATGCTATTGTAACACATATGCTATAGTCTCGTGGTAAAATTTTGAACTCCTTTACAAATTTAATAAGTGATTTGCTACATCAGCGCCCCTGTTTAATTAAAGTTCCTAAACATTTCCTTTTTTATTTCCAGGAGTTGTTAATAGGAAGAATATTCATCGGCCTGGCAATCGGACTGTTGGCACCACTCAGGTCTTCACTCATAGGGGAGTACTCCAGTCCAAAGTACCGAGGAGCTCTTCTCACCACTATCTCTTTGACACAATCCTTCGGCATCTTCCTCGTTCACTTGATAGGATCCATCTTATCCTGGCAGCTCACAGCTTTCATCTTCATGTTCTTCCCTTTCACCAGCCTCGTCATGACCATCTACTCACCAGAATCTCCAAGCTGGCTGGCTGAAAAGGGAAGATATAAAGAATGCAGGGAAGTCTTCAGATGGCTGAGAGGCGACGATGAAGACGAAGAACTAGAGGAAATGATTGAGGCTAGAATAGCAGAAAAAGCTGTAAAACCTGGAAAGATCAGCTTGAAAAATGCCTTGAATACCGTTGTTAAGAAAGAGTTCTTTAAGCCTATAACGTTGATGATTCACGCTTATTTGTTGGCCAACTTTGCTGGCGCTACTGTTATGGCGTCATATTCTACTGTAATAATAGGTGAAGTCATGGGGAAAGAAGCCAACGCCCATCTTTGGATGATAATCCTGGACACTCAGAGGCTAGTCTTCAATGCAGTTGCTGTGTTCTTCATAAACAGATATAAGAGAAGGGTCATGATGTTCTCTACATTATCTCTGGCTATATTCAGCCAGTTGGCTATAGCTTTGTACGTGTATTTGAAGAGTGAAGGGATCTTAACGTATACTGCAATGTGGGTGCCAGCTACTTTGATCAATCTCCAATTTTTAAGCATTGCAACTGGAATTCTACCTCTCCCGAATGTCATAGGAGGTGAAGTCTTTCCATTGGAGTATAGGAGCATTGGAGCAACTATTAGTTTATGCTTCCTTTCCTCTACCTTCTTCTTATCTTTAAAGACATTCCCTGGGCTGATGGAGTCCATTGGCCTACATGGAACGTACTTGGTCCATACAGGAATTTTGATCGAATGCTTTTTGGTGATTTGGTGTCTTTTACCGGAGACAAAGGGGAAGACCTTGCAGCAGATTGAAGACGAGTTCAGAGGGAAACAGGCTGTTCCTCATGAGGAGGAAATGAAGGTTCTTCCATCGAAAGTAGACGTGAGGAGGAGAAGCTCTCAGAGGAGGTGCAGCAGTCCAGTTCTTTTACAATAATATGCTTCAAGTGCTTAAAATATTCAATCTAGACATGAGACTGTAAAGCTAGGGTTTCCGCCAATAGATGTGATATCAGCAGGGATATTCACTTATCTGTCAGGGACCCGAACCGAAGACCGAATAGTCAAAAATGTATGAAATGACGTATGACGTATTATTAAATCGAGACAACGTAATACGTCATTTCATACATTTTTGACAATTCGGTCTCCAATTCGGTTCCCCAACGGATAAGTAAATAGCCCTGCTGAGCGGTGAATGACGTCAGTCTACTGTATGTTAGTGATGTAGATGATATTATGAAGTTAAAAATAAAAAATAATATAGGTAACCAATGCATGTATAATAATTATTACGTTGGTGGATAATTATTATTTGTATTAGTATTGAATCTTGCTTAAAGTTAATTAAAAGCTTTTATTTACTTTCACCTGTCCGTTGTCTGTCGGTCTGTGTGTCTGTCTTTAATCAAATATTGCAAGTTAAATTTGATCCACTTCCCGGTTCCCGGATTTTTGAAGTGAAAACTTCTTTAGCGGCGCTGAGCACTTTTTTTTGTATGGGTAAAAACTTTAAAAATCGCGTCAGGGTCACGTGATGCTGATCGAAAAAGCGTAAGATCGAGGGGAAGGGAGAGGAACTAGTATCTCCCACTCTTTCTACCGTGCCTGAGTGTGCTGCTCTGTTTAGGCGGCACAGGGGGCTTATACAAGCGCGCGCCCGTTTTATTTTTTAATTTTGATTTCAATATAAATTTTGCAGACGATAAAAATCAATCATTAATTGAATTTTTAAATAATGAATTTGGTTTAACTATGTCAAATGATCGCAATTTTAGCACAACGAAATGTATTTCGCATCAATCAGCAAAAGATCACCGCACCAATAGTAGTTTTGTAAAACTACTATTGATGCGGTATTTATTAGACACTTAAATAGGTTCGAATCAAAACTGTTTGTTTCTTACTTCAGTTATCATAAACCAATTGTATCAGTTGTAAAAATTTGCGATGATGATTCTGATAATAACGATGGTGTAAAAGTCGTCGAAATTATGGATGGAAGTTGATTTTTCTGAGAGATAAAATTTAATGTAATATATAAATAACGATATAATATTATAAATAACAACATATAAATTGTCATATTTGTGTACGATAGCGCAATAAATAAACATTGTATTCTACCTCATAAATGATAGTATTTTTATACTTATAATTAAACACAACGTTAATATTGAAGTTTACACTTCTGCCGGCACTCCCGGAGTGCTATTTTTTTATTTGTTTTTTTAGCCTATACTGTCCGACTGCTTTTACGCATACCCGCCCTGGTGGTAAGGCGGGTTATGTCGGGCTCAGTGCTGTAAAGATGGAAGAACAGCACCCATACCGGCTAACCCTACCACGATGTCCCTTCATCAACAGCAAGTGGCAGGGTCACGGGTCCGCTTTTGCACTCTCATGCGACCCTACCGACGCTGAGTTCCGCCTTATGCGGAAACACCTCGGAGGGAGGGCGTAGAGCTCTCTCCCCCCCCGATTTTTCTCATTGCGATGCGCCGGAACATAAGACGCATCGCTGGCACCTCTATGGGACCTTAAGTGCTAGGTAGGACATCAGATGGCATCAAATCTGACGCCCCAGGTCCCGCCAGCGTTGACGGAGTGCGAACTCTCCTCTCCTCCTTGTTCTCCTGATGGGGAGCGACAAAGGGTCGTTTGCCTTCTGCTGCTCTTCGGTCTCCCTCTACTGGGCAAAGACCTCTCCCAAGTTTATCCACGTGTATCTATTTTACGTCACCACATTCAGATAGAAAATTAAATTGATATTTATTTTTGTATGAAAGTAAAATGTAACAAATTATTTAAAGTCACATATCACATGTTGTTTTTTTATATACCAAATTTCAAAACAAGCATTGTCACTGTCAACATCGACCAATCAGAGAGCAGTTTGTTATATATGCCGTATGTTATAAATGCGTAAAATTAAAAGCGCTTCTATGATTGGTTGAACTCGAAACGAAGAAGCGGTAACCTTTCCTACACAAACTGAACCCCTCTTTCCTCCCCTCAAAGGTTGATTTCTGAAATAAAAAGTATCCCATATCTTTTTTAGGGTTTCGTACCTCAAAAGGAAAAACGGAACCCTTTTAGGATCACTTTGTTGTCCGTCCGTCTGTCTGTCTGTCTGTCTGTCAAGGTCCTTTTTCTCAGGAACGCGTGGAGGTAACAAGCTGAAATTTATAGAAAATACTAAAGTCTATTGTCTATTGGAGCTGTGAAAAATTCAAACTTCTAGGCCAACGCAATCAAAAGATATAGTCGAATATGTCGCAAATTTCAGCAAATTTTCGACATTCCCAAATAAATCAAAACCTATGGGGTACTTATCGTGAACTCAGAATCTTGAAATTTGGCACAAAGCAACTCCTTAAAACACAGATAAAGGAAAAATTGCGAAAACTATAAATTTTTATTTGCATCATATGAAAAAAATATTTTGAATAATTTTATACCTACTACCCTTTTTCTCATAAACGCGTAGACTTATTTAATTGAAATTCATATCAAATACTCAAATCTATAATACCTTTAAACTGTAACAAAATTAAACCTCTCTATGTTAACACATTAAAAAAAACAGCAATTTTAGCCGCAATTTTAAACTCGCAACTACTCTCAAAAAATCAAAACCTATGGGGTACTTCCCGTGAACTCAGAATCTTGAAATTTGGCAAGAAGCAAGTCGTTGGAGCACAGATAAAGGAAAAATTGCGAAAACTATAATTTTTTATTTGCATCATATAAAAAAAAATATTTTGAATAATTTTATACTTACTACCCCTTTTCTTATAAACGCGTAAACGTATTAAATTGAAATTATTATCAAATACTTAAGTCTATATAATACCTTTAAACTGTAATAAAATCAAACCTCTATATATGTCAACGCATTCAAAAGAAATAGCAAACTTGCACCCCCCTTTATCCCACCTTATAGGTTGATTTCTGAAATAAAAAGTATTCCATATCATTTTTTAGGACTCAATCTACTTTTATACCAAATTTCAGCTCAATAGGGTCAGCGGTTCTAAATTTTCCATACAAACTTCGACCCCCCTTTACCCCCCTTTAAAAGTAAATTTTTGACATAAAAACTATTCAATGTTCCTCAACACAATCCCATCAATCGTTTTACAAAATTTCAGCTCAATCGGTTCAGCGGTTACGGATTTACATACATACGTTTTTCGGGAATAATTCCTGTTCCCGAAGGAATTTCGAAAAATCGCTTCTTATTGCACGAAGAAATCTTCCAAGGAATACGCTGTCCAAATTTCAGCTCAATCCGTCCAGTCGTTTGGGCTGTGCGTTGATAGCACGAAAGTGTACGAACGATTTTATATAAGAGAAGAAGATCAAACTTAACGTTTCAAATAAGTTAAGCGAAAGCAAAGTTTCGCATTTATGACACTCATCTGGGGGCACGGCAGTGCCCCCGCCAAGTCGAGCAAAAAAAGCGGCACGGCCGTACCATCCTTTTCTGGAAGCAGTTCAGACCATTTTCGACCCCCTATAACTTCGTTGTGGAAAAAACTAGAAGCTTCAATTTTTAACAACCGAGTATGCATTGTATAAACACGATTTATTCCAAATTTCATCCAATTTGAACTAGTCGTTTAAAAATTATAACTAGTCAAAGTTTTGTAATTTTGTCACTCACTCACTCACTCACTCACTCACTCACTCACTCACTGACCGATCATCAAAAGTCTAAGGCACTTCTAGCAGACATAGAAGGTTCAAACTTGGTAGATACTTAGAGTTTATTGTATAAACCATAGGAAAACTAAAAAAACATGCAATTTCGGTCTAGTTTTCGAGATTCATAAACTGCATAAATAACTTTGTAATCCCGTATAAATGTATAGGATTACAAAGTTACATTTGCAGTCGACGGTAAAAATTGCATAAAATCTCAATAATAATGCCATAATATATATGCCGTAATAATGTATAAAGCCAGGGAGGGATTATCCCGCCTTCTAGGTTTAGTCTGCTCCCATCTACGGGCGTCGTCACTTAAGATCAGGCGATATCGTGGGCAAAGGCTAACCTATAACGAATAAAAAAAAACAAAAAGTAGTGAGATGCCACCAAAAACATAACTTGTAAAAAATACCAAGTCTCGCAACTGCAGTTCTTCTACCGTAAAAAGTTGTGAGATCCATGTACTACCAAGTCGGTAAGATCTTTTGTGTTTTAAATTAAAAGATCGACTTGGCCATCGCATGAAAACACAACAATGCATCTCCCAAGTAATATACCGAATACCAACATAATAGTGCGATTGCCAAGTCAATCTATTAATTTAAAACACAAAAGATTTTACCGACTTGGTAGAACATGGATCTCACAACTTTTTACGGTAGAAGAACTGCAGTTGCGACCCTTGGTATTTTTTACAAGTTATGTTTTTGGTGGCATCACTTATTCACTCACTCACTCACTCACTCACTCACTCATGATCATCAAAATAGAACTAGTACTTCCCGTAAACTCAGAGAGCTGAAATTTGGTACATACTTAGAATTTATTGTATAAACCATAGAAAAACTAAAAAAACATGCAATTTCGGTCTCGTTTTCGAGATAATTAATCTGCATAAATAACTTTTTAATCTCATATAAATGTATAGGATTACAAAGTTACATTTGCAGTCAATGGTTAAAATTGTGTAATATCCAAATTATTAATTAAAAATATATATAAAGCCATAGTACATGTGTCGTAAATCGTCAGTTATGATCAAGCGATGTCGTGGCCTTAGGCTAAACTATAACGAACTCGTATCACAAGAGCCCAACCAAACTATTAGAAGAGATCGACATACCGCCATTATTACAAGCTTTTATTTACTTTCACCTATCTGTCTATCTGTCTGTCCGTCTGTCTGTCTGTCTGTAATTAAATCTTGCAAGTTTAGTTAGGCCCACTTCCCGGTATAATATTATTATAATGCATTGGACTAAGAGTGAAGGCACACGTATCTAGATGGCGCTGACTGTATTTTAAAACGCGCTTACGGTTTTTATTTCTGATAACCTTATAATATAGCGTTTCTACAAAAATAAGGTAAATCCCACCAAAAACATTCTGTAAAAAACTAGCCAAGTCTCGATGGAGCTGCTTGTTTATCTCTAAAAAGTAATGAAATCTAGACAAAGTCGTGCCAAGTATAAGATTCCTTCCTTACTGCGATTTCTTTATTATTATAGTTAATGTTGGGTGACTTGGCCGTTGAAGGGTACACAAGGGTATTATACCAGGTGCTCCATGACACCATTGCACCAATCTGTCCGCCACCCATTCACGATAGAAAATTTCCACTTGGAAAACGTTGATTGAATAACCAGTCAATTGTAGGCTTGATAAAGCTGCGTATTTCAATAATACTTATGTTTTGGCGATCCAAGTGTCATGGAGCATCTGGTTTTGTACCCTTGTGTACCCTTCAACGGCCAAGTCACACAACATTAACTATAATAATAACGAAATCGCAGTAAGGAACCTTATACTTGGCACGACTTTGTCTAGATTTGATTACTTTTTAGAGATAAACAATCAGCTCCATCGAGACTTGGCTAGTTTTTTACAGAATGTTTTTGGTGGGATTTTATTTTACAATTTCAGGAAACTTACATCTAAGTCTATGTATAACTAGGGTACTTCTACATAGTATTAATGGATATTTATAAGTTTACACTTATAGGCAACAGAATAGAAGCCAGAAAGCTTTTTATAGCTATGACGAATATATTAATTTTAAAAATAATGTTAAGTAGGTTTCTACAGAAAGTTTTGTAGAACTCACGTACTTATGTAATATTTTATTATTTATAATTTAAAATAATTTTGTTTTACAATAATACTGTAAATATAATTTATTTGACATGTATGATTAATACCAATAAATGACTATGAACTATGAACTATGAATAATGATAAGGACGGAAAACAAAATTCATGCCAATTAAGATTTTAATATGTGGCCCTATTTTTTAGCTAAGTAATATCTTGCCACAGTAATTATATTACCATCAAAATCGGCAAATTTTTATTGGTGTACTAAAAGAAACGAACATACATTTATATTTATAACATTATATTTATTTCAATGTTCTAACCTAAAATCTTACCATATGCTTCTTGTGGTTGCTTAATTTTATCGCCTCTATAATCCTCTCTCTAAATTAGAAGGTGAAGGGTCATTTTTGGCACTTTGCTGACCGCTGCCGTGGCACTGTGGATACTGTTCAGACCTTTTTTTTTTTTTTTTGGTTACCCAGAAGAATCTGCCAACAGATACCAGCCCTGCGGGGACAAGGTGGTTATGTGAGGTTGGGAAGTCCCTGAAGGGGATAATTCGTCCCGACTCACTAAACTTCTGGGGTGTTCCACGATCGCCCGAAAAAGGGCGGACTACGGGATCGAAAACGCACCGCGGTCCGCCGGCGAGTGTCCGCTGATGGACCTAACACTACTGATGTGGAGCTTTCCGAAGGGGTATTAGCCCGTCGGAAAACCCCACATGTGTCGCCTCCGAAACACGGTGGAGGCGCTCATCTCTCGAGGCCAGACTGTGCAGATGACTGAACCCCCCGTCCGCCATCTACAGACCTCCTACGTACTCACCTATACACTTTCCTCTAAATCTGTTGGAGGAAGGCGCGCCGGCGGCGACCAGGTCGCCGTCGACGCATCGGAAGCGACGCTGGGTCGACTTCCCGCTCCCTCTCCGCAGCCTCCTTGGCGGTCATGACCTCCTCCGCGAAACTCTGAACGGCTTGCCAAGCCTCCTTGCTGCGGCACATGGCAGCGACCATGGCAGGCAGCGAGAGGTCTGGCCCGACGACAGCGACCAACGTGTCGCGGTGCTCCAACCACGCTGGACACACAGCGCGGGTGTGCTGCGCTGTGTCCTCATCGCCAGCCGGGCAATGGTGGCAGGAAGCATAAGGCTCCCTCTGCACGACCCGGAATAGGTACCGTCCGAAACAGCCGTGACCAGTCAGCAGCTGTGTCAGACGGAACGTAAGCGGTCCGTGAGTGCGATCGACCCAATCCCTGAGGACGGGCCGAATCGCCTCCACCAGCTCCCGGCTAACAAACGGATCCTCTAGGCGCTGGGTCCACTTACGGAGAACCTCTGAGCGCGCTTCCTCCTGCCAGTGGGCGATCTCCCGCTGGGGTGGGTCTACACCATCTGCATGTCTCGCTGCAATACGCCGCCAGTACACCTGAGCTACGGCCTCTGCGTCGAGGTCCCACGGTGGCACACCTGCTAAAAGACACGCCGCAGTGCATGACACGGTGCGGTACGCCCGGGCCACTCTGAGCGCCATGACTCGCTGCGGACGTCGCAGCAGAGTCAAGGCGTTACGGCTCAGAGAACCCGCCCATATAGGCGCACCGTACAGTGCCATACACCTCGCCACGCCAGTATAAAGCCGCCTGCACCTGGTCGTAGGCCCCCCTATATTAGGCAGCAATTTACTGAGACCCCCGGCTGCAGCCACCAGTCTTGGGGCCAAGCGCCGGAAGTGCTCTTCGTACTTCCACCGACTGTCGAGAACGAGGCCAAGGTACTTGAGCGCGTTCCCGACAGCAATGGAAGTACCTCCTATGATGATGCTGCTGGCCTCTGGAGGACGGTTTCGGGGACCGTGAAACACGATAGCCTCTGACTTGTGGAGCACCACCTCAAGCCCTAGGGACCTGATGCGACGCACCACTTCCACCACCGCTTCCGTCGCGAGCACAGCCGCTTCGCGATGATTGGGGCCGCGGGCTGTCACCAGAGTGTCGTCCGCGTAGCAGAGCACGCTGACACCTGGGAGAGATGAGCCACGCAACACCCAATCATAGCCTATATCCCACAGGAGCGGTCCGAGGACCGACCCCTGAGGAACACCGCAGGCCATGTCCCACGAACGCCATTGGCCATCACGCGCTGGATACCTCACACACCGAGCCACAAAATAGTCCTCCAGGACCCGTCGGAGGTACAGTGGGACGTTGTGGTACCTCAATGCGGCCTTGATGGTCTCCCAGGGGAGAGAGTTGAAGGCATTGGAGATATCCAAAGATACCGCCAGCAACACTCCCCCCTGCGACACCGCCTCCTCCGCAAGCTCCTTCACACGGGTGATGGCGTCCAAAGTGGACCGACCAGCACGAAAGCCATACTGAGCATCGTCCAACCCAGGCTCCATTGACCCGATGATGCGGACTGCGAGCATCCGCTCAAAGAGCTTGCTCAGGTCGCTCAACAGGACAATGGGCCGGTAAGCTGAAGGATCCTCCGTAGGGCGGCCACTCTTCCGCAAAAGAACTAATTTCCCCACCTTCCACTGCGTGGGGAAACGACCGCAGGTGAGACACAACGTGAAGAGCGATCTTGCCCACTCTTCTAAAGGCTTCAGGGCCACTCGGATCGCTCTTCCCGGAATGCCATCCAAACCAGGGGCGGTCCTTTTGGAGCGAAGTCGCAAAAGAACCGCCTCTAGCTCGGCTGCAGTCACAGGCGGAATCTCCACCTCGACCGCGTCATCGTCAACATCATTGCTCGCCATGACCGGAGGCACCCACATACCCCTATGGGGAAATAAAGCACCAACCACACGCTCCATGAACTCAGGTTCGAGACTGGACGTGATGGGAGGAGCCCAGGGCCGTAGCTTTGCTATGACGAGCTTGTGCGGCTTCCCCCACGGGTCTCTGTTAATTGACTCTAGCCACTCCTTCCAGCAGGAGTCCTTGGCGTTGGCGATGCCCTGCTGCAACGCCAGACACGCACTGCGATAATCCGCGTACAGTACGTCCTCACGATCTTTGTCCCGGATCCTTCGCCTCCGAGCGCGGGCATAAGCACGGCGTGTACGAAGGCAGCTTCTACGCAACTCGCGGAGCTCAGCCTTCCACCAATACACCCAGCGCCGGGGGGCGAAGGGTCCGGCACGCGGCATAGACGCGTCACATATACGCGTGAGCGCATCCGTCAGTCTAGCAGTCTCCTCGTCCACATCTGTGGGCTCTGGATGACCACGAGACCATGCCTCGACAATCGCAGCCTCCGTGGCCAGCTCACTGTCGAAGCGACCTAATAACCACCGACGATCATCTCCGCTAGTGGAAGTCCGGATTCTCGCTGTGCCAGATGGGCTCGACAACGTAAAACGGATGTATCGGTGATCGGAGAGGGTCTCCGCGTCCACAACCACTCTCCACCCTTCCACACGATGGGCAAGGGGAGCGGAGGCAAAGGAGAGGTCAACGATCGACCCACCTTCACGTCGAACGCAAGTGTTCTCACGGCCTCTATTGAGAACGGCTAGGCCCATACTAACCGCCCAATCTTCAAGCGCCTCACCCCGCACATCGGTTGTCGGCGATCCCCACGCCGTAGACTTGGCGTTGAAATCACCGGCAACTAGCACAGGGCGAGGGTATGCGCGCACAATGAAGGTCCCGGCTTCATCAAGCATGCGCTCAAACTCGGCCAGACCTACATTGGGCGAGAAATACACGCCCATGAACGCGGTACCGCCTACGATGGCTTGAACGCATCCGCTCCCCCTGGCCATGCTTTCAACAGGCGACACATCCGCACCACACACAACTATGGCGACAGAGCCCTCACGATCACCGATCCAGTTGTCCCTGGGAGGGATAGCGTAGGGCTCAGAAACTACCGCGATGTCTATCCTCCACTGCGCAAGGGTCTGAATCAAAAGATCCTGAGCCCTTGCGCAGTGGTTGATATTGGCCTGCAAGAACTGAAGGGCCATTTACTTGCCAGTCCTGCGTCCTCTCCTAAACTTACCTCGGGGCGTCGCTTCACCGACGCACCCCCTGTCACCGACAATGTGAGCGGGCGGCTTTCCTGCGGCAGCACAGATCGCACAGTGAGATTCGCGGTCGCACGCGCGGGAGACGTGACCTAACTGCCCACATTTAAAACACCGACCTGCCATGTCCATGTCACATTTACATACCCCGGAATAGTGACCCGGCCCCATGCACTTAAAACAGCGCAGAGGCTTCGGGGCAATCGCAGACACACGTGCAGATATCCATCCTATCACGACGCGGCCTGCCTCCACAACGCTCCTGGCAGCAGCTACAGGGCAGCTGACAATGACGCTCCCGGAAGGGCCGATCCGTCCTACTCTCAACTGAGCTGCATCGCACGCACCAGCCTTCGCTACGGCCGCAGTGACCTCCTCGGCAGTGACCGCATCATCAAGGCCAACGACCCGAATGTCTGTGCGCATTACGGGCCGCTGGATCTTAACACCGTCTGGGCAGACCTCCCTTAGTTTGGCCACTAATTTGTCGGCTTTAGCGGCTCCATCCTCGCCGCTAATTTCGAGCAGGCGTGCACCGGTCGCCGCCTTCCGGAAGCGCACACTGTCGATGCCTAGAGCGCTAAGATCGACGCGCTTTTTTGCCTCAGCGAGCACTGACTCGTATGTGACACCACTTCCTTGCACCTCAGGTTGCAGCGTGAGCGTCACCGCCGCGGTCTTGGGCGCGGGTGGCACCCTCACCTTTAACTTACCAGGTGGAGGAGCTTGCGCCTTAGCACTGCGCTTCACCACCGTACTCCACGACATTAGAGCGGGAGCTACTGCCACACCGGGAAGTGAGAGAGGCACCGGCTGCGAGGCCTCTCTAGCAGCCATGGACTGCTTCTTCTTCTTCTTTTTTTTCTTCTTCCCTCCGTTAGCTGCAGCCTGACTAAAGGGTGGCACACAAGAGCCAACAACAGCAGCAGACGGCCGTGAAGGAGCTGCAGCAGTTGCCACAACCCTCTCCTCAACCGTAAACCGCTGCTCAAGGCACTGCAGGCGGCCCTCCACTCCGGCAAGAACTTTGCGGGTTATAACGCCCGCCCAATCCTGCAAATTCGGTTGTGCGTCTACAGTCGACGCCCGTTTCCGCAACTGCTCCATCTCGTGCCGAAGATCCTCCACTTGTTTCTGAAGGCTGCTGTTTTCGGCCTTAAGGATTGCTAGCTCCTCTGGAACTGAGCGCATGCCCAGCTCCAGAGCAGCCCCCTTTATGGTTTCCACAGCGACCTTCAGGCTTTTGACCATTGTGCCCTTTAGGTTCTTCGACCTTAGGGCCACCTCGCTCACTATATTTAGAGAGTTAAACACTAGTTTGCGCAAGGTCTCTTCCGAGCGCGGCTCTGAACTGGAAGCCTGCACATCGAGATCCTTGCGCATCTCTTGGACCGACCGCATCCTCGCCAACATATCCTCTTCCAACCTGTCGTCAGAAAGCTCCCGCCTTCTGGAACACTCACCTAAGGGGCCTCGCCCACGTTTGCTCTTGTGAGCCGCCCCTTTCACTGGTGCCATGGGCACACCTAAAGATGCACCGTCTGAGTCGGTGTCCGGAGAACTAGTAAAGTCCACCGCCGCCTCCTCCGCTCCGCGCTTGCGCCAGAATCTGGCCGAAGCGCTCGGGCTGGCGGCCGAATTGGACGCCACCGTACGAAAGCTGCCGTCTGACAGTTCCGTATCCGACAACCGCGCCACGCTAACTCTGAGCTCCCTACGCGCCTGCTGTCCCACCGTGTCCGAAGACGCAACTACATCGATTTTATTTTTACTTTTTAAACTATCCATATTAATCCCACGAGTCTGGGGGATCTAAATGGTCCACCCAGGGAGTGCCCCCTGTCCCTGGGTAACCCTACTTACACACGGAGGTCGGGAGATATCCGTGGGTGACCTCTAGCGGGCCGGAAGCTGTCCGACCACCTCCGAAGAGGCGCTGTGGGCGGATAGGTCGACGCTCCACAGCTTTCAGGTTTTTTAAGGTGGTTGTCTCCACTGGGCCAGCCAACTAAGGCAAGCCCCTTCTCACTGGCGTCCGTACTACGAAACGTAGCCCGGAACGCGGCGGTTTACTACTCAGGAGCCACTCGCTTGTGAGGTGTCCCGGTGTCCCCCACATCCCTCTCCACTAAACCTACTCTAGCCTACACCTATCCCTACCCTACCTAACCCTACAGCCCACCTACGCTACCCTAAGCCCCAACCCTCCCTCCAGGTATAGGTTTAGATTCCGGATAAAGGAGCAGAAAACGGAAGCCTCGCTCCCCGATCCCAAATCTAAACCCAGCCCATCCCCGAACGACCCCTCCTGCACTACATCCTACCTAGCCTACACCTAGCACCCCGCCTAATCTAACCTAAGCCCCAACCCAGCCCCCCGCCCCAGCAGGTGTTGGCCGCACGGATCCCAAGACCCCGAAGGGAGTTACAATCCGTCCGTTACCAGGGTGCACCGGGAACCACTGCTAACCATAACCCCGCAGGGAGATGATTAGCAGTCGGACACACAAGGAGGTACCTGCGCGCACCCCAAAACCTAAGTTGTCGGGAAAGGACAAAAAATTGTTTAAAAAAATGAAAACTTCAATATTAACGTTGTGTTTAATTATAAGTATAAAAGTACTATCATTTATGAGGTAGAATACAATGTTTATTTATTGCGCTATCGTACACAAATATGACAATTTATATGTTGTTATTTATAATATTATATCGTTATTTATATATTACATTAAATTTTATCTCTCAGAAAAATCAACTTCCATTCATAATTTCGACGACTTTTACACCATCAACAGAGCAGCACACTCAGGCACGGTAGAAAGAGTGGGAGATACTAGTTCCTCTCCCTTCCCCTCGATCTTACGCTTTTTCGATCAGCATCACGTGACCCTGACGCGAGTTTTAAAGTTTTTACCCATACAAAAAAAAGTGCTCAGCGCCGCTAAAGAAGTTTTCACTTCAAAAAAACAACGTGGAAGTTTGTGAAGGCAATCAATAAACGCTAAATTGATGTAGCTGTAATTTAATATGGAGGTATTTTGAATTCCAGGGAAGAACACAAGATTGTTTCCTGCGGTAGCGAAACAAAACTCCATAGAAATACTTAGCCAGATATTTTCGCTATCCAGAGCGGGAGTGAATATAACCATGTACTAATTCTACGCCCACAAAGCCGCAGGGATGGAAATCAAATCATTTTCGATTGGCTGCAACCAAATTTTCGCTTTTTGAATTGACTTTCACGCGCTACTAAGTGCGCGCGTGGTCAGCGAGTATTTGATAAAATTAATTAGGTATTGTTTGTCGAAAAAGTCCGTTGGGATACTTTAATACAGTAACGCGCGGGGTACAATGATACGTATCAATCTGCCCCTCTAGTCTTTTAAAGTGCCCCGTATAATGCTTTATTTCGATGTTTTGTTCTTTTCTTTTCTGAAAATGGTGCGCACGTTGGAACACAAAACTATAGAAAAAAATATCAATTAAGAATACATTAAAGACGCTATACCTGAAGTATTGTCGAAGACTTTATCAACATATACGCAAAGCGGACGACAAATATGGCATGAAAACATTTTTTTTTTATTTTTTGAAGCTATCAGTCAATCATTATCTACTCTATTTTGACAGCATCCTCTTCATCAAATGAAGAATCTTCTTGCGCAGGACCATATTCACCACAAATAGTTCCATCCTTGGAGATAGCTCCAGTAGCATTAAATCATCACACACTGCTACTGCAGTTAGTTTTAATCACAGATAAAAGAATCACAGATAAAAGAATACTAGTACAGATACCTCATCTCATACATTGAAACCGGACCGCCCTAACTCGGGCTATTCTGCGGGCTATTTAGTTTGACCTCTGTTGTCGCGAGATGGCGCTACGACAGGATCGATTTGCCATCTATCGCGTGCCTATGGATTTACTAAACCCTTAATAGTAAGGGGCCAACAGATGGCGCTAGTTTCATCGAATACAGTAGAGTAGGTAGCTGAGCAAGGATTAAGGAAGAGTAGGTAAACGCTATTTTGTTTCAATATAATATTATTATCTGCGCGTATCTCTCGCCGTTAGAACCATAAGGTTAATTGATTAGGATGTATGATTTATCAACTATTGATATCGAACCTTATGGATAGGTACTTAAGTATCAAAAATAAGGTCGGATGTTAAATAAATCTTACTAATATTTACGTAAAAATTTGTAAGAATATTCGCACACGTAGTACAATACCGGGTCAACTCAAAAAGTATTATTACTGCAATTGCAATTTTATTTATACTTGTTTATTGTAAAAACCATAGGAAAACTAAAAAAAAACATGCAATTTCGGTCCAGTTTTTGAGATACATTAACTGCATAAATAACTTTGTAATCCCATATAAATGTATAGGATTACAAAGTTACATTTGCAGTCAACAGTAAAAATTGTATAAAATCCAAATAATAATGTCATAATATATATGCCGTAATAATGTATAAAGCCAGGGAGGGATTATCCCGCCTTTTAGGTTTAGTCTGCTCCCATCAAGGGAGCATCGTTACATAAGATCAGGCGATATTGTGGGCAAAGGCTAACTTATAAGGAATAAAAAAAACAAAAAGTAGTGAGATACCTCCAAAAACATAACTTGTAAAAAATACCAAGTCTCCTAACTCGCAGTTCTTCTACCGTAAAAAGTTGTGAGATCCCTGTATTACCAAGACGGTAAAATCTTTTGTGTTTTAAATTGGACGTAGTTAAGCGAAAATGTTCCAACCCACAAGTCGTCCAAAAATGAGTTAGATAGACTAACCCACTCAGTTTGATGTCTTCTTTCATTTGGGAACAACGTTTTCAGGCTACAAGTGACATATCCTGATATATGTTTTGTCGATATGTTCCATCCAACATTTTCCTAAATTAAAATGGTTATTTATTTTATAAAATGTATCTATCCCTTGATACATTTTGTTAATAATATTTTACCACCATATACTTGTCTTAAATGTTCCGATCATATTGAAACATTTTTGCAAAATAACCATAACAATCATTTTACTAGATGCTGTTCCAATGTTTTTGGAATGTTTTAAAAATATAACATAGTCAAAATCATCACTTTATTTTCTTGAGAAGAATGTTCCAATATTTTTGAAATATTTTAGAAAAATAATATTATAATGATCTTTTCACTTGAGTAGTTTGTTTCAAAGTTTTTGGACCATTTCAGAGTTTTGAGATCAATTTTCTCTGCCACTGTTTTCTGGTCTATAATAATAACTTTGAACTAGATATTGTTGGATATGCAGGTGACAGCACGGTAGTAGAGCGATAAAGATCAAGCGCTAAAGCCATTGGAGAAGAAACCCAGATAATATTATGTAGGGAGTCTATGGTCAAATAGAGCAGTTGATATTAATTCGGTTTAGTTAATTAAAAGAAACCCACAGCTAAAAGGAGTTCATTTTAGTATTAAAACTCCATTCTTTTTTAAGTGTATTCTAACTATTACCATAAACTATAAAATAAAGAATAGACCTAAAATAAATCTATTTCTACTGCTTAATGATTCTGTGTTACATCAACTGAATTGGCTATCGGGCAACTGAATATTCTGGTAAAAAACGAGGCAATACATGAAGTGTAGGATATAGGAGAGTTACTTATTCTCTATCTCGTACAAATCTAGTTTTTAATGTAGTATAGTCCTCATTTTTGGGATGGTACTATCGGAGACGAGCCATAAAGCTTGTGGCGACCTAACAGTGACCAAATGCTCGTGGAATGTCATCTCCAGAGCTTTGAAAACCGCAGAAGAAAAAGTCTTTGACTTTTTTCATAAGATTCATTTTGGAGGGTATGCATAGAAATTACATCAGATCCGATTTTACAGCATCAAACGGCAATGCGGAATTCATACTTATTATAGTGGATGTAATGTATTGAGCGTTTTGCTTCTACAATTTTGTCATATTTGAAATACATGGCTGTCATCCGTCTTTTTCTCGCGATACAAATTGGCCATCTTCAAGACATGGGTTTTTTTATAAGTACTGGCTGCGTGTTGGGTCACCCGGATATGTTACAGAAGTTCGGCGGATATGTTACAGAAGTTCGGCGTTTCATGATATTAGTAAGATAAATAGTCATTTTCATAAAAAAAACCGCACATTATTTTGTAAGGGTTGCTTCTAACAAACATAATTTACGACGTAAGTAATACCTTAAACTATCAATCGCCCACTAATTAGTCAAACAGTGTGTTTGATTCATTTTTCCAGTTAACTCCTTTAATGAAAGAAAATAAAATGTTTATTTCATTTACTATTTGATCAAAGTAATAATTAAATGTAATGATTTAACATGAATTTATGTTTAATTTGAATTTTAAAATGTTTCATTAGTTGTGGATTGTTTTTGCAAAATTCATAACCTACATATTAGTAATATAGCGAAAATGTTCCAGTACCTATTTTTTTTATTACTAAGCTAAAATAAATGCTATTTCAAAAAATAAATTACCATTAAAAAATACTGACATATTCCTACAATAAAACTCATTATTATTTTTCTAAAATATTTCATAAATATTGGAACACTCTTTTCAAGAAAATAAGATGATGATTTTGATTTTTATATTATATGTTTAAAACATTCCAAGAATATTGGAACATTATCTAGTAAAATGATTGTTACGGTATTTTGCAAAAATGTTTCAAGATAATCGAAACATTTGAGAAAAGTAGGTAGGGTCATTTCGCTGGTTTGCGACCAATTAGTGGAGTTCCCCACTTTAGGTTAGCTTATTAATATGAAAAATCTTCTTGACAGTTATGAAAAATCTTTCTTGCGGATCTATACATGATCAAGTTTTATTAAAAAAATTAAAAAGTAGTAGTAATAGTATAAAAATTTGAAGAAAAAAAATGTTTTCTCCAAAAGTAGCTATTTCACTAGTTTGCGGCCACTTTTGTTAATATGCGACCACCCTCATCTTAGTTTACGGCCATTAAAATTCTAAAAAAATGTCGATAATTATTTTATTTAATAAAATAATATGAATTTTATCTTCATTTATAAACTCCCCCCTCTCTTCTTTTTGAAATGTTCTATTGTATTTTTTTTCATATTATTCAAAATATTTTATTTTAAAAACCATGCTTAAAATCGAGGACTCCATCATGATTGTCAAGCCATATCGTCCCACTGCTGGGCAAAGGCCTCCTCCCCTTCGTGCCATGCAACTCTATCCTGAGCAGTTCGCATCCAAGTCTTTTCTCCGATCGCTGTGATGTCATCAACCCAGTGTCGCCAGACTGTAAAATCCAGCAACGCATCGGCGCATTGGGATCTATGGTGTTTACCCCTGCTTTATCATTTCTTACTCTTCGAAGAAGTCGATAATTAAAGCGGTGACCCCACTAAGTTCTACTTCTCTCTCTTACTATGCTGGCTATTGATAGTGCATGCTGACAGACCCTAACTTGGTCGTTTGCTGATCCTCTTCTGAGAAGTCCCCTTCTCATTCTCTTAAACACCAACATGGCCCGGTACCCAAACTTGTACTCTGTTGCTGCAGCCTTCTTTGTTCAGAGCCTTTGCAGCATCCAAGACTAGTTTTGAGCTGAGGAACGAGGAGTCTGCAGAAACTTAAGGCCTTGACTGTTACTGAGAATATAGATATGATCTTATCTTTCACATTCCTCTTTATGTTTTCTTCAGCGCATGCTATAATGGCATACATCTCCGACCAAAAAACGGTAGTATATAGACCCAGACTGTTATAAAGTTTCCAAGTAGATACCTGATGCTGTACCGGATCCCGTTTTTGAACCATCTGTATACCAAATGCGACCTGCGGCAGTCTGCATCTGGTTGCACTTAGAGTATGTAAAACGCTTTCATCTCCTGTTGTATGTAAGTTCGGTTCTAAGCCAGCATGACACGCTGCCGTAGGAAAGATTGGGCGTATCATTGAAGTGTAGATGAAGACGAAGTCCCCGGGTGTGGCATACGCTGACCAACACATAGTAAAGCCCTTATAGCTTTTTCTGTCACCTTCTTGGCGTGCAGATTCCATGTGAGCTCCTTCTCTAACGTGCTGGAATATTTCACGTCTTGTCGTTACCCATAGATCATTCCAACTCTGTGCCGAATTAAAGTGACTTTTCACTTTCACGATTCTTCCATTATCTTTAGAGCCTGTAGCAAAATTTTGGATACAATATCTAGAAATTCGTCATTGATCATTACCACTATAATATCATCTGCGTATCCCACAGCATATCATGTTCCACTGTTTAATTTTGTAAGGAAGGAACCATTCAACTTTTTTTTATACAAAATAGGCCTACGTTTGACCACATCCCACCTGATTTAAAGTGAAAATGCGGTCGACGATGGAACACGTATGATGCCTAGAAAGGTACCTATTCACTCTTGCCTTGAAGATACCCAAGTTGTACCGCTCGGGAAACATGGATGACGGCAAAGTGTTCCAAATGCGATCAGTTCTCATCAGAAACGACGAAGCAAAACGCTTGGTGCGGGCTGTTGGTAGCCCGACTAAGTAGGGATGCCGCATTGCCGTCTGCCGTGACGTCCGTCGATAGAATGGGCGTGGAGGAATTAGTGCGTGTAATTCCTGCGCACACTCTCCAAAATTAATCCTATAGAAGACCGAAAGCGAAGCGACCATTCTACGACGTTCAAGGCTCTGCAGCCGAGATTCCGTAAGCTTTTGGTCACCTACTAGCTTTTTGGCACGTCTCTCAATTGACTCCAGTGCCTGAAGCTGGTACTTGCAGCACCATCCAAAAGATGAGAACAGTACTTCAAACACGACCGGACTTGTGCTTGGTACAGCGTTAGCAGCTGTCCCGGTGTGAAGTATTGCCTCACCTTTGCTAGAATACCCAGCTTCCTGGCGGCCAATTGAGCCTTAGATTCGATGTAACTCCCAAAATTAAGGTCAGGCGTGAGAGTAACTCCTAGTAACTCAAGCTGGTTAGTTATCGGTAAAGAAACATTTTGGAAAGAAGGAGCTTCAATGAATCGACTTCTTTTAGCGGTAAATAGACACGCCTGGGTTTTTGTAGCATTAAACTTAACCAAATTAGCTGCTCCCCAATCGGAAACAGCTTCTAAGGCCAAGCTCATACGCTCAACCATGGCTTCCCTGCATGACTGGACTTCATCTCCGTTGGCCTCCCTACCTATCACCACCAACCCTCCCTACCTATTCACCTATTAGTTTCTCCCCGTCTTTCCCTAGTCCTCTTATATTTAAATTCGTCAACTCTTTTAACCTTCTACATATTTTTTCTTATACCGAATCCTCCTGCACGGTTATCTCTCAGAGCTAATTCGTATTTTAACTGTCTCCTTTTTCTTAAGTGTTGAGCACATTCTTTAACACAAACTGCAATAATATGAACTTAATTCAATTGGTCGTATAATGAAGGCATCAAATGACCACATTCAGTAAGCGGTCATTAATTTCCCATACATTTTGAGGCGGTCGCAAAATGACGTTCATCCAAGTTGCAAACTAACGTCTTGACGTTAGTTTGCGACCTGGATGTGGATGTGTGGAGTATTTGTACTATTTGCGAATATTTAGATGGCCGCAAACTAATGAAACCAAAGAAGCAATTTAGCAAATGTGAAAAAGGTTAACTGAATTATAATACCTTCAATATTATGGAAACCAGAAGGAAATAAAAAAGTAAACCGAGTAGTCCGTTTGCGACCATATGGCCGCAAACTAAAATTTCATTTATTTTATATTTTAGTTGGCGACCACTCATTATTTTACCTATTTTTAAATAATTTTGTTTTAAAACTTGTTAAAATACGTTAAAAAACTATTATTAAAGCAATTTAAACACTATCACTCAGTAATACATGGATAAATCATGATATACTTACTCCGAATGCATCACGTGCTCACTATTTTATTTGTAATTTTGTACGAAACTCAACACGCTTAGTGTAGACACAAAAATCAACAGTGATTTGTTAAAATTCTGATAATGCTATACGATCGTTATATGTTGACAAGGATTAGCCGTCTATCCCTCTCTGTCAAGGACTAAATTTTATTTGAAAAATAGAGATAGACGTCTTGTTTTCTAAGAATTTCTGAAGCTAAGTCGCCGATTGGCCGCAAACTAACGCTGGCCGGGAAACCGGCGAAATTACCCTATATGGTGGTTAATAACATTATACTAAAATGTTTCAAGGGGATAGATACATTTTAAAAATTAAATAATGATTTTAATCTAGTAAAATGTTGGATGGAACATATCGACAAAAAATATATCAGAATGTGACATATTTCTAGATATTTATTGTAGTCTGAACACGTTGTTCCTTAATGAAAGAAGATATAAAACTGAGTGGGTTAGTCTATCTAACTCATTTTTAGACGACTTGTGGGTTGGAACATTTTCGCTTAACTACGTCCATATTAGAAAATACTACCTACCTAGCAAATGTAAAGCACGTAGGTACATATTATTAGGTTTTTGAGTGGTCGCCCCTTTAAGTTTAGGTTACTAGTATTCTTTTATCTGTGTTTAGGATTTCACATTAAATGAAAACAAAATAGCAGCAAACTTTAAAATTTCTTGCTTCTAGTTTTATCTACCTACCTTTTATGATATTAGCGCGAAGCCGCGTGACAAGCAGGTTCGCATACTTATATAGGTAGGTCTATCGTAGATGGGAAGTGAGGTAAAGAAAAGGAAAATTAAAAGAAATAAAACACAATAGTCTAGCAAAAATTAAATATATATTTAAACAATTAAATTTAAGATAAAACCGAAATTGAAATAATATCATTTTTTTATAAGTACAAGTGCCAGCAACAGCAAATTGGTAAATTACCTATTTCTAGTCACCGAAGTGAAGTCGAGAGTGTAGTTGCAAACGATATGCGATAATAGCCAATGGGCCCTCAGGTCACTTCTTTGCGATAGTACTCAATGAAAATCCTTAATTTTTTTATTTAACTGTAACCGAACATATTGACGTGTGACAGAAAGACACAGAAAAATTAATTCTTTGACTGGTGATATTTTTTTATTTATAGCGAAAATAAATTTATAATAATAATATGGAAATCAAGGAAAATAATGTTAAATCGTTTTTTAAAGTATTTTTGAAGAATGTCATAACAATTTCATATTATAGTTTAGAGTCCTTTTCACGAAAGAGGTCCTGCGGAATTTTGCGGAACTAAATTGAATTATTTCGATAATTACCGGACTTTATGTCCTAAATATTTTTTATTAGTTAAACAAATTTAATAATAAATACATATTTAATTAAGAAATTAAATTTGAGATATTATGAGGCATTGAAAAGTTATAAATAAACTAACTTTTAAAATTTGCGATAGTGGCGCCCCGCAAAAAGGACTCCTTTCGTGAAAAGCACTCTACTTAATTTATTATAATAGGTACGTACAAAAAACGCAAGAAAATTAGAAACAGCGCCACCTACATTACGAGACAACTATTTTGAACTAAGTGAACAGTGCTTGTGTGCCAGTCTCAACGTAGTACAAAATAATTTCCGCCAGGGTAACGCCGATAATTATTGAATTTTGTTAAATTATCGAAATTTAAACTTAAAACAAATTATTTTCATTTAACTATGCTAAGGGGATTTTTTAAAAGTAGTAAATACATTCTATATTAGTCTGTTCTAAATTTTTCTCAATCGTTATTAATAAATCGATATATGTAACGCCATCTAGCGAAATTATTTTGAACTAAACTGCAACTGTTCCTTTTCGGTCCCCATGGTTTTAATAATAATTTTTGTTAAATTTCTGTTAGAAGAAAAAGACGCAGCATAGTTTTTGTCTCAAAAGGGGGAATACCTAACCGCTAAGTCGATTCAGGTGAAATTTAGTATTAAGGTAAGTAGTTCGAGAACCTACTATTAACCTACTAAAAAAAAAAAAAAAAAAACTGGATTTTCTGGATTTGGAACCGCTGATTTAACAAGATAAAATTTGATATAGAAGTAGTTAGAGTTCTAAAACATATTGAAATACTTTTTATCCCAGAAATCAATATTCAGTATCAGTAGTAGTTATCAGTATTATATCCGTTATCCTAAATACCATATTACAAGCATTAAGTTGCTTAGTTTGGGGTTAGGTGGCGCTGTGTGAAACGTCCTGAAATATTTATATTTATTTTTTATTTAAAGCGGAAGAGGGGTGGAAATCAATAACCAGTTTTTCTTTTAAGCTGAAATTTGGACGTATTTTATAAGTAATGTGATAAGAAGGAATTTTGCAAAATTCCACGGAAATGGGAATAATTGCAAAATAAACTTTTGTATGCAAATCCGCAACCGCTGAACCGATTGAACTGAAATGTAATACGACAGTTTGAATTCAGTTTATTAACATTGGATAGTTTTAAAGTCAGAAATTAACTTTAAAGGGGACAAAGGGGGTTAAAGTTTATATGGGAATTTTAGAACTGCTGACCCTACTGGGCTAAAATTTAGTACAGAGATAGACTGAGTCCTAAAAATTGATATGGGATAGTTTTCATCCCAGAAATCAAGCGGAATGGGTGCAAGTTTGTGTAGGAAATAGGTAACCGTTTCTTCGTTTTAGCTGAAATTCGGATGGCGCGGCGTGTTCTTTAGGTGACGTAAGCGATCAATAAGAAGGGATTTTGCGTAATTCCCATTGGAACTGGAATTATTCCCAAAAAAACGTAAAAATATGCAATCCGTTACCGTACGATTTTTAAAACTATCGCGAGATACCGAATGAGCTGAAATATTGCAAAATGATTGTTTAAATTGTGTTTAGGAACATGAAGTTTTTATGTTTCAAATTAACTTTTGCGGGGGGGGGAGGGGGTCAAAAATATATGAGAGATCAGTAACCGCTGACCCTATTTTGATAAAATTTGGTGCTGTAGGTAGTGGTAGCTTAAGTCTTGAAAAAAGATAATATGGGATAGTTTGTATCCCAAAATCAGTATTATAAGGGGGAGGAAGGAGGGGTCAGAGTAAGTATCCGCTATCCCTTTTAGAGTTAAAATTAATTGGATACATAAGAAGTTTGAGTCTCCAAAAACTACATGAAATAAATAGCTTTTATTCCAGTAATCAAGCTTTAAGGGGGGAATGGGAGGTCAGTGTTTGTATGGGAAATCGATTATAATCGCAGCTCCAATTTACAAAAAAAATCCATAGATAATAAAGCTTGAGCCTAAAGAAAGGACATTAGATAATCATATCCTTAAAGGGAGGGAGCCCGATATTCTTCGCTATTCGTTACCCAGAGTGGGAGCGAAAGTAGCTATGTAGATACTTATTCTTCACCTACAATTGAAATCAAATCAATCGCTACACCAATAAATTTGCGCTTTGTGAATTAATTGACTTTAACGCGCTAGTATATAAATAATTACCGAAATATATAATTTTCATTCACTTTATAGACATATAAAAATTTCAAAAAGTTATCTTAGGTAGGTAGGTACATACCTCAAATTAGTTGTTAAATTGACAGGCAAACTTCTTCAGGTAACTCGTGGCTGGAATAAAAATTTCGCAGAAAATCTTAACTTTTATAGCAAAAAATGGCATACACATGAAACACTTGTGTCAACTCAAAATTCATTTGGTATTCATTGTATTAAATGACATACAGACTAACTTATTGTATTCTTTAAATTATAGGCATACTTATCTATAGAGGTATTATTCGGTCAACATTAATTGTACTGTGAGACATATATTTAAATCTAATTATAATACTGGTGGATACGAAGATAATAATATTATTCAGGGTTAACAAATGAATTAAATTAAAAAATTTCCACAGATCATAAAGCTAGAGATGGAAGCTAAAATGAGGTAACAGTTGCCAAGTCATATGCTTGAATAGCTTTATGATCTGTGGCCTGAATCAACATAACGATGGCTCCTACGTAAACTATCGTATGTTCGTTTTGCTAACTTTTCAGGACGGGCCTTTAAAGATATTTTCTAGCATGGTATCTTTGAATATAAACATTTTTATTTGAAATTTATACCACGGAATAATTATTTAGGGGAGAATAATATGGACTAAAAATAAATAAAGAATTATTTGTATTTTTTGAGATATTGTTGTTACGATTTTATACTTGGCTCAAGAGCATGTAAAAAAAATTGTAAGTGATATTTACGATCTTATTCATCGTCTCAAAGCATCAAAAAAATATCGTATGTGGAACTTACGATTTTATACAATGACTGTTTAAGAAAAAAATGTGTCGTAACATGCACATACCATGATTTACCTGGTTCATTTTCATTTTATTTGATATAGTAAATGATAATTACATGGTAAAAATGCAACATAAAGTCATTTTAATCAACAAAATAGATAGATTTGAGATAATGTATTTATTTTTAAGTATATAGATGTATGATAACATCTCATCAAAAACATAAATGTGAAATTAGAGCCAAATTCAATATTACGATATAGGTATCTATTTTTTGGTTGTATGTTGACTTCAGCGACAAAAAAAGTGAGATCCAAATAGTTGCCAAGGTCAGTGGTTAGTCCTGAAATATATTTGTTTCGAAAAAAATATTTTATTACAACTTTAAATTATTATTTCTTCTTATAACGTAAGATAAATATTATGTTTTACCCTAAGATCTGGTTTTGCTTCTTATCTTATACGAAATATTATATATTAAGTTGATACCTGCCTACAATGACTGTCTTAAAAGCACCCTATGTTCGATGGCTATGATTTTATCTAAAGTTTTAGTAGGCAAGTTACTTGGCGTTAACAGAATTAATTTAAAGAAAAAATAAAAATAATCTAATGGAGATATGTAGATTGTAATAGGTTTTTCATTTTATTACTATCATAAGTAGTATAGTACTCATACAACAACTAACAATGATTTCAACAAAAAAGAAACTAAATAATATCAAAACTATCAAAACACCTATTTCAAAGTAATATAATAATACTATTTATAATGTTTAATACAAAATAAAAATTTGTTAGGTAACCGTAAAGACTCAACTCGCTTATTTTCTCTCATCATCATCTCAGCCGTAGGACGTCCACTGCTGAGCACAGGTTTCCTCTTTGGACCCCGTTAGAATCGAAGTTCATCCAGCACCATTCGACGTCCTATATAAGGTTGACTGTCGGTCTCACAAAATAATATTGAAGTTTTTACACTTTTCAATATTTTTCAAGCATTTAACATAATGATTGTACTTAGGATAATATCAAATCACTAGTCATCAGTCAGTGTAAGAGATCTAGTTACTTTTATAATTAGGATCAATCAGTATAATACTTAATACATGTAATGTACTCGCTTGTACGAAATAATTATAACAAATCATAAGACTTATTCAGAATCAAGTACTTTGAATATTCAGGGACGTTGAAGGTTCGAAAAGGAAAATTTGTGATGAATTGCTAGAATAACACCTCTAGTATGTACAAATACTTATCGATTCATTTTTGCTATCGCTTGATGTATGGGCATTAAGTCTCGTTACCTCAACGCTTTTTTTTGTAGGCGCGGGGAATTTTTTGTCGTGACAATTTATAAAGAAGTTTGCGCGGTTGTCCTGCAAGCAATCTTTCAATTCCTTAATCATTATTCACTGACCAGTATTGGTAACTATTTTTTTCCACTAATGTTTGTCATGTAGCGTGGATTTGAAGGCTTAAAAATGGGTGGTTATTCATCTCAATAACTTGGTATGAGATTCCTTCTGTTTTAGCATAAAATATCGGACTAATGTGAACCATTGAAAAGATGTGTATGTTAATTTATTCGTCCATTTTTCTTAATCAATGCAGCCACGTTGTTAAATGTTTATTGCGTAATTGTCTTTATAAACTGTGTTTTATTGTTAAGTTATAAGCTCTCAGAAAAAAAAACATTTTATATGCTGCAAGCACGATACGGTTTATGTTGTATTACGGCTCAAATATTTTTACCTAGATTTTCAGTGTTTTTCTTTAAAACCCATTCTTTTATTTATCTTCTTCAAATATTGCCTTGAGGTGTGGTAATAACAAAATAAATATCAGAAAGGCGGGATAGTGGTTTGTTCTAGTAGAGTATTTGAGAGTAGAGTATTAATACAGATCAAATACGGATAAAAATCTTTGGTGCAATTAAAATCCAAATGGTAAATGAACAGCTACGGGGAGAAGCAGCGTGAGGTGTTGAGCTATCCTCCAGATTCTTCTTCTAGACATTAGACCGTAAAATTATTCCGTAAAATATATTTTAATCTTAAATTATCAGAGAGGTAGATCTCTATCTTTGAAACGTGATCGTTCTAATGACATAGGTATTCATTTTATAAACGTGAAAATTTGAAATAAACGTATGGATGTCTGATGTGTATTTGGTACTCTTTCAAGCCTAAACGGGTCGACCAATTGAGCTGAAATTTGGTATAGAGATTGCTTAAGACTCTGGAATAACATATAGGCCATATAGCACAGCAAGTAAAACCGCTGGGCGCAGCTAGTATGACATAAGATAGCATTATTTTTATGAAGTCCCATGTATACTATTGTATTGTTTAGTTACGATTATTGATAGTGCCACGTAATTTGTTGTATGTAGTAAATACGACAGAAAACAAATTTGAATGAACCAGGTAAAATGTTGTATGTTTAAGTTACGATAAAAAACTTTTCATGGTGAACGCAGTAAAATACCGTATGTGTTTTATACGACACATTTTTATAAAAAAATTATAACGTACATGGTCGTATGAGGTACTAACCATAGTCTTAGTTGACTTCTATCAAAATTAATATTAAAAATTATATTCTTTGCTTAATCTGAGAAAATAATGTTACTATTATGAGAGTGACTTACCCAGTGGTCTGTTTTCAGTGTTATAATTTAAATTGCGGCTATATCATCGTTCTTACGAATACCATCAAAAAATCATCAATATTTTCAACATAAAATGCACATGTAATTTCTCAGTTTTTGTGCTTGTGAATACTTTCCGACATTCAAATTACTTATACCTAGCTAAATCTAACATTAATTATGACAATATATAAAAAATATTGAATAAAACAATTGCAGGTTATAACATGCCTAAGATCAGTGTAAATGCCGGTAAGTGATACATACGATTATTTTCTCTGCTCAAAAAACAACATACGATAGAAAACTGAAAAATAAAATGCGTATTTTTTAATATTTTCATCTGAAATTTACACAGTTTATAGAACTAATCAAGCTCATTTAGAAAACATAAAAAAGTGAAAAACTCAAAAGTGTGGGTTACGATAGTTTACGTAGGAGCCATCGATAAGCTCGTAGCTCCGCCTCTTTTTCGTCTTCATTCTGCGGCCGCCATGGACAGCGTGACATTCACATACTTAATGAAAAATAATTATTTAAAATGCCGTATTCTTCAATAAAATGGCTCGGAAAGACTATAGTCCAGTCAATGAGTGCCCAAAAGAGGTATGTAGATCGAAAAGTCGAAAGCAGAAAAACTAACTTGGGGACTTTGTTTAGACTAATGAACAGATAAACATACTAAAAGTCCCCATCCCTCCGAGGTGAGCCCGATCATCGATTCGAATGTAATGTACCCAAACACGACAGGTTTACTAATAGCCATTGAAGAGTTTCAGTAGACAACTCCTGGCTCCATCATCTGATCAGCTCAGTGGTACCAGATTATTGAACTGTCATCAGATTTCTAGACATTTGCAAAGTTTCATTATGATGCGACAACCAGAAGTTGGTGAAATTTTATTTGCAAGATTTTTTTACCGACTTAGTATGGAAAACTAATTTAAGCGTCTTAGAAATAGATCATGTTTGGAAGCTCATAGCTGGACTACGATTGGAGATAGATAAAAAGTGTTAAGTCAAAGTTGTAGAGAATTTTATGAGGTTTTATAATGTAGTACAACAAAATATCGTACAACGCATAATTTTTGACATATAAGCAAAAAACCTAAAAATGGAACCTTCTTCGGCCTCCCCACCCTCGGGCTCACCTCGGAGGGGTGGGGACTTTTAGTATGTTTATCTCTTAACTAGTCCAAACAAAGTCCCTAAGTTAGTTTTTCTGCTTTCGACTTTTCGATCTACATTTTCTTCTTTTACTGGACTACTAGCGCAACATCCAGTTACGTAAAAGACGAAATCTTATTGCACAGGCAAGTATTATTCCGATATTAATCATTGAAAAATGTTTAACATAAAATGTGATATAAAAATGGCCAAGTCTCTTTTCGTCTTATTCTTTCTTGGTAAATTTGTATATCATTATCTCGTTCTCTCTTACGGATGAACTAGTGATAAGACACAAATTTAAATTTACGCCACAAATTTTATCGACAAAAATGTTAATGAGATTTTTGAAATAGGTTGGTATTAGGTATATTAAAGTACCAAAATTATCGGGGTATAATATTATACAGGGTTGCTGGTATCTAATTCATGAATGGTTATTATGGTGCTTATAATATGAGAAGTGTAACGAAGCTGAAACTATGTCTTTTAAAATACATAATTTTAAATTTGTCACTCATTTAAAAACAATAAATAATTATTCGCTTACAATAATTGTTTATTCTTATTGGGTGCGTATTCGCACGCATAATTTTTTTGTGCCAATTTTGTTTGGCCTAAAATGTCTCGCATATTTTTTAGCCTAATCATAATTTGGCATAATAATATTTACACATAATTTTAGGTGTGCATATTATTAAAATAGTATGGGAGAAAAGTTTGGCAAAAAAATTATGCCTAAAAACTTTAGAGGTTTTGAAGCTTAGGCTGAAAAATGTTACGCTAGATTAAATTAGGACTTAAAATGTTTATTTGGGTACTTTGGGAGTTAATAGAGATGAGAAAACATTTAAGCTATAATAAAACAATAATTGAAGTTATATTAAGATATCTCTTGTATACCTACAATACAACGAGCTTTCTCATTAAACTTAAAAATAACAGTATCTAACTTATATTTTCTTATCGATATCGATATAGCGACTTTACCACATCACTAGAAACTTATATTATGCCTCTAACTATTACCTACCTAAATTGTGACGTAACTGTGACGTGACCTTAAACGAGCCAATCAAATCTAGCCACCCACCCCCCGCACCCCGTCATGTTTTGCCGATTTTGTTTTCATACAAAAAATGACCTAAGCGCGATATATATCTCTCTAGTATATGCCCCCAACGCAATACGTAGTCCTTTTCACGAAAGAGGTCCCGCGGAATTTTGCAGAACTAAATACATTTTTTCGATAATTACTGAACTTCATGTCCTAAATAATGTTTATTTGTTAGATAAAATAAATACATATTTGATTAAGAAATTAAATGTGAGAAATTTTGAGGCGTCAAAAAGTTATAGACATGTTAACTTTTAAAATTTGCGATAGTGGCGCCCCGCAAAAAGGACTCCTTTCGTGAAAAGCACTCTAATTCACCATTTTGTGATGGCGGCCATCTTGGATTTTAAATTTTATATAGTGGGCTGTATACTACACACGCACGCGCACGCGCACGCACTGTTATAAGGGTTTTCCTTGTAACGTTTTTAAAAAACACAAATTCACAAAAAACTATTTATTTAGACTTTTTTTTTTTTACAATGGCAAATGCCTTTATTGAGAAAAACAAACTAACAATACTACAGCTACTACAGCAGTTGAGAACACTTTTATTAACCACAGATCGGCCACAAGCCAATCTACAGAAAATCCAAGTGCTCCAAACCACTGTCAGATGGCAGAGTGCCCAGAATGCTGGCAGCATTGCCACGTTGAATGGCAATACTTATACGTTGGGCCAAATATACCCCAGCATTTTGGTCACATGTCGCCTCGACCAAGCGCTCAGATAAGTTTTGGAAAATGCGGTGAGCTCCCGGACCCCAAGGACCCAATGTCTCTACCCCAAACGGCTCAAAAATGTAACCGCTATCGAGGTTAGCATATTTACGCCGCTTGAGCCGCTCAGCAGAAACTGCCGCCGCACCAGCCGCAATTTGAGTCTCTGGAAGATGTGAGGGCGCTAGTGTATCAACGCAAGTCGCGTCCCACACCAACGGCCGACCTAACTTCCAGGGAATCAGAGTCATACCGTCAGGTCTTTTACCATCGTCACGCATCAGACCATTCGGTTCGAGAACGGCTGCTACATTGGCGCTGGTAAAAGCCCGGCGAATAATATCATTGAGACTGGAGTGGCGGGAGATTCGGCCAGCGCTCCGAGAACATGAGAGACCATGGTGACCGAGTTCGTCGACTGCAGTACCACACTGACAGTGGTGACCTACATAACATGCTGTACCCAGACGCAAACCAACAGCTACTCTAAAAGCAGATGAATCTAAAAGATTACCAGTAAAAGAAGGAATGGCTTGCAACCAAAAACCAGATTCCCTAACAGAGACTGCTAGAAGTCGGGCACGATCTGACGAGTTAGGACACGTTTGTATTAGACAATTCCGTTCCAACTCGCAGAGAGGCCCATCCCACAGTCTCTGTGAAGATGGTATTTAGACTTGGGTTTTGGTATAAACACTAATTGGTATTACACATACACACACACGCACCAAAACGCGACTTTTTGGGCAACCGTCCCGTTTGTGAGTTTTAAGCAGACTGATTAAACTAGGCCCTTCCAACACTGACCTCAGTGCCTATGCAGCAGAATGGGTGCATGCACAGGCAATAAAGGGTGCAGAAGTCCGGCATAACACCTCCCCCTTAAAGAGGAGGCTTTTGAGGTAAAAAGAAAATTCTCTGTTAAACGCGAGTCCTTAGTGGTGCTGCCACTGGTGGTGCTACAGACACTTCAGACTCCGGCTCAATATCTACTGTGGCTACAGTCGTAGTAGAATACGCCGGCCTGAATTTGGCTACGAAGGTCGGGTTATTGCCAGAAAGTCTCATTTTTAGTTTTTTATACAAAATTACTAAAAGAATTACAAAAATAAAAATATAAAGAAAAATAAGAGATGCCGAGTAATGCAATAAATAGTCGCATATTTGATAATGTGTGGACTATCTGAGTGTTCTAATGTTTCAAGGTCTTTTAGTATTGAGCCAATGATAACCTTGTTCTCGGAATTAAAATCATCTAAGTCTACATTGTGCAGATGTACAGGGGACATATTACTCGAATCTATAAATTTGACTTATTCATATTACAACATTAACTTAATCATATTACAACAGGTGTCGTTAACGAGATTAAAATCAGGGAAATTATTAATAGGTGAAGTTATATTTTTACAGTATTAGTTTTTGGTATTAGTGTTGTACTCTTACAATAGGAACTAATTCCTCCAAGCCCATTCTATCGACGGACGTCACGGCAGACGGCAATGCGGCATCCCTACTTAGTGGCGCTACCAACAGCCCGCACCAAGCGTTTTGCTTCGTCGTTTCTAATGAGAACTGGTCGCATTTGGAACACTTTGCCGTCATCCGTGTTTCCTGAGCGGTACAACTTGGGTATCTTCAAGGCACGAGTGAATAGGTACCTTTCTAGGCTTCATACGTGATCCATCGTCGACCGCATTTTCACTTTCCATCAGGTGGGATGTGGTCAAACGTAGGCCTATTTTTGTATAAAAAAAATAGGCGATGCAGTTATTAGGGACGTTGAGTACACCAGTACCTACAATATTAGTTACATATAATTTCGAATTTAAACAATCAATGGATAACTTAAGCGGTTTAGTTTGTACAAAATCCATTTGTTATTAACTAATGGTTTCCAAATATCTAAAATTCCGATAAGAATTTTGGATTCACACTGCGGAGGCTTTTCACTTAACACTTTCACAAATAATAATAATTCACTTAGATATTATAATTATTCACTTTCACAAATTGGTTTAGCGTCGGTAGAGTTAATGTTTTTGACATCACAAACATACAGTTGCCGGAGCTTATTGTCTTACATGTTTTCAAGTCACTAAAAACGCAATTTGTCCTTAGTCATTGCTATGTATCTGTTTCCAGGAACAATAAGGCTGAATGAATTTGGGTTCTTAGTGTCATACGATGTAGGGAGAGCAATACTATGAAATAATGCAAACTCCTTCGAAGTGACCATGGGCACTTGCAAAACAAACATAATGTTCTTATTACTATAGTAGCAAACTAAGCTAGATATTCTTAAAACTAGGTGCATAGAGGTTATATCTAGTGTTACAGGCAGTTCCACGTCGTTAGGCAAGTGTATGTTTATCAGCAAGCTCTCGGTACAGCTCGGCGTGATAATCGCCGGGTGCAGGATGTTATGGCTACTAAATAAAATGGCGTTAATTATGTCCTCCAATTGAAATGACAGGGTTAATATAGATGTTTCTATAATATTAAAAATTTCATTGAATTCGTCTAGTATCTGAAAATTATTATTGACTTGATTAATATCTTTAATACTTAGCGAGAGGTTGTTGATAGCTCGATTTAAAAACTTTTTATTCTCAGCTAATTTGCCTAATGTTTTGTTATATGATACAATTGTCGAGGTCATGACCAGAATATTTTTTTTCATAAGAGAAGCCACCTGTTTTCCGTTTTCTTGTAGATTTTTTATAGCTTCATCATACCGCAAGGCATCATTTTCATCTAATGTTCCAAAGATTTGTTTAGAGATGGTTCCTATTCCTCCGATCCAAGCGCTACGTTTAACTCGATTTTCAATTAAATGTGAAATGGATGCGTAATCTCTATTAAGATCTTGATAACGCGTTGTTAGAGGTTGGATCATATGACATTCCGAATCAACTATCGCGATATGGGATTCATTACATAAATGTTTTGTAGTGGGTAAATCCTGCGATCGGGCGTATTTAAGTGATTCCCGTGGCAGATTTTAAATCTTAGTATTGTTGAATTTTACATGTAAAACATCAAATTTTACATAATTATAAGCACATCCATCAAATAGGCATCATTATAACTTGTTTTTTTTTTTTTCAGAAGATATTTCAATTTAAATTTTTGGTGCCACGGGAATCAATAAAGTGTGGCATGGGAATCAAAATTAAAACTATTTTGTTTGAATTCTATGTTACTATTTAAATATTGACCTCTACACTCTACACACTAATCATATAAAATAGAAATGATTAAAAACGTTGATAAAAACAAATATACAACAAACATAAAGTATTAAAAAGGTCTATATTGGCTCTCTATAATAATAATCATGTAAACTAAATAAAATCAACGTTTTGCTGTCTGAAACAATGTAAAATTATTGAATAAATCTATACTAATATTATAAAGAGGTAATGTTTGTACCTTTGTGTGTGGGTGTGTGACAATATTCTTCTTTATCTCCAAAACTACTAATTCGATTTTAAAAAATCTTTCACTCATAGATAGCTACATTATCAGAGATCGATA
Organism: Hemithea aestivaria; assembly: GCA_947507615.1. Classification (NCBI taxonomy): domain Eukaryota; kingdom Metazoa; phylum Arthropoda; class Insecta; order Lepidoptera; family Geometridae; genus Hemithea; species Hemithea aestivaria. The sequence continues at coordinate 10,991,154 of OX382348.1, forward strand.
TTAGGCTATGTTTTATTTTAATAAGCATAATATATATTACGTAATCCTCAGTAATGTAGCACGAGGTGTAGAAAAAATACATTAAAAAAATCTTTCATCGCGTGCGCTGTAAAAACTATTGATTATACAAACATATAATGTTCCACAATTTTGTAGAATACATCATTACCTACAAAAAATGTTGCAACACTATATGCCTCTGATTATAATGAAATATACAAATATAGATTTTCGAAATTGTTTCCCTACCTGGCTTCGCTGTAATCGGGTAAAAAGTATGAAAAGTGAAAGAATGTGCAAGAAAACTCAGGGGAAAATTGATCACTGTGGTAAAACGCCATGAGAATCAACCTTGGAAATCAAAATTGTATAGTTTTTTTGTCAATACTTTTAAATACCATAATTATACACCAATAATAATAAAATATTTGATAAACAATACCCTTTTCCTAACTGCACACCCTAGTCAAAAAACCGTAATGGATAAAAAAATATTTTTAAACATGGAAATGGTAATCAATGACGTAGTGAACCAAAACCACGGTAATCAATTTCTCACCTTCGTAAATCCAGTTTATAGCAACGAGAGGAGCAACCTCTCTTCACGATGTTTAGAGCGCAATCGAAGTTAGCCAACAGCGTGCGTACAAGCTTCTAAGTCTTGTGGTTTGTGAAATGTGGGTAGTTACGTCGCGCGCCATGGGAATCACTTTTTGTCCGGGGACAAACCTAAATTTGTTATTTTTTCTAAAACTACGCTGAGTACAGCCTTCGTGTATTTTTTTGACCATATAACAGTTCACCCTTTACAGCTTAGATCACAGCAATTAATTACATTCCTTTTATAAATTACTGTAAAAAAATATTTTGTTCCAAAAATGTGTACGGCACCCCACGGTAATTAAATTTCAGGTCTTTTACACTTTTTTTCAGATACTTGCAGCTAGATTTAAGCTGATGTCTATCATGCATCAAGTAGATTAAACCTTAAACTAACAGAAAAAAGTACCTCTGGGTAGAATTTTTACATTACGGGTAGTTTATTCACCCAGACACGTAAAATTTTGTCTCTCAGGATTCATTCAAAACTCGATGAGGTTGCGTCATTAATTACGGAGTTCCTATGGCCACCTTCCTGCTCCATCATCAGATCAGCTCCACGTCATAATAATATTGCATTATAATCCGATATATACATACATGCATACAAAATTTCAGCTTAATCGGAAACCGGGAAGTGGATCAAATTTAACTTGCAAGATTTGATTACAGACAAAGACCGACAGACAGTCAACAGTCAGGCGAAAGTAAATAAAATCTGGTAAAAAGCCACCTGCACACCATCGAATTGGCTAAAGATTCGACAGTTGGTAAGAACAATGAAACAATTTTCTTTATTTTCACATATGATATATTTTTTATTTATTTCGCTTTGCCCAATTGGCCTAACGGGCCCAACACGTCCCCGGCAGGTTTCGTCAACTTTTCCAGGCCCTCTCCAGCACCAGATCCTAAGCCTGGCACCAGCTTGAGAGCTTCTCCTGCACCACCGAGACCGAGCAGACTCTGCCAATTGATGCAGCATTCTGATGGACTCAGCAAGGCTGCCATTACAACTACGATGCAAATTAGTTTGAACATCTTTGCTGAAAAAAAAATATTGTTGTTATAATTTGTTCTATGTAATTCCCAAGTCACTGAAGCCGAAAACGGCCAGGTAGATTAATTATTATTATATTATGTTATTCCAGTAGAGTAGAATGAAATGTCCATCAATCCTATCGAGGTAATAATAAGACGTGAATGTGGTATACATACACGTGCATAGTAATCAGCGCGTAGAGTAAGAAAACTCTTAAATATGTAACATAAACGCAGTTTTGGCACTTCCGTTAGGCATGACCTTTTCTTGGTCACGACGAGAACCCATTACGCGTATCCTCCCATCGGGGGTATGGGAGGGTTATGTGGGACTCCTCGTGCAGGACGAGTCGCACGGGTATACCCACTAAAACAACTCGGTGGCACTCCCGCATCGTCTTTGTGACGGAGGACTGGGAAGTCCAACCGACCCAGCTGTGTAGATAGACTTGTCGCTCCTGTGGGTTCAGAGGTCCGACGTTGCGGCGAGAAGGAGGCAAAGGCAGTGGGCAAAACTGCGCCTCCATAAAAAAATGGAGTTTAAACTCCAACAGAACAGGTTACCCTACTTACACTATCAGAGTCAAATTACAATTTATAGGTTGTGTGGCATACACTGAGATTTGAACCCAAGACCTCCATATTAAAAATTAAAACGTATGACCACTGGGCTACGGATGCTCCATGATTGAGTTCCAGGCGACGCATTTTCTATGGAGAGGACACTTCTGTGTAGAACTGTGTAATATATTATGGGCAGCGTTATCTTTTACCATCAGGAAAGTATTGCTCAGTTGGGCCCATCGTAGGTCCACTGCTGTTGGCGCCAATGTCTAGCAGTGGACGGACGTAGGCTGATGATGATGATGATATTTTTAATATGGGTAAAATAAATTTTGAAAACTTAAAAATACTTTTGAGTACTTTCTTAGTTTATAATATTCTTACGTAGCAATCAGATCTAAATCAGATTTAAAAAATCTTTACGATGCAAATTTTTTTGAGACCTGTGTTTGCAATGTAAGTTTCATTTTTCCTCTCCTTGCCATTATTTAAAAAAATAATTCCATAACTCACCTTTTAATAAAATATTTTATATACTCCTGCAAACACACACAAAATGAATGAAATATTTTCAGTTTCCTTCCATTTATAGCAGAAAATATGCATATTATAGAAATAAACCATTTAAATAGTGCATATCGTTTTGAAAAACACCCGAAACGTTTTAAATGACTTCAGGTGCAATTATAAAACGGTTGAGACTGTAAATCTTCGTTTGCTTAATCTGATAATTTTCCACTTATTTGTGCAAAATTGAACATCTGTTCATATTTTATGATTCAATACATTTTATTGTTTGCTGAAATTTATTAATTTAAGGTCCCGTGGCAAGTGTTTATGAAAACGCTAAATTTAAAGCGTTTTGACGTTATATTACTATGCTTCAGTAGCAGTCGGTAGGAGGGCACGTTAGCTAGAGAAATTACTTAAAAGTCTTAACAACTTATGACTCTTAAATAAGCAGCGTCCAAAGGCTAATGAATGTCGGTTGTCCAGCAGCTAGATGGGTGGACGATATAGTCAAAGTAGCGGGTCGCACGTGGACGAGATTGACACAAGACAGGGTTAAATGGCATAACATGAAGGAGGCCTATGCCCAGCAGTGGGATATAGAAGGCTGTGGATGATGATGATGATGAAAGGCTAATGAGAGCACTCATGAGATGATGTAAAATTGTGAATTGGTCCAGTGCGTTACATTATATACCTACATGGTCTCTTGAGGAAGTACCGCACCGTGGTTCAAATGCGTCAACATACGAGTACAATATTCTACAATAACAATTTTTGTTTTCTACAATTTTACATACTTAAAAAGGGCACAAATAGTTTGCTGCTAGCGCCAACAAAAAAATCTTTTGACTAGCGCTAAGTATTTTTTAAATTCTGTCTGTGAAGAGTATTTTTGAGCGGCTTATTCTGAACACCAAGAAAATGATGTGATTTCGACCACGAAAATTAAGATAGAAGCTCATTCTTAGATCTGTGCGCTACGACAACTTAAAAAATAATTGTTATAAAAAAGTGCGAAAGCAGTTTGATACGAGTACAAGCGCCAAGAAAATATTGTTCTTATTCCTACTATAAAAGTGTGGGTTTGGCACGTTTCGACAGGTATGATTTTTTTTTTAAAGCGTTAAAATTCTAACTAAGAAATGTGCGATCGGTTTATTGTGAGCTGGGAAAATTTTATAATTCTGATCATTAAAAGTAAACAAGTGGATTGTGAAAAAAAATACGATAAAATAAGTACGTATTAATGTAGCATATTATGCGTTTCGAATTTTGCCGCCCCCTAAAAATTTGCGGCCCTAGGCGCTCGCCCCTAATGCCACTAGAGTAAATCTTAGACGGAGTCACAGGCAGAAACTTGTGAAGGGCGAATATTTAGTACCAAAAAGGTACTAAATATTGACCAAAAAATAATAAAAGAAAAACCTTGCGTTTAGATGTGAAACGTTTTTTTAAAAACGTCAAGAAGGCGGGACCAAGGTTTTTGCTGTGCCGCAGCTTTTCTGTTGAGGTGCTAATTTTTTGATCGGAGGTACTAAATAGTACTAAATATTGGTATATGTTTCATGCAAATCCAAGACTTGGTCCCGCCATCTTGATGCTGACGCTGAAGGGCAATGTCAATGGGCATGACGAAATTTAACAATTAATAACCTATCAAAAAGCAATGCAGTGCCGCGCCAGTATTTTTTTAAATTTTACTTGTGTACAATTGAAACATCTGTCTACATTTTCAATTTAATTTGGCATAACTCCATAAAATTTTCTTACTCCGCAGAGATAGGTACCTATTGGATCTCTGTGTGTAGAATTCTGAAGGGCTATTTATCCTTATACCATCACAGTTTTTACACTTTTCATAGCCACACAACCTATAAATTGTGATTTGACTCTGACAGTGTAAGTAGGGTAACCTGTTCTGTTGTAATATAAACCCCAATTATGTTATGGCAGAGAAAGAGCCCACTATTTATTGTGCAGACTTGGAGCACCCATTCCGGTTCTCTCACTCGATTTTAATAATAATAATAAGATTACCGCAGGGCAGCTTATGGCGAGCTGTTGGGAAGTAGCGACCCCACGGACCCGAGTGCTCCCGGGGGAGGATTCTGTTCCACATCTCCGGCTTGCCTTCACCGGCCGGCCGGAGTGAACACTGACGACGAACAGTCCCCCACCTCTGTGCTTGCTTTAATTGGTCGGCCAGAGTGGAGTCGCGAGAGCTTTTTACTCGGAGACTCTGAGGGAGGATGTGAAGCATAAGTGGCGAGTTGGCCTTTTACGAGTTTAAAGTCCAGGGACACCTCTCCCCCTCTAGCCACTTGCACCAACGTTGCCATTCTCGTCGGCTATCTGGCGTATCTGGCGCTTCGCCGGCCGCTGCCGCGGCACGCTCGCTTCGCTCGCTCGGCTCGCGCATTGTGGTCACTGTTCAAACCTAACCTAACCAACTGATTTCGGTTTGCCCTGAATACTGTACTAAAACACGCGGAGCATAGTGTTTATAAACCGTAGGTGAGTCGTCCATAGTTGAATTAATCAATAGCTCATATGAACATTAGCCGAATCGTTCGTTAGTTCAGCTGACCATAGTTTAATCAACTGTAGGCGAGTTGTACTGTAGGCGAGTCGTCCAATATGTGTAATGAACATAGGCGAATCGACCGTAGTTATATCGACTGTAGGTGAAACGACCGTAGGTATTATGATACGTAACCCAATAGTCCTATCACTTGGCGAAGACTGTCTCTTGCGCTCATTTTCTATAGATGGACTCACAAACAGACTCCAAATAAGTCTCCAACCATAACATTAAATTAAAAGGGCCTCTGCGCGTTGCACTTTTTTGTCTCCGTGTACGCCTATAAAAAGGCCCGGGTTTAGCCCCTGTTTAAAACTATGTCCCGGAAGAACTAGTATGAAAGGACATCAAGTAGAACAGGCCTCCGTCCACAACCTCGGAGGTAGGACAAGAAAAAAAGACTTGTTGCCTCGTGCATCTTAGTGGTAAGAACTCTATGAACAAAATAGTGCAATTCCTTGTTGATTTAAAAACTTTAAAGTAACTCAAGTGCAGCAAGTGTTCTAGAAGTGACTGTTTCTCTTGAGCCTCTTAAAAAATCCTTCATTGCTTTTAACTTACTTAAACAAGTGAAATTAAAAAAAAATCTTTTTAAAAACAATCTTTTATTATTATTACCATCTATCATCATAATTTACTCGCCAAGACGAATCAAATGAGCCCAAACTCGATGGGGTTGCGTTGATTAATTGCGGAGTTCCTATGGCCACCTTCCAGCTCTATCGTCAGATCAGCTGTCATCCGATTTATACATGAATGCAAAATTTCAGCTCAATCGAAAACCGGGAAGTGGATCAAATTAAACTTCCAAGATTTGATTACAGACAGACGGATCGACAGACAGACAAACTGACAACAGACAGGTGAAAGTATACAAATGGCAATCGCTTGTGGCTGACGAAAAAAATAGTAGATACTGAGATTTTTTTGGTTTTTTTTCTCTTTCCTCCCATCGCATCGGGGGTATGGGAGAGTTATGTGGGGCACCCAGTGCATTCGCTCTGCATACCAGAGGGTATACAGAGGTATACCCCCTAAAACAACTCGGCGGCACTCCCGCATAACCGGCACAAAACACAAAACCGTGCGTGTTTTGTGTGCGTGCTTTCCATTGGGCATGGAAAGCAAAAACATTTGTTGAAGCTTGAAGTATAGCTAAATTTTATTCAATACCGGATGTTTATATCTAAATAACCGTTTGAGCTGTGTTTATGAAATTTGGAACACAGATGTACAAGGGCGGATCCAGGATTTGGTCCTGGGGGGGGCCAAGGTGCAGACAGGCAAAAATATTACAATGTTTACTACGAAAAGTGTGTGTTTAGCTCGCTCTGAACAGTTAGAAAGTTCAAATATTCTTAATAATAAGTGCGCGAGCTGCTTACTGCGAGCGCCGAGAAAAAAATTGTAATCTTGACCGTAAAATATGGGCAAAATTCGTAATTCTACAATACTTCTGGGGGGGGGCTTGGCCCCTGGGCCCCCCCCCCTAAATCCGCCTATGCAGATGTAGTTCGTATCGTATATTGGAGTATATGTGCCAAAACTTGTCTATGTGTAGTAGTTTTTGTGTAACGAGGGTGTAAAAAGTCGTCAAAACGCGCTTCAAACGATTCGTGTAATATTATTACACACGGTGCGGTCGCCAGTTCATTTGCTTGAACTTGGCTTGACACGCTTCCGCGTGTCTAGATCATTAATCCCTATGGTTCTTTTATCTGTGCTATGGGTATTGCACTTCGAGTAGTTTCGGCGGAACGTGTGAAAATTATTATATATTAATTATTTAAGATCCACCTGTACCACGTTTCATGCAATCATTTCATTTTACACAGCGCTATCTAACCCCAAGCTAAGCAACTTAATGCTTGTGTTATGTGTTAAAATAACGCTGCCTATAATTATTAATCAGTACCTAGTACCTACCCACAGTGCCACCCAGGATTTTACAATGATGTCAAATGTAATGTGATGTATGTGTATGTGTGCACATCAACACATGTGTTTTTATTTCTATTAGATTTGTGTGCGAATAAATTTTATTTACTTACTTTCTTAAATTCAATATAGACGTAGTAGTGGTGTTGTTCAAAACAGGTGACAAGACTGTTTAAAAAAATCTTCTTAATTACCTAGGTACCTAAGATCTCACCCTATTCTGTTCTATTTCTTAGCTTTTCACGTTTATACGAGTAAATTACAAAAAATTAAATCAAACATCATGTTTTTGAAAATAATGTTAATGTAGGGTTATACATATACTAGCTGCGCCCAGCGGTTTTTTCTCGCTGTACTGTAGCCTATGTGTTATTTCAGGGTAAAATATATTTTTTTCTATACAAAATTTCAGCTCAATTGGTCGGGTCCATATTGGCTCGCATAAAATTTCGAGGCCTAATTTAATGTGACATAACGTTTTTCAGCCTAAACCTCTATAAACGCCTAACGTTTCTAGGCATAATTTTTTGGCCTAAATTTTTCTCCCATAATATTTTTAAGCATAATAATATGTACGCCTAAAATTGTTACGCATATTGTTTTAACGCATAAAATATCTTACCATAATATTTTTCGGCTTAAATTTATTCAGCCCTAATATTTTTCGGCATAATAATAATTTATTTTATTTTACAATTTTAGGTAAACTTACATCTAGGTCTATGTATAACTAGGGTACTTCTACATAGTATTAATGGATACTTACAAGTTTCCACTTATAGTCATCAGAATATTACAAACATGTCATGGACGGAAAACATCATGCAAAGTAAGATTTTAATATCCGGCCCTATTTTTTTTAGTTAAGTGATATCTTGCCACAATAATATTACCATCATATTAGGCAAAATATTATTAATACTAAAAGAAACGAATTATGTATTGATTCCAATGGTCTAACTCAAAATCTAACCTATCCTTCTCACGGTTGTTTGATTTTATCTTCTCTATAATCATCTCTCTAAATTAAAAGGTGAGGGGTCATTTTTGGCACTTTGCTGACCGCTGCCGTGGTACTGTGGACACTGTTCAAACCTTTTTTTTATAACCTAACCTAACTTATCCGAGTCGGGTTTGTGACAGTCAATATCTCTGGGTGTTTAAATTGCTTTCCTAAATATCTCTTTCTACATATAACTAATAGGCATAAAAGCAAAAAACATTAAGGCATAAAACTAATGTTTTATGCCTTAATATAACTAGTAGTTCGCCTCGAACTGGGACCTCGCGGCCCAATTTCCGTGTTAACCTTAGACTTTAGGCTTCGACATAATATCCTAATACAAGAACTTTAACATTAATATTAAAATTCAAAATACCAAAATTCAGAGAAATTAAAACTTAAATTATCTACGTATCGAGATTTTTAGAATATAATCCTTTTTAGAGTTTCGTACATCTGAAGGAAAAACGAAACCCTAATAGGATCACTTGGTCGTCCCTCTGTCTGTCAAGACCCATTTACTCTAGATCCCGTAGAATTGTATATTTTTACCATAAACGCAGATCTATGGCCGCTTGGTGCCCATGAAATGGAACTTCTAAGCTTAACTTCAAAAACGTATCTACATTTTTTTGACCCTCTGATCTATGATCAATATTCATAGAGAACTTGCCGTTACCCTATGTTTATGAAATTTGACAGACTTTAAGTACATAATATATTTTAAATTCGGGAAAAAATCTGAAAACTATGCATTTGTAATTAATTCATTTAAAAATGGCTCAATTTAACATCGAAGCGTACGTATTTGGATGGGCGCGTACGTAGTGATCTCAACTTTTTGCTGACTTTTTGGAGAGCCACCAGCGGCCCGCGATGCACTACGGTGTGCTCGTGCACCTTTATTGTTTAATTTGTGCCGGCACAAACTATTCTCAATTTTAAAAAGTTTTGTAGACAGGCTACACAAATAATAATAATATACCTTACCGCGAAAAAGCAAATATGCCCAAGATGAAATTATGTGCCTGCGGCTCGCACCAAAATCCTTATACAACTGTTTTAAAAAAATTTGAATGGCTTATTGTATTTTTCCAAATGAGAAGAATACTAACACCGTCACCCGAAAAACCAATACCGTGACTTTACGACTATTTACTTACTTATTTAATACGAGTATTATAACAAATTCTCACGTTTTTGTTATTTTGATCTAATCTGTGACCATCTAATAATATTTTGATTAAATGTACTAGGTAGGTATATTACTGATCATTTTGGTATTAATTATTATAATATCATAAATAGTACTAAAAATCTAGCACAAATAATAAGCCAAATTAAAATCGAACTCTCGAATTCTAGGACTTTTTATGGCTATTATTATAAGAACTTGAAAATTCTTTAGCAAGTACCTATTGCCACTACTACAAATAGGATCGATGTTATATCAAACTTGATGTATTTTAATAAATACTCTGAACACCGATCTTGCACGGTCATTTAGATTCATATTTTGAGTAAGACAGTTTTTATGCAATTGCAAAAAAAATGTATATTAGTAATCTCTGAAACTCTACAACCCTTGGGCCGATTTGGCTCATTTTTGAACATGTGAATTCTTTGAGTTTGTACTACCCGTTCGCCAAGTTCCGTCAAGATTGGAACTTGGGTAACGTGCTAATCAAGGAATCTCTATAACTCTAGAACCCTTAGACCGATTTGGCTCATGTTCGAACTTAAAAATTCTATGGATATATACTACACGTTTCCAAAGTTTCATCAAGATTGAACCATCGGTTTTCAAGTAATCGCGTAACAAACATACATACAAACATACACTTTTGATAATATATTTATGTAGGTTATAAAAAATGTTTATAGCTTAGAAAAAAAATTATCAGCGCACCAGTTTTGAAATTATCGTTAGACCTATCGTAAAGTCTTTAAGTCACTTATATCTCTGCAACCCTGAAGCCTATTTGACTATTTTTTTCACAATAATTATTCTGTTAACCTACTTAACTGGTGTGCAAAATTTCATTATATTTGGATTAACCGTTTTCGAGTAAATGTCGATCAAACTTAAGCACCAGAGTTCAACCGTTAAACTGGTCAAAACGCAGGCTTTTCGCGGCTTTCGACTCTAAGACCTCGCTTCGCTCGGTCGATTATGTAAAATTATGATTGTGCCCAAAAAAGTTATAATGCGAAACATTTTCGGCTAAAATAAATTAGAACTAAGAAAATTATGCGTACTAATAATAATAATAATAATAATTGGGGTTTATACTCCAACAGAACAGGTTTCCCTAATTACACTGTCAGAGTCAAATCACAATTTATACGTACTAATATTATGACATACAAATTTAAGCTTTACAAATATATGCTAAAAAACTTTAGGGCAACTGACAGTTATGGCAAAACATAATAATGTCTCAATACTATAATTATGTCAAATTATGATTAGGGTAAAAAAAGTTATGCGGAAGATTTTCGGCGAAACAAAATTAGGCCAAAAAAATTATGCGTGCGAATACTCACCCCAATTGGTCCACCCGTTTAGACATGAAAGAGTAACAAACATCCATACTCCATACATTCTTACACACTTTCACGTTTATAATATTAGTAAGATTAGTAGGAGTTTCCCTCCATATACCTGGTACCTATCATGGCAGTGGAACTACAGTAGGAACATTAGGAATAATAAAACAATCATTTGATTTGCATTTCATGTGATTTATTCTTAGATTTTTGGAGCTGGTTCATTAACCAACATTCAAGTTTTGCGATATAATATGTGGATCTTACTTCCCGCCTAACCCACCTAAACTCGCCCCTCCAATTCCTCCTAGAACCCCCGCTGCTCCTTCTACAACCCCCGCTCCTCCTTTTAGACCCCCCGCTCCTCCTGCCAGATCCCCCACTCTTCCTGTAAGACCCCCTACGGCTCCTGCCAGACCCCCCGCTCCTCCTGCCAGACCCCCCGCTCCTCCTGTAAGACCACCTACGGCTCCTGCCAGACCCCCCGCTCCTCCTGTAAGACCCCCTACGCTTCCTGGCAGACCCCCCACTCCTGTTAGACCCCCCGCTCCTCCTGTAAGACCCCCTATGGGTCCTGCCAGACCCCCTGCCACATCCTTAGCTTTTCCAGCCATTTCTAACGGGTTGGCACCTCCTGTGAGACCTTCGAGACCACCTGCTCCTCCACAATCAGATCCTTTGCCGCCTGTACCACTACCAGCGGTGGTCACTATGGTTTCAGCACCACTTATTATGGCAGTTATTCCTCCTAGACCCGCACCTCCTTGGCCTGCACCATCTAGACCCGCACCTCCTAAAGCTCCAGTCGTACTGCCTATAGTTTTTTCTATAAAATTAATCTTAGCCTTTTCTGCACCAACAGCAATGTCTACCACCTCCGTTACCTTATTTCCAACCAATTCTTCAGCAATTTTAGGTATACCCCCCGCAACAGAGCCAATATTTCCAATGCCATCTGACCCAGGGCTAACGTTAGTTACTGATTCAGGCTTCTTGGCAGCGTCTTTTGTACAGTCCTCGGTTGTGGTAGCGCCCGAAGGTCCACTGGCTTTTTTGTCTGTTTCAGATACTGTCGCACTCGCTGCAGCGGCGCTCGCAGATGCACCATCTGCTGTTGTACTTGAAGCTGATGATGCTGCTGCAGTGCTTCCATCTGAGCCAGATGAGATAGCAGACGCGCTGCTCGAACTAGATGGTCCTCCGTCTCCGGTAGTAGCTGATGCTTTGGAAGCTGCACCTGAGAAGGATTCAGTGCCTTCTTTTATTAAAGAGTCTAAACCTCCTTCGGCCAGACTGAAAGGCATGATGCTCTTGGCAGCAGTTCCATGTACGGCCAGAAGCATCGCCATTGCTAGCAATGTTATCGATAGCTTGCCCATGGTTCTCGATTAATCTGCAACAAAATATTTTTTATTTAAATGGCGCCTCCAATAGACGGCGCCATTTTAGTAGAGACGAATCCGCCTTTAAAGTTAAGGAAACAGAAACCTAAATTAAAAAAAAAAACTATCGGTAGTAATAATCCTAAAAGTTATTTAGATAAAATAACAAGGATTTTTTTAAACAATAAACGTATCTTTCTAAAACTATTTAAATATTCTTATCTATTTAATAAATACATATTTTTTATCGATTTTATTTATGTATGTACCCAAGACCGCGTGATGGGGACGTTGGTCCGACCAGGGGCCCGAATCGAATATCGAAAAACAAACGACAACGACTGTCATCTCAGTACATTTTTTTAGCGATAGCGACAAACGATTTGCGCTTGTCTAGGCCCCCAGATCCGCACCATGCTCGACTCTACCGTCTACGATCCTCTTTGGGTAGACGGAGACAGGACACGATGGTCCATTGTTTAGGGGGTCACATGAGGACCACGACTAATGGAGGAGTAAGGAATGAAGGAAAAGAAGGAAGGGATGGAGTAAGGTATGTACCTACATATCTATTTTAAAATTTAACTCTAGTTAACGCCTGCTAAAATTTTAATTTAATTTTTAGACATAAAAATTTGATTAAATAGTTTTGTATAATAAGGCGCCTCATCCCGAAAACAAAAATCGCTTTCTCTGATCCGCTTTGCTTCCTTTTACTCTTTTGGAATATAATAGAATTTATTAGTTCATAGTTCACTAACTGCGCCCAACGGTTTTACCCACTGTACTGTGTTATTCCAGGGTCTAAGCTATCTCTATACCAAATTTCAGCCCAAGCGGCCCACCCGTTTAGGCGTGAAGAAATAACAAACATACACACTCATAAACCATCGTATATTTATAATATTGGTGCGATAGTAAGACTGGTAAAATAGATTTCAGGTAAAATAAAACCAAAAGGATGCTTCGAATAAATTATTATTTTATGAAAGTAAAATATTTTCATTTATTACAAGAAATTTTTTAAAAAATGATGATGCGATATCACATTATGTTGTTGTTTATGATGATGGCTGGTCCTGCGAGATTGCAGATTGCAAGTGTTATAAAAATAGCCCTGTGTATTATTAATTATTATAAAATGGCCTCGTCTCAAAAGGTTGAAAAGAAAAATAATTCCGTGACAAATATTACCCTGCATGAAGCTACTTTTCAACCAACGGAAAAAAACGGAGTAGGTTTACAAGTCGTCGCGTATTTTTTTATGTATGATCATGCACAACTTTTTACACAGTAGTCCGATTTTGAAAATTCTTTTTTTATTGGAACGGGCATAAAAAAGGGGTAAGGCTAAAAGATAAGGGGGCTTCAAAGGTGGTCCCATTTAAATTTGGAAATTAATCCAACTGTAAGGGCAGAAAAACAGGGGATGATTGTTTTATCAGGCGCTGATTGCAAGAATAAACGCACAAAAAATTGTTAAAAAAAGCTTTTTATGAAAACACTGATATAATCAAAAAATAATGTTAGTATACCTAAGTCATTTTAAAATAATGTTAGTATACCTAAGTCATTTTGAGTCGGCGCTTCGTGACTGCTCGGCATTTGCTTACTTGCCTGTTTGGCGCCGCGCCGACATACATATTAATATAATTAAATAAATAAAGATAATGTATTATTTCATTAATGATTACTTAAGTATAACTAACATTATATTACTATTATTTTTTGCTTTTCAGTGTAAGCTTTATACAAAGCTCAATATGGATTTGACTGCTTAAAAGTTTACAAATCTTTTTAAATAAATGAATTAAATCAATGATTATTCAATTTTAAAACTTAAAAATAATAGAAACTTTACATACCTCAAATTAGTTAAAATGAGACTTCTTCAGCAAAATCGAGGCTGGAATAAAAATTTCGTACAAAATTTTAACTTTTATAACAGAAATTGGCGTAAACACGAAACACTTGTGTCAACCCAAAATGCATTATTGTTGTACATTAATTAACATACAGACTCTTTGTATTCTCAAAATATAATATTATTTCGTCAATATTTGTACTATTAGACATATTTTAGATGTAAATAACAAGTATAAGATACGAAGATAATTATTGAGGGTTCAAAATATACAAGGTGTAAAAATAAGATTAAAGTGTGTCCACTGTTTAGATAAACTTTATCCACTGTTATGATGTCTACACACGTTTTTATAATATTACTAGCTGTGCCCAGCGGTTTTACCCGCTGTCCTATAGCCTATGTGTTATTTTAGAGTCTAAGCTATCTCTATACCAAATTTCAACTCAATCGGTCCACCCGTTTAGGCGTGAAAAAGTAACAAACACACGTCCAGACATCCATTCTTACAAACTTTCACGTTTATAATATTTAGTAAGATGTTGTATAATTATTAGATTATAGGTATAATTAATTAACATAACAACTATTAAACAATCAACTAAATACTTATAAATAAAAAACGTCGTTGATGTCATGGCGGGAAATGTACAAAGCTGGCTTCATTATACCTCTCTGAATGGCCAACTTATACCTCTCTGAATGGCCAACTTTTACCTCTCTGAATGGCCAACTTATACGTAGGCCGAGGTAAGAGCCTTTTTGATCCTTGTTGTATAAATTACCTTAAGTTGTGTATATTCGTAATGTTTTTGAGCAATAAATGGATTTAAAAATAATTCCATCCCGGCTTCACATTATGTACCTACCTACAGCGAAATCCAGCCAAAATAAAGCCAAAGAAAAAAATCTCGGTTAAATACGTACCTACTACTAATATTTTAAATGCGTAGAATAAGGATGTGTATTTATTTACGCGTAAACAGCTGAACCTAAAACTAAATTTGGTATGCAGATAGGTTCGACGCTGGAATAGTTAGCATAAAACCGCTGGGCGCAGCTCAAAAACAAAATCAAAATGTTATTCAAATAGTTACTTATACCTATATTATTTAGTTCTATTATAAGATTCTACCACACGTTCAGAAAACATCTCTTTGAAATAATAGCTATTTATTCATAGCTCAGCTCTGTACAGCTGCCTCAATCTATAGATGAAACTTTAATGTATGAGTCACTAACTGCGCCTAGCGGTTTTACCCACTGTACCATAGGCGGATTTAGGTGGGGGGGGGGGGGGGGGGGGGGGGCCAAGTTACGAATATTGCACATATTTCATGGTAAAGATTATAATTTTTTTCTCGGCGCTCGCAGCAAGCTGCTCGCGCACTTATTATTAAGGATGTTTAAACTTTCTAACAGCTCAGAGCGAACTAAACACACACTTTTCGTAGAAAAAATTATAATATTTTAGCCCGTCTGCACCTTGGCCCCCCAGAACCAAATCCTGGATCCGCCTATGCGCTGTACTGTAGCCTAAGTGTTATTCCAGAGCCTAAGTTATCTCTATACCAAATTTCAGTTCAATCGGTTCACCTGTTTAGGTGTGAAAGAGTAGCAAACGTACATCCAGGTATCCGTAAATTGTTTATTCAGTTAAGGCATTACAAATCACATAAATTACTAGTGAGAACCTATACCCCAAACTAGGCTCAAAGGCCCGTAATATGGGGTATAGGACTCCTTCGCCGGAGCGGGTTAACATCAATATTTGCCTAATACAAACATGATTTTTAACTAAAATACAACATAATATCACATAAATGAAGAAAACCAACAGACTTTGTTACAAAATTTATTTAAAAAAAAAAAAACAAACATGATTTTCATAATTGATTCTGAATACAATTTAATAAAAATATATATTATATTAAATTCATTAGCAATTTTATAATAAAAAGACAATTATTTATAATATCAGAAATTGCGTGTGCGTGTGCGTGTGTGTCTGTGTGTGTGTGTGTGTGTGTGTGTGTGTGTGTGTGAGTGTGTGTGTGTGTGTGTGTGTGTGTGTGTGTGTGTGTGTGTGTGTGTGTGTGTGTGTGTGTGTGTGTGTGTGTGTGAGTGTGTGTGTGTGTGTGTGTGTGTGTGTGTGTGTGTGTGTGTGTGTGTGTGTGTGTATTGATGACCAATATTCAACATTACTGTGTCAGGATTCAGACAGCTGCGTAGGCTCAAATTCAGTTTATTAAATATTCTTTAATATCTATATTTGTCTCATTTGCGTAGATAACCATATTAGAACATAATATAACACACAGAATATCGTATCGTTAAATTCATACACTGCAAAGGTGATTCTGAATCAGCTCAAATACTTAAGCACTACTCGTATAAAGTGTGGCTAATCTATAATCTCTAAACCAATTTTTTTTATCAAATATAGGCTTAAATAAAGACCTCTTGCAGGTAAATTTTATAATGTAATCGATCAATCAATTCTCATCGTTTTCCGTCTGGGTCAATACTTCTCTCGTTAAAGCCTTTACCAAAATTCTGGCTCGAAGTGTAAGGTGCCCAAGGAAATTACTGGACTAATAATACCACCAGCTAAATTACAGAACATGCCTACTCTTATCTCAGGGTGACCGGCGCGGCCGCGGATGAGTGCTTCGGCGTACCCGCTGCCCCGGCATTATGGCGTCCCGCAGGAACACCCCCAGGTTTTAAGTGGGTATCCCCGCCGCTCTCATCTTCGGCGAGGGAGTCCCACATACCGCTCCGCGCCCCCCGGCGTGGGGTGATGATGCGTAACGCATTTTTCCTGGGTCAAAAAAAAAAAGGTTGACAGGCGCAGACAGTCCGTACTGGACTGTATAGTATTAAACAATATAGTATTTTGCGCTGTACCTGATATGGTCTATCATGATGCTAATACTATCACGCAACTGATTTGCTCGTCACTCATTGTCAAAAAAAATGCAAGGTGCTGTTTTTTATGTCTAGAGCCTAGTTTGGGTAGCAGGTTTCTTTAATAATAATAATAACGTTTATTTATTTTACATAGCATGTACATAATCTTTATTGAATCCAGAGGCTCCTAAACTATTTCAACACTGTGTGTCAGGAGCCAGTGGCTTCTCCCATTTTTGTTTCAGCATTTATGTCTATTGTAGGTATATTAATATCTGTATCTCTGTAATGCCTTTTATTGAATAAATATAATTTAAAAAAATGTTAAGGTCAGATGTGGCCGGCTGATGTGGCCTGCGGCTGTGTCTGATGTGGGCTTGCTTTCTGTAGATTTACTTTTGCGTAAGTATATGTAGAAGTATTACGTAATCACTAGCTTAAATTTCCTTGTTTCAAATTTTAACATTAACTATATCCATAGTATTGATTCAGCTGACAAGAAAAATAGTTTGATCAAAATTTTGGTAGAATATCTTTGCCAAAATTGTTGAAGCTGTTGTTCTTTTTGTATTTTTGGGAAATTATTTAGGTATTTCCATACTTATTACCGTTTATTTGCGTCAGCAGAGGATACATTCCATAGGTATCTATTAGTATTATAAATACATTTTGTGTTACTTTTTCTGAAGTAGACCATTGAACCATTTGTAACGATTCATATTATACCGGTGGATTAAATTATGATTCTTACTTTTTTTACTGTTCTACCTTATCGAGATTTTACTTAATAAAACTACTTGTTAAAAACCTACCGGTATTTCTTTTATTTATTTTCATTAAATTGTTATTCAGTATTAACGATCATTTGTACATTCTTTTTCAACATGCGCGACCTTCCTAACACAATAAAATACTCCTTAAGGCCCACTCTACATCGGGAGACAGCGACTCTCGAGCGGTAGATGAAAGTTGTCGGAGAGTCGTGACAATGTCGCGGCGATCACTCGACGACAGAGTCCCGACCACAACGCCACAACGCGGCGATGTCTTCGAGAGTCACAGTTACCCAATGTGGGGATAGCCTAAGACCAAATCCAGTGATCCTCTATACACAAGGTGTCCATACATTACGTCCCCAAGCATTGCGCAAATCAAAATCACGCACGAGTCGAGATGTGTGGGCGCCTTGTATACCTTAGTCGTCGAAATCTCAAGCCAAAGTGGGCGTGCTACATCTACCGTCCTCGCGTCCCTTCCACGAGGTCAACGACTGCACCGACTTCAACTCTTCAGGAGACAGCGGCCTTCCTCTGAACTCATCCTCTATATCCTGCAGGGTCCTGTCTTTCGTCTCCGGGAGTAGGAGCCACGCGACCCACAAACAATAACTGAGAATAAAGGCATTAATACCATACGTCCCATACACGCCAACTTTACTAAAGAAATATGGCACAGTCTTGAAGGAAAGGAACATATTCACAGAGTACACAACCACGGTCATGCCTCCAGCTAAGTTCTTGTACTCCAGTGGGAATATCTCCCCAGCGATAATGAAGCATAGAGGAAGAGTTCCTGTTGCTACAGCAAACATGAGGCAATGGGTTAGTATGACTCCAATCAGCGGGTGATCAAAGACTAGCATATCATTTTCTTTAGCGTAGCTGTACCCTGCAGTGGATATGTAAGCAGCAATGTTGATACCGACAGTCACGAACAGCATCGTCCGACGTTTCACCTTCTTTATGACAAAAACAGCAATTATATTCGACACGATCCTCTGGGCATCCAATGTGAGCACCAGGAAAGGCACGTCGGCATCAGGACCGACGATCTTCTTCAACAAATCTGTCGCGTAAGCCACAACAATGTTCACGCCGCTCCATTGAGACAAAATATACATGTGAACCATGATTATCACCGGCTTGTAAAACTCCGGTTTCTTTACCGTTTCGTTAAAGTACACCATACTCTTTCGAAGCCTCTTAGACACAGATTCAGTTACATTCACTTCGCATTTCGATTTTCTAAGTACAGTGCTGGCTTCTATCATTCTTTCCAATTCTGTTTCGTCTTCATTGCCTCTCAACCACCTGAAAATTCTTTTGCTTTCTTCGAACTTGCCCTGATCGGCCAACCAGGCGGGGGATTCTGGTGAACATAAGACTATGATTAAGTTAACAGCTGCGACACTGGCGCAAACAGCAGCTGCCGTTTTCCATCTAGCATATAATCCTAAAGCGTGAACAAATATCACCGCTAAGGATATGGAGACGGATATGGTCATGAGAAAAGCTCCTCTATTCCTGGGTGTAGTGTATTCTCCAATTAATAGAGAGCCTATGGTAGCACACATCCCCATGCAGATCCCTTGGAGGAACCTGGCAAGAAGTAGCAAGTGAATGTTGGAGGCATAGATGATGGAGACCCATCCTATTATCAGGGGTATTATGCTGATCAGATTAGCAGTTCTCCTTCCGAACTTCTCCATGATGGGCACCGCGAAGAAATTTCCGATGAACAATGATATGCCAGGCATTGCAGCTGAAAACAAAAAAAGATTAATAAAACATATAGTTGAATATTAAAAACGAGTGGATCAATTAAATTGTCGATAAATCCACACGTTCCCGATTTAAAGATTCTTGACAAACAGACAGAAACCCGATAAAAAACATGTAAAATATTCTTTTAAAATCTGGCTAAAACTGATCTCACGCAGATATATCGCCATTGCATTATCGTGTAAAGTTCAAGCAAATGATCCCAGTTAAATAAACCATAGATAACGTTGTTTATGTAACGTAATAACCACATAATATGGTCACTGGTATCTGGTAACATAAAACAAACATGTGTAAATTTAAAGGAAACCATGACAACCTGACAGAATTACAAAAGCACAGCCCGAACCGCTGAAACGGGTTATAATAATATCCAATAAAACATACGGAGTCATCACTACTAACGGGGTTTCGAGGAGTGGATGAAGATATGACGGATGATAGAGCAGAATGGAGGAGAAAAACGTGTTGTGCCGACCCTACCTAGTGTGGGATAAGGGCAGGAAGAAGAAGACTACTGTTGGGGTTTCATATCGCCATGGCATGTTCCATTGAAAATATTCGCCTGAACGCTACCATAAGTCACGCAAAACGGTGGGTCCCAACGGTGGGCTGTTACGTATAAGATATTTAATAGCAGTCGTTAGGTCATGTAGTAATTTTGGCGACCTGAAACTGGATCATTTAGGTTTGCTACACAACCTATAAATTAGTTCTGATTGTGATTTGACTCAGTGGGATACTGTTCTGTTGAAGTATTAACATTTATATTTATAATATTATAGATTATAAATGGATGGCCGATGGGGTCGAAAAGTGCTCGAGTGGAGACCATGGACTAACAAACGCAGCGTAGGACATTCACCCACAAGGTGGACAGACGACCTTATAAAGGTCGCTGGAAGACGCTTGATGCAGGTCGCTTCCAACCGGTAGGTACATATGAAAGTCCAAAGGGGTGGCCTATGTTCAGCAGTAGACGTCCTACGGCTGAGATAATGATGATGATGATGATTATACGAATAGATAAAGATAAATTATTAAACTGACCTATCCATGATGCCGAAGAGTCGTCCACGTATATAATGGAGTCAGGTTTCCGGAGCTGTTCTAGTAGACCAGCGGAGAAGCCCATCACCATGCCTGAGCCCGCGAAGTTCAGGGACACTCCAGACGTTACGAAACACTGGAATTATGAACATTGTGGTGTAATTAATGTCTATCGATAAATCTTTACCTTTTTTACCGGGGGTAGACTTCCTTTGCAGGAGGTCGACTAGGTGGGTACCCCAACAGTGCCAATTATAATATATTACTGTGCTTCAGTAGGAGGGCAATGTAGCTAGTGAAATTACTGGGCTGAAGAGTCTCAACATCTCAGGACTCTCAAGTAAGAAGCGTTGGCGCAGTGCACCCAGAATTTTACCTGTGTAAATCCTGGGTAGCACTGTTCTAATGATGGGCAGCGTTATCTCTTACCATCGGGAGAGCATCTCGCTCGTCTTCTTACTTCAATGTAAAAAACCCTTTCATATTTTTAGAGATAGAATAATTGTAAAGCAGAGAAAAGTTGGATATCTAGGTCATGTTTTGAAACATGATAGCTATCGACTGCTGCAAACAATAATGATGGGTAAAGTCTTGGGAAGGAGGAAACTGCAGTGGCTCCGTTACATCAGGCAAAGACCGGGATCAAGATGGTGGAAGGCCTGTAAAGTCTTGCCCTGGACATGGAGAAATTTAACGTTTTTTTTGACAACCATTTATGATCAATGTTTCATTACTAAATTAAGTCAGTTAATTAAATTTTAATGGTCAAATTACGCGTAAATCGCTGAAAATAAGTTAGATATAAGGGTCGCATAGTCACTATTAGAACTTTTAGAAAATTGTGATCACTTTGTACCTGTTTCATAAACGGTGATATCCATTGCCTTGAGCTCATTGTGTTTTTCTCGTTACACTATGCCATTTTACTTATAAATAGATATTTAAATATATTCACTTCCATTTAGAAGCGTTCGTCGCGAACTCCGCCATTTTGTACACTAATTATATCATGAAGTAAGCATTGGTTCTGGTTGATAATTTTTGTTTTAACTACTTTTCTACACGAGTTAGGTACTACTAGATAATATAGGGGTACCAGTAGCGGATTCAGGATTGTAGTATTGGGGGAGATTAGGTGTATAATAGAGTAGAGATACAAATCTTACTAATATTATAAATTGTGAAAGTTTGTAAGAATGTTTAGATGTCTGGATGTATCATGTTTGTTACTCTTTCAATTTGGAAATTTTGTATAGAGATAGCTTAGACCCTGGAATAACACAGGCTGTATAAATACTCCGGATAAAACCGCTGAGCGCTGCTAGTACTATATATTAAAGTATCAATACAATAACATGATCATCACCCTTTTTTGTGTCATTATCCTATCCTGTGGGGATCGCATCCAGATGTTTCCTGTGATCTACTTATACAACGTCGACCCATCGCCATCGGGTAGGCAGGTGGTCTGCCAACGTTACCATTATGCCGAAGATCATGTTGGTTTAAATATCATTGCGCTAAAAGTATGAGAATTATAATATCGTTATCTACAGTTAACATTTATATGGATTCTGAATAGAAACGTTCTACGCATTGATTAAAAATTGAATTGGGTTAAACACGTTTCCCCACTTTAAATTATTAGGACTTAAAATTTAACCCCTAGCCTCTAACAAACGCACACATACTAAGGTTCTGTCATTCTGTCTATTGATGTGTGGATTCTTTAAGGTTAATAAGGACTTCAAATACATATGTTACCTCTTATTAACAAAGGCACACATCTGTTCGTTCGCATTTATTACTAGGTACGATGAAAAGAATCATGAATTGCAAATAATACGAATTTTAGATTAAGTGTAGCCATATTATCTAAGTACTTATGTGAACAATTGAATGAAGAAAAGAGCTATTTAGAGCGTCATTGTAAGTGATAGCTAATATAGGTAAATATTGTATCTATATAATACACACATACGTACATAGATACGTGTATTGCCTCTAGATAAATGATAATTTTCGATAATATAATACAAATGCAATAAAAATTATAACAATACATTTTACACATTTCTAAGATAGAGTCGTATAAATATTAGGAAAAATATTTGTAAAAATGATCAGTCATATTATTTAGTGTCATAAATATGTTTATTTACTTTAGTTTTTGTATTAATTTATAAGTTGTTTTATTAATTTAATTTAGTGTTGAAAGGAATAAAATCTCTAAATGAAAATGACACAGAAGTATAGATTTTCGCCGTTTTTGAAACAAGTGAGTGTTTTTTTTTATATATATAATAATGGGGGTGTCCAGAATCTATGCTATCTGTAGGTATATCAAAATCAGCTCAATCAACCGTTTAGGTGTGAAAATGTAATAAACATACATAATATTATTATGTACATATATTATATACTTTAACATTTATAATATTAGTAGAAAAAGTATTGTAAAGTAACGAGAAAAGTCTCCGAAATAAAAATACATTGAAAAATAAAATTGATATCCATTTATAAAATTTTTTTCATGAATTTAACTTACTGTAAAAATTATCTTGCAAAAGTGCGCTATGTTATTGTAGCCTATTTGAATAAATTATTCGATGTTAGAGCTATAGGGTTGGATGTCCGATTGCATCAACTTTTAACATGGAACCTTATCTGTGACCCATAAGATCTGAAGTCGATACCCCAAAAAATTGTACATCTTACCCAATGGCTCTAACGTCGAGTTGAGCTCGAGTTCTTCAGCTGATAGAGAAAACATAAATTAAACATTAAAACAATTAAAGAATAGACTTATTTTACTTAGTTAACACGTGTTATATAAAATGTGTAAAAATACGCAATTCTCGCGCAAATTTTAATATCATAAAACCGATTCCAGCTTGCTCGAAAATTAATAAACGTTATTGTGTACGTAAAAAAATATTTAATATTGTTTTTGCTTTATTTCGTTTTTTTTCAAAGTTTACTTTCACGTAGGTTCTTATGTGAAAATGTACATAATAATTAGGGGTAATATATATTTGGGGTTTATATACTCCAATAGAAAAAAATACAATGTCAGAGTCTAATTACAATTTGAATAATATTATTATCTAACAGGCCTACAATATGATCGAGCAACTGCATCCTAAAAACTATAGGAAACGACCGCAAAGTTTTACGTGTCTTCCGGAACCCTTTTTATTTAAAAAATCTTAGATAATTTTACTTAATTAAAATTTAGGAATTAATTAAGAATACTATCTACTTTTATGGGTAGAGGAAAAGCGTGGTAAAAGACAATGACTAACTAGGTATAATAAACCCAAAGTATATCTAATCAAATTTTATTTCCCCCATTTATGCTACCCAATAAAATCATAAATTATTTCTTATGATTATGCACACCTGTCATCAAAATTTTCCTCGCGAGAGGGAAATGCATATTTTTCGTTTATAAAATGAAATGAAATGACGCGAATATCAAGTCTCCGGGCGGTCATTATGACCGGGATCCAATTTGTTGATTAGTTTTTTAGTGGGTATCCCCGCCGCGCCCATCTTCAGTGGGGAAGTCCCACATACCGCCCCTTTCCCCTGGCGTGAGGTGATGATGCGTAACGCATTTTTCCTAATTCAAAAAAGGTGCAAATGGATTTATTATCAGGGCAATGACCGACATCACGTCTGCAGTGTTGCAGACGTCCATATGCGACGCGACTGTAACCGCTCACCACCTGGAGGCTGTCTACTTAATTAAGGACTAAAAAAAGATCTGGAGCAGTGTTTAACTAAGAAACTAATTGCCTTCTCTTTCACTGGACTCTGAGCCATCCGAAGCACTCCACCAAAAAACATGTCCTTATCTATAATTTGAACGTACATGCACTCCCGATCCCGATTAATAAGATTCTTGTGGATACTTATCTATTTTTTATTAGGTATTAAAATTACGGACTAATACCCATATTTAAAAAAAATCTTGTCCCTATTATATATTTATTGTAATTTGAATTTAATTGAACTAGATTTCCGAAGAAAGCCCCTGAAGCCCCGAGCCCCTGGCTCTACCCGAAGAATGAAGTGAAAAAGAGAATGGATGCCTTTGGTCTGAAGTGGGATGATACAGACCGACTAATTTACTAAATTAACTATCATTTGCAGTGTTTCGTGACAGCGTCAGTGGCCAGCAACATCATAGGCCATGGGTGTGCCATCGGTTTCCCCGCGATCCTGCTGCCTCATCTCTTCAAACCTGGCTCTGACATACCCATGGACCACAACTCTGCTTCGTGGATAGGTCAGTAACGTCTACTCACTACCCACTGAACAGGGTCCTCCTCCAGCAGTCGTGATCTTCATATCTGAGGGCCGTGACCTCCTCCATCCATGACTTTTTTCCCTCACGATCTTACGCGATCTTGTCCTATGACTCCTATCTCCGGCCACCCGGAGAGCATAGAGACTCGGAGACTGTAGAGTAGAGTCGAGAGTGGTGCGAATCTGGCCAGACAAACGCATCGGACTTCGGTCATGGGGTCTTTTCCCTTCTGACACTGAACAGGGTCACCATTCTGGAAATCAGGATTTCGCTTTGGGGGAGCATAACCTGTTAAAGAGATTTCAAAAGTTTTTTTTACTGTAGAAATGTAGGTATTGAATTTTGCTTTGAAAATGCTTGTTGAAATATTGATAGGATTTTGGGGTCCCCCATTATTTTATGAACAAACTTTATCTTCAAAACAAAAATACCTTTCTACCTACGTAATTTAGTAACAGATTTGCATTTTTTTATTTCGAGCAGAATTTGGTTAGAAATTTATTTTAATATTCCAACCTCCTTCCTTTTGTTACACAACCACACTCCACACCCAGCGACCTTGCGTAACAAAAAATCACGTTATTTTACTCCAAATCTTTTTATCAATTTACGCGTAATATTACGCGCTTGCAGTGTGTAGAGTGGAAATGAGATAGTGCTTATTAGATATTCAAACACTAGATCACAGACAGATAGGCACCTATAGGTAGATAATAATATGCAAAAGTATATTTTATAGATATCTACTGGGGGCATTTTAGGGAGCTCTAATAGTTATTTGTTATACAAGAGTGCAAAGTTGCTTTTTTACCGCGTGCTCTGTTTGTATGAACGAGCTAGCGAAGGATTCTAAAATTAAATCACGAGCGTAGCGAGTGATTTATTAATTAGAATCCTGAGCGTTAGCGAGGGAATCAAAAGAGCACAAGGTCAAAAATCTTTGCACTCGAGTGTGACACATAATTTTTCATCCCCCCTCAGCGAGGAAATAATTCAATGCTAAAAGTTTTTTTTTAAATTATTCTCACCATGGATGCGCACAGTGTTGCCAGTGCACTATCTTCAAAAATAACCAGTATTCAATTTTAATTTACGTAGGTACGCTTACTTAAGAGTCCTTTTCACGAAAGAGGTCCCACAGAATTTAGCGGAACTAACTTTTTATTCTATTATTATTGACTTCATATTTTAAATCATTTTTATTTGTTACATAAAATAAATACCTTTTTGATTAAGAAATTAAATATGAGAAATTATGAGGCGTTAAAAAGTTAAAGGTATTTAAACTTTAAAAAATGTGCAATAGTGGCGTCCCGCAAAAAGGTCTCCTTTCGTGAAAAGCACTCTACCTATTCGTTTTAGTGATTATTTTCTCATTTTCAGTTTATTACAGTGAGAAATCGTTAATAAAAAAGTTACTAAAAAGTAATACTTAGAAAAAATATTGCTACTAACTAGATAAAATTATAAAAAATTGGCTTATTCTATTAACTCTGCAAAATTAACTCAACTATTATTTACTATTACAGTACTATATAGTATAATTCATTAAAAACATTATTGCCTCGAAATGTAAATTATATCTAAACAACTAACGTAAATATAGTTCAAAAGAAACGTAATATGTTACAAAAGTAACTTACTGGCAAGGCTGATGGTGCGCCCAAAGCAAATTAAAAAAAAAGTTTACTAAAGAGGTTCTTACTCCGAGTTTTTAACAAATTTAAAAAAGTTGTACGCTTATTTCGGTACCATAGAGGTGGAAGTAAATAGGTTTAATTATGTTTTTGTCTCTAGAGGGTAAAGTAAATTTGAATTTCTCTAGAGGATAATATGGACTTTTCCAGTCAGATATCGAAGCGCAAAAATACACTTTCCGAGGTGGGGGGATGAAAAATTCTTTCCTATACCTTTAAGGTATACCTAACACCCAAATTTTTAGTCGTGGCTTTGCATTAACTGCTCTACTCAACCTTTTTCGTGGAAAAGGCTATCCAATGTCTTAACATCGTCGAGGCGTATATAGAAATCCTTCCTCTATTCAGCGCCAGTATGGAGAAATATCCTCCTTTTTCGCCGGTGTACCAACCTAAGTGTTTTTTCGAAAGAGTAAGGTATAGGTAATAATCTAAATACTCATATAATACAATCTAGATATTGTATTTTTGTATTTATCGATGTTGCTAAGTCAATTCGTTGCGTTTTTGAACGCTAATTAATAAATAATAATAATAATAAATATTTCAGGACGTTTCACACAGCGCCACCTAACCCCAAACTAAGCAACTTAATGCTTGTAATATGGTGGTCAGGATAACGGATATAATACTTATATACTTTTCTTTTATAAATACATACTTATAATAGATATTGAAAACCACCCAGACCAGAAACAAATACCTGTGGATCACACATACATTTGTCCCATGCGGGAATCGAACCCGCAACCTTCTGCGTTGCAGGCGGGTATTAGCCCACCGCGCCACAGATGTCAACAATTAACAATTATCATCTTATTTTTCAGATTCGAAATTATTTTTGCCTTCACTAAAATACGTGACGATTGACGAGTGACGCTTGTGTCCAATGTTCGCTTTGTAAGCCACAATATTATACTCTGTTCTTATAGAAATCTGTAAATAAAACTAGTACCTACACTAACCTTAACAACCACACAAGCAGGTTTTACCTAGTAATTAGAGAGGCAAAAATATGACGGATTGAAAACCGATTTATAATCATTATTACTGTAGGAGGAACTGGCGATTGATAGAAAAGAAGAAAGAGAGAGTTGATAGTTGTTAACTTTTTAGATTTATTATCTACTTGGTAAAATTGGTTGTTATACTTCCTCGTATTATACTCGTAACTAAATAAGCTAGCACAGTGACAGGCTCTCTTGGTGGCCTGTTGAATTGGTACACCTACTAATAATAAGATGAGTGCGGCGCTCTTGGTGGCCGTCTAAGCACTGGTGAATGAAAATGTTGTGAGGCGTCCACTGCTGGGCATAAACTGTACTTACTGTGTGTGTGCTTCCTTCTTTATCTCTGTTTTGGGTGAATCGAGGCGGTAACGTTTCAGCGCGCAAAACTCGTCAGACATGAGAACTTACCCTAATCTTTTCTTTCAGTGTCAGTGCTGGGCATCACGCAACTGTTTGGCAGCTTCGTCAGCCCTCCCATCATGTCACGCTACGGCCGCAAGACAGCACACCTCCTGCTCACCATGCCCGTGCTGATTGGCTGGTTCGTCGTCACTTTGGCTACTAGTTTTGAGGTAACATACACACTTATTTCTATTGAGTTAGTGCTCTTTCTCCTAAACAAGAAGTGATGATTTCGATGTTCATTGTCACACTGAGAAATGCATTGTAGATGCAATATCATCACTGCTATGTAAGCACTCTGCACTCTGAATAAAGTATGTTCTTTCCAGGGTCTGTTTGTGGGAAGAGTTCTCCAAGGTATTTCCATCGGAATGCTCTCACCGCTACGATCAGTCCTCATCGGAGAATACTGCAGTCCAAAGAACAGGGGTGCCTTCCTCACAATGGTGTCTTTAGCACAGTCTTTTGGCATCTTCTTTGTACATCTAGTCGGCTCTTTCCTAAGCTGGCAGCAGACCGCTGTAGTCTGCGTGTTCTTCTCATTTGCAAGCTTACTCATGACCATCTACTCTCCCGAGTCTCCGAGCTGGCTGGTCTCCAAAGGAAGGTACGATGAATGTCGACACGTCTTCCGATGGCTCAGAGGAAACGAAGAAGTCGACGAACTAGAAGAAATGATCGAAGCTAGAATACGTTTCGAAGACGCCAAAACCTCGTTCAAAATAGCACATAAGATGAACCGCTTCGAATCCATGATGGAGACTGTACAGAAGAAAGAATTCCACAAGCCCATAATAATTATGATCCACGCTTATATGATGGTACAATTCGCCGGCGGGACCACCATGGCAGCGTACTCCACCATGATTATAAAGTTAATCATGGGACCAGATGTAAACCCTCATTTCTGGATGATATTCTTGGATGCTCAAAGACTTATCATGAATTCCGCTGCAGTGTTCGTTATAAACAAGATTAAGAGGAGGACCATGATGTTTTCGATTGGAAGTCTTTGCGTCATCAGCCAGTTGGCCATAGCTGCGTATACTTATATGAGAAGCACAGGAATCATCGAATATGATGGTATATGGATACCGGCTGTGCTGATTAATCTCCAGTTCTTCACTGTAGCGACGGGAATGTTACCGTTACCCAACGTAATAGGAGGCGAAGTGTTTCCCTTAGAATATAGAAGTATTGGCGGAAGCATCAGCTTGGCGACCATGTCTGCATCATTCTTCTTAGTACTGAAGACCTTTACTACATTGGTAGACACGATAAATATATATGGAACTTACACGGTTTATGCAGGTTTGCTGACTTATTGTTTAGTGGTGATATGGTTCTTATTGCCGGAGACGAAAGGAAGAACGTTGCAGCAGATTGAAGATGAGTTTAGAGGTAGACCGTTGACGTTTGTTGAGTTACAATCCAGAATGTCTCTGAACGCGTGTCCGGTTGTAAGTTACAAGAGGAAAATATCGAGAAAAGACAGCACACCGTTACTCCACTAACCTAGTCAGCTGTTTAGAGCTTATGAAAGAAAAATGTCCAACAACCGAATTATAATCGTAAAGATATTCTTGTCCAAACATCTACGTTCTGTCTCCAGTCAAAGACCCAGAACACGATAGGAAGATGTAGAGACTGACCAAAGATATGAGAGAATACAAGATCTTCGATAGAGCAAAGTGGACGAGTGACACAAGGGAAGGTCAGCATTTCTGCAACAGAGCAAATTGGTTTAGATGGAAACTTGGCGACCTGAAACTGCAACATAAGACATAAATATATAGGATAGCCACACAAACTGTAATTATGACTCTGACAGGGCAAGAATGGTAACCTCGCTATTCTGTTGGTATATTAAACCCAATCATTATTATCCTCAACAAGACTGTTCCACGTCACAGAAAAAAATACAAACCTTTATTCTCAAGTGAAAATAAAGATGCAAAAAACCTTGTAGTGATTCTGCAATGTGAACATGACCCCAATGAGTGAATTTCACTCCAAGGCGATACTTATCGATAAAGAGAATCGTTTTATGAGCTCAAGTGTTTTGTCGTCAAGAGTTTAGATTAACATTTGATAAGGAATCACCTGCCATCAGGATGCAGGCTGATCGCTATTATCTAGTCGAGATATGGCTTGCGGTGAGACAAAGAAAAACGGTAATAGGAACTAAGTATTTATCTCTGGTCTAACTTAGTTTTGGGGGCAATGGCTTTTCTATCAGCGGTTATTTTTCTTACGTATTAAATAGGTTGATTATTGTTATCATATTATCATTTAGATTGCAAAGAAAGTGATATTTTGAATAATTTATGTTAATTATTAAGACAGTATTATTATGAAAAAATTTTATTAGGTAATCAATAGTGTATCAAGATATTCAAATTATCAAGATAATTAGTTAGATAGGTAATAGAATTACCTATAATAATTTTATATCAATTTGTAAAATATCATCTTGAGATAGTTAAATAAAATGTATAATGAACGAGTACAACTAATATAACCTTGTGTAATTTCAATGTTTACTCATTATTTTAAGGAATAATTTCTTTGTAATATTTCTTTGTAATGTAATTAAATAAAACAATCATATTTTCCAAATATTCTCTATATTATTTGGTACACAATATTCAATATTCGCATGTCCAACGATACGCGGAAATTTTGCCTATTTATGAATTGAACGAAATCTTCATTATTATTTTTAAAATTTACCTCTATATATCTTTTTGATGGCGTGGCTTCCAAAATATGGTTGGACAATCGATTTACATAACATTATTTACAATTCATTACATTGTGTAAACAACATATTATATTTATTGAGACTTATGCAAACTTATACAGAGATCAACTATTTGCGAAAGAATCCATCAATTGTAAAAATTTTAACCCTTAAATGCATACATAATTCATATTGCTATTTTAAGGAAAGTTTTTTGTCTAATAATATAGGTACCTAGTTAGGATTTTTTCAGTTATCTACCAACGTAGGTGATATAAATATGTAGGTCAAAATCTAATCAATATACAATAAATAAATCTTAGGTACATTTAAGGGTCAATTCGGATTTGTTTAATATGCTATATTTATTCATAGCTTTTTTTCATAACAGATCATTGCATTAAGTTTCTTATAGTTATCGAAGTTTTAGCTACACAGTGTTACAAAAAAGAGCATACAAAAAGTAAGTATTTTTTGAAAATTTTTATAAGAAATTATTATTAACAATTTTATTCATAGAGATAAAAAAGTGACATTGCGGGCTGCGGGCGACTTTTGCCCAGCAGTGGAAAAAGTTTAAGTATAATAAATAATACAATAATAATAATTAAGATACATATTGACTACTTTTTTGTAACACACTGCCTATATTAACAATCCAAAATGTACCAATATAACAAATACAAAGACTAAAAGGTCGCTATTTCTATAAAATAATAAAAAAAGAAACAATATCTTAAGCATAATAATTTTTATAAGTATTTATTATTACCCCGGCTTGTTTTCCGTAAATTTAAAGGTTTACAAGTCCATGATATTTAAAGGTGGCGAAAAATGGAACTACATATTTCCGCTAGAATAAAACGTAATCGTTGAGACTACTAGCGCCCTCACACATAATATATGAAAGGGGTACTAGCACATAAAGTTGCCGCGGATGAGTGCTTCGGCGTACCCGCAGCCCCGGCAATATAATGTCCCGCAGGAACACCCCCAGGTTTTTAGTGGGTATCCCCGCCGCGCCCATTTTCGGCGGGGGAATCCCACATACCACCCTGCGCCCCCCCGGCGTTGGGCGATGCGTAACGCATTTTTCATGGGAAAAAGTCGGCACCACTGAGGCCGGCACAGAAAATGATGGAGAGACGACCTGGATTTAACAGACCGGCTGGGCTGAGGTGGCGCAAGAAAGATACCTATGGAGGATTAGGGGAAGGTCCATGCCCAGCAGTGGGCAGGATAGACTTAAAGAATATTGAAAATAGTTCCAATTTCCGCCACGCTGATTAAGTCTTAGACAGTTTTTATTAAACAAGATTCCTGTAGATAAAATATAAACATTGCGTTAATGTGCGTACACGCATACATGCGCAAATGCATACGTACATGTATTTAACACAAATAAGGGCAAATTTCACTTGCAACAAAGAAATCAGAAGTCAGATATCTAAAAAGTGTATATCAACCACAAATCCTTTTAAAATCAGCCAAGCAACATATAAACACACATACAGACTACAATCTGTTTCCATACATATAATTAATTCGCTAGGTATTTAATAAAAAAATATTTACAAAACTATCCTTTCCTAAACCATTTTCGCTAAACCGACGACTTCTTTCTATCAAATGTGTGTATCACAAACATTTTAAGGTCTCTAGATATTTTGATGTATTTTTTTGCATTCATTATACTTTGACCGCGATCTCGCGTGATGTTAAATGACGATGCGGTCGTAGAAGGTAGCAGACTTAACCTAGAAGGCGGGATAAATCTCTCCCTGCCTCTTAAGTTATAATATGAAACAAAATTACATCGCGCCATCTGTAAATTCAGATTTTTCCCCGTACAAATTTGTACAGAGTTCAAAGTGATCCAATGATCATTTAACTTTTTAGTCGAAACGGTTAAAAATTCCAGCTTTGACAATTTACCAAAAATTAGGTACTTATTGTGCATTATGTTGTTTAAACTTGAAAATAATTTGGGATACACACAGAAACCTTGATAACAATATTTTGCAAAGATGTAGTAACATATAGGAGGTCACATTCACCCTTCAAATTCAATATGTATTCACGAACATTTTTGCGTACATTCTTTTAGAATTTGGTTTTAATCTACTTATTATCCATTGTTGGACTAGAATAATCCCAGCAAGTTACTTAACTTTAAATGTTACTGCATCTTTTGCTCACCTCATACAAAATCCTTAGACCAATATCAAAAATTCCTTCTACCCAATATATTATCTTCTTCACAATTTAAAGAAGAGAAGAAGACCAAAACATTTGTCTATATTAGGCACATCGTGCGTGAAAATTATATAATTTTGAGTTTTATGTACTTTTGAAGCGGTGGTTGGTCACCAAGGAGTTACCTATACTATAATGATCTCGTATTCTGGATCACAGATTTCAAATCCAGGCCCTGCACCAATGACTATAAGTTACATGTGGGTTTTCCACTCGCTATACTGATGGTGGCTCAGGCTTTATCAAGTTACCATCCTCTAGACAAGACCGTGTCGCCAAGTGGACATTATGAAGCCAGCGAGATTAACCTCTATGACCGGCAACGCGTCAGCAATACCACAATGCAGATATCTATATGCAACGGTCACCAGCTCTCATCAACTCTTCATCCGCTTGTATGTCTAGCTTTTAAATATACTATTCCTAGCCTTATGCACACCTAACGGCAGCCATTTTAGTTCAAGTTACGCCGTAGAAGGGGAAAGTGGGACCCGTGATACACGAGGCACATTGATACAACATTAAAAGTAAATTCCCCGTATTTGAGAGCAAGCAAGTGTGTAATGCAGTCGAATGACCACAATTGAAAGGAACACAGAAATATTGTCTTCTCCAGTACACAGAACTAAATGTACAATTAATTTTAATGTCAACATCGATTTGCTATAACATTCATGTGAACTACTAACATCAATATATTGATTCAAAAATGTACTCTATAACGTTTGCTATGAGGTCGGGATTCCATTGAAACAACATTTAATATACTTCAGGTAAATTACCTTGTTTGTCTTGTCATGTGCGATATAACGCGTCTATAATATAAAACGTTATTGATTTTGAAAACGTGTCTATTATTTATACAGATTTATTAGAAACTCAATCGCTTCAAAGGCTTAGGTCAAATTAGCTGTAATTTTGGATGATCTAAATTTCACTTAGATATTTTTTTTGTCCTCCTATGCCCTTAAAAATGTATTGAAAAACCAATAACCCTGTACATATAACAAGAATACTTAATAAATTATAGCATATCAATGATATCGCTTTCTCAGTTTGTAGTTCTTCTAAGGAGTTATTTCCATGGGTTGGTTGCATTAGCTTGTCGCTGCGATACAATCGCTCGTTGAAACAAACCCATTAAAAGTTAGCCTCTCTTTAGGTATTTAATTGGTTCTAAGCCAGATTTTGGCAAATTATCTTAGATTGATACTTCATAAGTGTTGCTGAAATCCGCTAGCATTATTTTCGAATATATGAACCATCGCACAATAGAGCGGCCCTAATTATCCACCTGCAGTGTGGATTTTTGAAATGCGTTGTGCGGTGCGTTCCGCCCTATTTTGCGTGTAGCTTTAGAGCGGTTCTGCAATACATAAATATATGAGACAAATCCTTTAACTGATCGAAGTAGCCAAAGTAGTATGCATTCAAATTATACAACAGTGGCCGTAGCATGCCACACGGAATCCCGACAAAACTTCAAGAGTAGAACTGTCATCCCATACATTCACAAAAGTACAATGTATGGGATGACAGTTCTACTCTTGACATTTCAGCGGGATCCCGTTTGGCATGCTACGGCCACTGACGGACTAAATTTTTTTTGTTCACATCAGCATCAACATACCTATTTTAACCGAGGTGAAACCAGTGGGATATACCAATCAAGAATTGTCAAAAAATAAACCCAAAGGTGAAAAATATGTATAGGACATAAGCGATCGCTCCACTTCGCCTATATAATCGCACGCAGTGTCAAATTCTTATTCAAACAATGTTTTCGTCATTTTTCAATTCAATTCAAAAATATTTATTTGTGAAAACGTGGTATGTATTACAGATCTCATATTATATTATTTCACATTTAGCTCAGCATGTTATCTCAGAAGTTGACACTGCGACACAAAGTCTGTCGCAAGTGGAGCAGACCTATTATACATATTAAGGGATAAACAAAAATTACAATAACACGTTTTAAAAAAACATATATTTTATTTAAAAGAAATGATACACTGCTTAATATTACATTAATATATTATAAGCAATAATGTTCGTATTCAAAAACATTGATATTTTCCAAAAGCTTTCGCACAAGGATTAGCTAATCGCAGCATAAAAACGTTACAGTTATTCCATTTACCATGGGGACCGAAAAGGAACAGTTGCAGTTTAGTTCAAAATAATTTCGCTAGATGGCGTTACATATATCGATTTATTAATAACGATTGAGAAAAATTTAGAACAGACTAATATAGAATGTATTTACTACTTTTAAAAAATCCCCTTAGCATAGTTAAATGAAAATAATTTGTTTTAAGTTTAAATTTCGATAATTTAACAAAATTCAATAATTATCGGCGTTACCCTGGCGGAAATTATTTTGTACTACGTTGAGACTGGCACACAAGCACTGTTCACTTAGTTCAAAATAGTTGTCTCGTAATGTAGGTGGCGCTGTTTCTAATTTTCTTGCGTTTTTTGTACGTACCTATTATAATAAATTAAGTAGAGTGCTTTTCACGAAAGGAGTCCTTTTTGCGGGGCGCCACTATCGCAAATTTTAAAAGTTAGTTTATTTATAACTTTTCAATGCCTCATAATATCTCAAATTTAATTTCTTAATTAAATATGTATTTATTATTAAATTTGTTTAACTAATAAAAAATATTTAGGACATAAAGTCCGGTAATTATCGAAATAATTCAATTTAGTTCCGCAAAATTCCGCAGGACCT
Source organism: Hemithea aestivaria (assembly GCA_947507615.1). Classification (NCBI taxonomy): domain Eukaryota; kingdom Metazoa; phylum Arthropoda; class Insecta; order Lepidoptera; family Geometridae; genus Hemithea; species Hemithea aestivaria. The sequence goes on from OX382348.1 coordinate 11,026,874, forward strand.
CTTTCGTGAAAAGGACTCTAAACTATAATATGAAATTGTTATGACATTCTTCAAAAATACTTTAAAAAACGATTTAACATTATTTTCCTTGATTTCCATATTATTATTATAAATTTATTTTCGCTATAAATAAAAAAATATCACCAGTCAAAGAATTAATTTTTCTGTGTCTTTCTGTCACACGTCAATATGTTCGGTTACAGTTAAATAAAAAAATTAAGGATTTTCATTGAGTACTATCGCAAAGAAGTGACCTGAGGGCCCATTGGCTATTATCGCATATCGTTTGCAACTACACTCTCGACTTCACTTCGGTGACTAGAAATAGGTAATTTACCAATTTGCTGTTGCTGGCACTTGTACTTATAAAAAAATGATATTATTTCAATTTCGGTTTTATCTTAAATTTAATTGTTTAAATATATATTTAATTTTTGCTAGACTATTGTGTTTTATTTCTTTTAATTTTCCTTTTCTTTACCTCACTTCCCATCTACGATAGACCTACCTATATAAGTATGCGAACCTGCTTGTCACGCGGCTTCGCGCTAATATCATAAAAGGTAGGTAGATAAAACTAGAAGCAAGAAATTTTAAAGTTTGCTGCTATTTTGTTTTCATTTAATGTGAAATCCTAAACACAGATAAAAGAATACTAGTAACCTAAACTTAAAGGGGCGACCACTCAAAAACCTAATAATATGTACCTACGTGCTTTACATTTGCTAGGTAGGTAGTATTTTCTAATATGGACGTAGTTAAGCGAAAATGTTCCAACCCACAAGTCGTCTAAAAATGAGTTAGATAGACTAACCCACTCAGTTTTATATCTTCTTTCATTAAGGAACAACGTGTTCAGACTACAATAAATATCTAGAAATATGTCACATTCTGATATATTTTTTGTCGATATGTTCCATCCAACATTTTACTAGATTAAAATCATTATTTAATTTTTAAAATGTATCTATCCCCTTGAAACATTTTAGTATAATGTTATTAACCACCATATAGGGTAATTTCGCCGGTTTCCCGGCCAGCGTTAGTTTGCGGCCAATCGGCGACTTAGCTTCAGAAATTCTTAGAAAACAAGACGTCTATCTCTATTTTTCAAATAAAATTTAGTCCTTGACAGAGAGGGATAGACGGCTAATCCTTGTCAACATATAACGATCGTATAGCATTATCAGAATTTTAACAAATCACTGTTGATTTTTGTGTCTACACTAAGCGTGTTGAGTTTCGTACAAAATTACAAATAAAATAGTGAGCACGTGATGCATTCGGAGTAAGTATATCATGATTTATCCATGTATTACTGAGTGATAGTGTTTAAATTGCTTTAATAATAGTTTTTTAACGTATTTTAACAAGTTTTAAAACAAAATTATTTAAAAATAGGTAAAATAATGAGTGGTCGCCAACTAAAATATAAAATAAATGAAATTTTAGTTTGCGGCCATATGGTCGCAAACGGACTACTCGGTTTACTTTTTTATTTCCTTCTGGTTTCCATAATATTGAAGGTATTATAATTCAGTTAACCTTTTTCACATTTGCTAAATTGCTTCTTTGGTTTCATTAGTTTGCGGCCATCTAAATATTCGCAAATAGTACAAATACTCCACACATCCACATCCAGGTCGCAAACTAACGTCAAGACGTTAGTTTGCAACTTGGATGAACGTCATTTTGCGACCGCCTCAAAATGTATGGGAAATTAATGACCGCTTACTGAATGTGGTCATTTGATGCCTTCATTATACGACCAATTGAATTAAGTTCATATTATTGCAGTTTGTGTTAAAGAATGTGCTCAACACTTAAGAAAAAGGAGACAGTTAAAATACGAATTAGCTCTGAGAGATAACCGTGCAGGAGGATTCGGTATAAGAAAAAATATGTAGAAGGTTAAAAGAGTTGACGAATTTAAATATAAGAGGACTAGGGAAAGACGGGGAGAAACTAATAGGTGAATAGGTAGGGAGGGTTGGTGGTGATAGGTAGGGAGGCCAACGGAGATGAAGTCCAGTCATGCAGGGAAGCCATGGTTGAGCGTATGAGCTTGGCCTTAGAAGCTGTTTCCGATTGGGGAGCAGCTAATTTGGTTAAGTTTAATACTACAAAAACCCAGGCGTGTCTATTTACCGCTAAAAGAAGTCGATTCATTGAAGCTCCTTCTTTCCAAAATGTTTCTTTACCGATAACTAACCAGCTTGAGTTACTAGGAGTTACTCTCACGCCTGACCTTAATTTTGGGAGTTACATCGAATCTAAGGCTCAATTGGCCGCCAGGAAGCTGGGTATTCTAGCAAAGGTGAGGCAATACTTCACACCGGGACAGCTGCTAACGCTGTACCAAGCACAAGTCCGGTCGTGTTTGAAGTACTGTTCTCATCTTTTGGATGGTGCTGCAAGTACCAGCTTCAGGCACTGGAGTCAATTGAGAGACGTGCCAAAAAGCTAGTAGGTGACCAAAAGCTTACGGAATCTCGGCTGCAGAGCCTTGAACGTCGTAGAATGGTCGCTTCGCTTTCGGTCTTCTATAGGATTAATTTTGGAGAGTGTGCGCAGGAATTACACGCACTAATTCCTCCACGCCCATTCTATCGACGGACGTCACGGCAGACGGCAATGCGGCATCCCTACTTAGTCGGGCTACCAACAGCCCGCACCAAGCGTTTTGCTTCGTCGTTTCTGATGAGAACTGATCGCATTTGGAACACTTTGCCGTCATCCATGTTTCCCGAGCGGTACAACTTGGGTATCTTCAAGGCAAGAGTGAATAGGTACCTTTCTAGGCATCATACGTGTTCCATCGTCGACCGCATTTTCACTTTAAATCAGGTGGGATGTGGTCAAACGTAGGCCTATTTTGTATAAAAAAAAGTTGAATGGTTCCTTCCTTACAAAATTAAACAGTGGAACATGATATGCTGTGGGATACGCAGATGATATTATAGTGGTAATGATCAATGACGAATTTCTAGATATTGTATCCAAAATTTTGCTACAGGCTCTAAAGATAATGGAAGAATCGTGAAAGTGAAAAGTCACTTTAATTCGGCACAGAGTTGGAATGATCTATGGGTAACGACAAGACGTGAAATATTCCAGCACGTTAGAGAAGGAGCTCACATGGAATCTGCACGCCAAGAAGGTGACAGAAAAAGCTATAAGGGCTTTACTATGTGTTGGTCAGCGTATGCCACACCCGGGGACTTCGTCTTCATCTACACTTCAATGATACGCCCAATCTTTCCTACGGCAGCGTGTCATGCTGGCTTAGAACCGAACTTACATACAACAGGAGATGAAAGCGTTTTACATACTCTAAGTGCAACCAGATGCAGACTGCCGCAGGTCGCATTTGGTATACAGATGGTTCAAAAACGGGATCCGGTACAGCATCAGGTATCTACTTGGAAACTTTATAACAGTCTGGGTCTATATACTACCGTTTTTTGGTCGGAGATGTATGCCATTATAGCATGCGCTGAAGAAAACATAAAGAGGAATGTGAAAGATAAGATCATATCTATATTCTCAGTAACAGTCAAGGCCTTAAGTTTCTGCAGACTCCTCGTTCCTCAGCTCAAAACTAGTCTTGGATGCTGCAAAGGCTCTGAACAAAGAAGGCTGCAGCAACAGAGTACAAGTTTGGGTACCGGGCCATGTTGGTGTTTAAGAGAATGAGAAGGGGACTTCTCAGAAGAGGATCAGCAAACGACCAAGTTAGGGTCTGTCAGCATGCACTATCAATAGCCAGCATAGTAAGAGAGAGAAGTAGAACTTAGTGGGGTCACCGCTTTAATTATCGACTTCTTCGAAGAGTAAGAAATGATAAAGCAGGGGTAAACACCATAGATCCCAATGCGCCGATGCGTTGCTGGATTTTACAGTCTGGCGACACTGGGTTGATGACATCACAGCGATCGGAGAAAAGACTTGGATGCGAACTGCTCAGGATAGAGTTGCATGGCACGAAGGGGAGGAGGCCTTTGCCCAGCAGTGGGACGATATGGCTTGACAATCATGATGGAGTCCTCGATTTTAAGCATGGTTTTTAAAATAAAATATTTTGAATAATATGAAAAAAAATACAATAGAACATTTCAAAAAGAAGAGAGGGGGGAGTTTATAAATGAAGATAAAATTCATATTATTTTATTAAATAAAATAATTATCGACATTTTTTTAGAATTTTAATGGCCGTAAACTAAGATGAGGGTGGTCGCATATTAACAAAAGTGGCCGCAAACTAGTGAAATAGCTACTTTTGGAGAAAACATTTTTTTTCTTCAAATTTTTATACTATTACTACTACTTTTTAATTTTTTTAATAAAACTTGATCATGTATAGATCCGCAAGAAAGATTTTTCATAACTGTCAAGAAGATTTTTCATATTAATAAGCTAACCTAAAGTGGGGAACTCCACTAATTGGTCGCAAACCAGCGAAATGACCCTACCTACTTTTCTCAAATGTTTCGATTATCTTGAAACATTTTTGCAAAATACCGTAACAATCATTTTACTAGATAATGTTCCAATATTCTTGGAATGTTTTAAACATATAATATAAAAATCAAAATCATCATCTTATTTTCTTGAAAAGAGTGTTCCAATATTTATGAAATATTTTAGAAAAATAATAATGAGTTTTATTGTAGGAATATGTCAGTATTTTTTAATGGTAATTTATTTTTTGAAATAGCATTTATTTTAGCTTAGTAATAAAAAAAATAGGTACTGGAACATTTTCGCTATATTACTAATATGTAGGTTATGAATTTTGCAAAAACAATCCACAACTAATGAAACATTTTAAAATTCAAATTAAACATAAATTCATGTTAAATCATTACATTTAATTATTACTTTGATCAAATAGTAAATGAAATAAACATTTTATTTTCTTTCATTAAAGGAGTTAACTGGAAAAATGAATCAAACACACTGTTTGACTAATTAGTGGGCGATTGATAGTTTAAGGTATTACTTACGTCGTAAATTATGTTTGTTAGAAGCAACCCTTACAAAATAATGTGCGGTTTTTTTTATGAAAATGACTATTTATCTTACTAATATCATGAAACGCCGAACTTCTGTAACATATCCGCCGAACTTCTGTAACATATCCGGGTGACCCAACACGCAGCCAGTACTTATAAAAAAACCCATGTCTTGAAGATGGCCAATTTGTATCGCGAGAAAAAGACGGATGACAGCCATGTATTTCAAATATGACAAAATTGTAGAAGCAAAACGCTCAATACATTACATCCACTATAATAAGTATGAATTCCGCATTGCCGTTTGATGCTGTAAAATCGGATCTGATGTAATTTCTATGCATACCCTCCAAAATGAATCTTATGAAAAAAGTCAAAGACTTTTTCTTCTGCGGTTTTCAAAGCTCTGGAGATGACATTCCACGAGCATTTGGTCACTGTTAGGTCGCCACAAGCTTTATGGCTCGTCTCCGATAGTACCATCCCAAAAATGAGGACTATACTACATTAAAAACTAGATTTGTACGAGATAGAGAATAAGTAACTCTCCTATATCCTACACTTCATGTATTGCCTCGTTTTTTACCAGAATATTCAGTTGCCCGATAGCCAATTCAGTTGATGTAACACAGAATCATTAAGCAGTAGAAATAGATTTATTTTAGGTCTATTCTTTATTTTATAGTTTATGGTAATAGTTAGAATACACTTAAAAAAGAATGGAGTTTTAATACTAAAATGAACTCCTTTTAGCTGTGGGTTTCTTTTAATTAACTAAACCGAATTAATATCAACTGCTCTATTTGACCATAGACTCCCTACATAATATTATCTGGGTTTCTTCTCCAATGGCTTTAGCGCTTGATCTTTATCGCTCTACTACCGTGCTGTCACCTGCATATCCAACAATATCTAGTTCAAAGTTATTATTATAGACCAGAAAACAGTGGCAGAGAAAATTGATCTCAAAACTCTGAAATGGTCCAAAAACTTTGAAACAAACTACTCAAGTGAAAAGATCATTATAATATTATTTTTCTAAAATATTTCAAAAATATTGGAACATTCTTCTCAAGAAAATAAAGTGATGATTTTGACTATGTTATATTTTTAAAACATTCCAAAAACATTGGAACAGCATCTAGTAAAATGATTGTTATGGTTATTTTGCAAAAATGTTTCAATATGATCGGAACATTTAAGACAAGTATATGGTGGTAAAATATTATTAACAAAATGTATCAAGGGATAGATACATTTTATAAAATAAATAACCATTTTAATTTAGGAAAATGTTGGATGGAACATATCGACAAAACATATATCAGGATATGTCACTTGTAGCCTGAAAACGTTGTTCCCAAATGAAAGAAGACATCAAACTGAGTGGGTTAGTCTATCTAACTCATTTTTGGACGACTTGTGGGTTGGAACATTTTCGCTTAACTACGTCCAATTTAAAACACAAAAGATTTTACCGTCTTGGTAATACAGGGATCTCACAACTTTTTACGGTAGAAGAACTGCGAGTTAGGAGACTTGGTATTTTTTACAAGTTATGTTTTTGGAGGTATCTCACTACTTTTTGTTTTTTTTATTCCTTATAAGTTAGCCTTTGCCCACAATATCGCCTGATCTTATGTAACGATGCTCCCTTGATGGGAGCAGACTAAACCTAAAAGGCGGGATAATCCCTCCCTGGCTTTATACATTATTACGGCATATATATTATGACATTATTATTTGGATTTTATACAATTTTTACTGTTGACTGCAAATGTAACTTTGTAATCCTATACATTTATATGGGATTACAAAGTTATTTATGCAGTTAATGTATCTCAAAAACTGGACCGAAATTGCATGTTTTTTTTTAGTTTTCCTATGGTTTTTACAATAAACAAGTATAAATAAAATTGCAATTGCAGTAATAATACTTTTTGAGTTGACCCGGTATTGTACTACGTGTGCGAATATTCTTACAAATTTTTACGTAAATATTAGTAAGATTTATTTAACATCCGACCTTATTTTTGATACTTAAGTACCTATCCATAAGGTTCGATATCAATAGTTGATAAATCATACATCCTAATCAATTAACCTTATGGTTCTAACGGCGAGAGATACGCGCAGATAATAATATTATATTGAAACAAAATAGCGTTTACCTACTCTTCCTTAATCCTTGCTCAGCTACCTACTCTACTGTATTCGATGAAACTAGCGCCATCTGTTGGCCCCTTACTATTAAGGGTTTAGTAAATCCATAGGCACGCGATAGATGGCAAATCGATCCTGTCGTAGCGCCATCTCGCGACAACAGAGGTCAAACTAAATAGCCCGCAGAATAGCCCGAGTTAGGGCGGTCCGGTTTCAATGTATGAGATGAGGTATCTGTACTAGTATTCTTTTATCTGTGCATTTACTAAGACTTTTACGCAAATATATATCAAATGACAGAACGGAATTAAAGGCCAGATACAGAAAGAAAGATTATTATGATTTTAATGTTTTGTAAAATAGTTTTTTGGTATATTTTCAAATCATATTAGTACGGTTTTAAGCACTTTTTACTGTTCAAAATTGGTATTTATTTTATGCCATAGATGACCAAGTACGTTGATGATGTTATAAGACTGTTCACTTTCCTTTAGAAGAGTCCAATGTTGAAGCTTAAAGGAAATACTGAACACAGAAGTTCCAAGAGGCGAAAGAGGTGTGTCAGGATTGTACCAAGTGTAGGGAAATAGTCTCTGCCTACCCTGACGGGAACCAGGCGTTATTATATAATATGTATGTATGTATGTTGAAGTTATGTATGTATGGGTCACGTGGCTAGACGTGGTGATGGCAGGTGGTGTCGCTTAGTGACAGAATGATGGCCCATATTAGGACATAGGAATCCGGGTCGACCGATTGCTAGGGAAATAGATGGATAAGGGCGGCAAGGGACAGGAGAGAATGGCATAATCAAAGGGAGGCCTATGCCCAGCAGTGGGCTATTGAAGGCTGATGATGATGCTGATGATGATGACGAAGTTCCATTTTATCACGATTACGACCCATGTACAAAAACTCCAATAACTTGAAGCACTGTTTTAGAATACGAACCTAGGACATCTAAAGGTTACAATCCAATTAAACTAGTACATCCCACCGGCTTCACTCTACAATCATAAACACTATCACTTATAGTCCAGCAAATTATTTTCACTGCTCAGTCATATTGTAACAGACTTTTGATGACACCAATGTTTAAATTTAATTTATAAAATTTTAACACTGTAACATATTTAATGACAAATGATGACATTTTTAAATGAGTCATTTTTGAATGTAGTGTCTAATTCATAAAACCTATCTGTGGTTCAAATTTAAACCCAATCTGTTCAGCGGTTTGGGCTATGCGTTGATAGATCAGTCAGTCAGTCACTGTTCCCTTTTATATATTTAGATAAAGGTTATGGCTCATTTATACAAATATATAATACCTTCGCCCTTCAATGTAGTGGTAGGCCTCTGCAATAGAACCCCACCATTACATTTGTTTTGTCAAGGTAAAATATATAAAAGTTTATACTTTTTGCAAAAACTACTGTAGCGTCCGTGGCCCAGTGGTCATACGTCCGGCTTTTAATACGGAGACCCTGGGTTCATATCTCAGTGTGTAGCAAAAAGTTCGCCTGGACGCTACCGTGTTTCGGCGCGGCACGAAAAACTGTGGGTTCCGGCTGTTTCCTATAAGATATGTAGGAGGCAGTCGTGTAGGAGGCGGTCATGTTGCAGGCACAGTAGTAATCTCGGCGACTTGAAACTGCAACATGTTCCCCACACAACCTATAAATTGTGATTTGACTCTTAACAGTGTGAGTAGGGTAACCTGTTCTATTAGTATAAACCCCAATTATTATAATTATTATAACTGGTCAGAAATAGTCCAAAACCGCAAAAAAAGAAAGAAAGGTAGGGAGGTCTTTGCCCAGCAGTGGAACGACCATGGCTAACAAAAAGGTAAAACATGTCTAAAGAGAACGCCCTAAAGCTCGCCCTGAAGCGGTGTTGTATAAACGAGCCACGACCTTAATGGTGCTAGTGGAAATACAATTAATATGACAACATTTCATGTACTTTTAGACTTTAACGAACCTATTAAACATTAGTGCCATTATAAAAATAATATTCCGTTTTATTGAGATACAATTTGTGAACAAACTAATGTCATTGTCCATTTTATAGTCTAGCTTCTTTTCATATTGTTGACTCGTTTAACAATTCCAGCCAAGTTACAAAATCTTAGCCAAGTTGTAACAATTTTTTGTCGTTTTGGCGAATACAGATCATATGTATTTCAGCTTAGTTCCAACATTTTTTTGCATTAATAATGGATATTGTACAATATGATCAAGTATATCTTAGTTATCAACCGTTAATACGATGACAGTTTAATTTCTCTATATGACAATGACAAGTTATTGTAAAGTCCCAATGCATCATTTAGAGTATTTTCCTAGTTACATAATTTAAGAGCTCAAATGATATAGTGGTTCTGTTAGTTGGTATGACAATAATATGTAGATAATCAAGTTTTTTGTGGGTGTCCAACATTCTGATGTCATACCTATAATGTTAAGTCAACATAATTTCATGTCATGTCCAGTCAAAATACATCCACCGTCCATAAAATTGTGATCAATGACTTTTACTTGATTCTTGTGAAGTCCCAAACGCGTATTTTAGTGTATATTCCTGGTTGAAAGGATATATTAAACGGCTCATAATATAATAGAGTATTGTTTCGTATTGTTACTGGATGTTGTTATAACAATAATCAAGTATTTTTGGCAATACTATTGTCACATTTGAAATGACATTACCTCCTACAATGTCATGTCAAATTACTTTTACTTGGGTCTTGTGAAATCTCACTCGTATTTTAGTGTATATTCCTAGTTGAAAGGATAGAATATTGATCAGCCCAAATATAGAGTTATTGTTTGTTATATTTATTGGCTATCAAACATTGTCATTGATGAAATTGCGTACAATGTCATCAACAAAATTTCATGCCATTTGGAGAGTCCCACGCAATGCATGTGGAACCATTGGTCGATAATCAAGTATTTTGTTGGCTATCAAACATTCTGATGTTTTTACCTACAATGTCATGTCAAATTACATTAACATGAATCTTGTGAAATCCCAAACATGTATTTTAGTGTATATTTCTGTTTAAAAGGGTATTATATTTATCAGCCCACATTTTTTTAAAAACAATTATCAAGTATTTTTTGGCTATCAAACATTGTCATAGATGAAATTGCCAAGAATTTCATGCCATTTTCAACATTCATCATCCAGAATTAATTACTTTTTCTTGTATTTGTCGTATATTCCTGGTTTAAAAGGCTACATAGATCAGCTCACATGTATAATTAGTGGCTATTGTTATGACAAGCTCCGCAGACATAATCATCGTCCTCCCGCAGCGAATGTTTGGAGAGTCCGACGCAGTGCATGTGGAACCATTGGTCGCAGCCGCCGTCGCATTGCACCCAGTCTACTTCTTTACCTGAAGGAAAAATATATGTGTTAGAAAGAAAAAATATTTATTATTCGAACATCAACAATGATTAACTTCAAAAACAGAAAATCACACATAACCCCACCATAGTATCATTAAAACTACCTATGGAGAGCTGGATGAGGACTGCAAGAGACAGGGGAGAATGGCAAAATCAAAGGGAGGCCTATGCCCAGCAGTGGGCTATTGAAGGTTGATAATGATGATGATGATGATGATGATGACGGAGAGTACAAATAATAAAATAAAAAAATAGTATAAGCATATCATTTTTGTGAGAATTATAGATTTTTATGCGAAGAAGTAAGAAGACAAGCAAGACGCTTTCCTGGTGTTAATAAATAACGTTGCCCCTTATCAGTACAATGTCAGATGTGGGAGGTTTTCGGGGTAAGAGAAGCTCTGGGTTCAATTCTCAGCAAAAAGTTTTTTGATGCTACCGTGTTTCGGAAGGCACGTAAAACTGTGGATCCCGACCGTTTCCGAGGATAATATGTAGGAGGCAGTCGTCAGCTCATGTTGCAGGCACAGTAGTCATCTCGGCGATCTGACACTGCAAATTGTGATTTGAGTCTGACAGTGTAAGTAGGGTAACCTGTTCTGTTGGAGTATAAACCCCAATAGTTATTATTATTGGCTGAAATTAATGAATTATTATGATATATCATCATCATCTCAGCCAGACGACGTCCACTGCTGAACATAGGCCACCCCTTTGGACTTCCATATGTACCGGTTGGAAGCGACCTGCATCCAGCGTCTTCCTGCGACCTTTATAAGGTCATCTGTCCACCTTGTGGGTGGACGTCCTACGCTGCGTTTGCTAGTCCGTGGTCTCCACTCGAGCAATCTTCGACCCCATCGTCCATCCGCCCTGCGCTATGTGTTATGATATATATGTGAGGGATTTATTGATTTGTTGAACCAGACTAGTGCTGCTTACTCGTCGAGGTGAGTCCCGCGCCACCTCTGACGTCACGCTAGTATGTGAACGCTGTTAAGGTTTCGTTCATGAAGGAATAAACGATCTCCTAAAGTCAGTAGTTCGGTCGGCGCAAGAGTGAGTGATACACTTCGCGTTTGGTTCCCGACGGCACCGCCGTGTGCTCTGACTTTTAAAATAAAATGTCATCATGGCGGACGCCGGTGATGAAAATCCCGGTGCATCCCCGACATACCTATATAACAGTATATAATATGTTACCGGTGGGCCTCAAGCAGTTGTCCGCGGCGCAGTCCTCCTCGTCATCGTTGGAGGACATGGAGGAGGAGGAGGACTCCTCCGCTCTGACGTCACGCACACCCGCACCACTCGCTGATCTACTGCCGCCGCGGGACTGACCTGGAACACAATATAAACATAAACAAACATATATTTATTTACCAAAAACAGTGTTTTACAATTCATCTCTATTTACTATTGGACCCCACACTAGGCCATAGCCTGTCTCGTGGGTTCCTCGAGGGTTCAGAATTATACATTGTACAATAATATGAAACATATCAATATGTACCAAATAATAAAGTAATCTAAATATATAAAAGGAAAGAGTGACTGACTGACTGATCTATCAACGCACAGCTCCAACCGCTGAACGGATTCACTTGAAATTTGGAATATAATAAGTGTTGTGATGTAGACCACCGCTAAGAAAGGATTTTGCCACGCCGGCAAAGCTGCGAGCACAGGCTACTATCTAATATTTTTTAAATGTTAAACAACACAAAAAACGATCAACTATATTAATTTAAAAAAAAAAAGAATTTATTAATTACAGATAAAGTCACAACTTAATAATCTTGAATAATAGTTTAAAGCTCGTGTTTTAACACTTAGATTATATAATAGATTTTGAAACACAAAATTTCGAACCCCTCCCTCCCTGTTGTCACACAATGTCACACTTCGTCGACCCCCTCCCTCCACCTTAACGTGTGACGTAATTTATTTATGACCCCTTAGGATTAAACCAACATCTTTGCTTCAGCTTAGATGGATAGGTGTGTGCGTGGGTGGATGGGTGCGTGCGTGAATCAACCTACTCTGAACAATGGGAACATTTAAAGAAGCTTGTGTTCCCGGAAGCAGTGTGTATCCATGGGCTGACTTTCCGCGGAACTCCGTGTTTTTTAACAATCTTGAACAATGAAGATTTTCAGTATAAAACCTCACGGAAATAATGGATGGAGAGCACTACCGTGTACAACTCTTAAAGTAAGAGGTCTTGAAGTGTTAGAAAGTTCGACAATAGTATTTTTAAATTGTAATATTAATTATTTGTGTAAAGTTTAAAATAAATTATTTTTATAAAGACCAGTTTTTCACTTATCTTAACTCGTGGATGGATGGGTGCGTGCGTGGGTGGATGGGTGCGTGCGTGGGTGGATGGGTGCATGGATGTGTAGATGGATGTCCAGCAGTGGAGCAATGTGTGCTGACGAGTGAGCAATGAGTACATACCCATCCTAGCAAGTCTCGGATGCTTCCCTCTAGCAGCGTGGTGCAGCGAACGCTTGCGACGCTCCTGCCGCGCCATGTAATGTTTGCGCATCATCAAACTCGAACCCGACGACACGCCCTGACAAATACACACAATATTTTATGTTATTAGGAAAACAAACAGCTTCTTATCTTAGATACAAAATAGAAATACAGTAAACATAATTGTCTGGCTGGCTAATGTCTATACTACGTTTCAAAAACAAAGATATTTTTTTAGCTAATTTGCAGGATTTAAAGGATCAATATCTTAATAAATTGGATATATATCGGATGTTTTTCATAATATATCTGATAAATGTCATAAGATATATCGGATGTAACAGTTTTTGTGAATATATCTATGATATTTTCATAGTTATATAACCTTCGAACCCCGCAAAAATTATCTTTGTTCTTGAAACGAAGTATAAATAGTTCTCACTGATAAAAACAAAGAATATTAAGTACTTAACTAACTCTTCAAACGAATTAATTATAACATCACTATAAAAAAATGTTGGACGGTACTCTTCTAATCGAATCCTTTGTAAGTGTCCATGTATGAGAATGCGCCTTAAAACCGTATACGCAGTACGCACGTACGAACAAATTTGCTGCATTGCATGAAACGCAACAACATTGTTCTGACGTGTGTAATACTAACAGAGTATTTAATGGTCGTTAGTGGCACACTCGTGAGAAACAAGTTGTAGCGTATCATGCAACACAACAAATTTGTGCATACTGCGTACGCGACTGATCATTTCCAAACGAAAATCAATGAAAACATATATCAGCTAAGGCTAAATTAGTTTTAGGCTTACAAGATTCTTTTTTTATTTATTTTTTTATTTATTTAACCATAAATATAACATGAGTGTTATAAAAGGCAAGTCATTTGTATTACATACATTTTGTCTTAAGTATAATTAAATTATTAACATAATATATTATTATTTTTAATTAGTATTTTAGAGATTGAACATTTTTTCAGACCAGGTTTTAGACATGTATTCATTAAGAGAGTAGAAAGGATGTATTTCAGAAAAGTATATTCGATTAGAAGAAAACCGTTCAATGTCTTTTTATAGATAAATACGCATGATGCAACGCAATAAATTAATTCGTAGGTACGTGCGTACGCGACTAATCATTTCCAAGACGAAAAACAATTAAACATATTTAAAAATTGACGCTTCAATCCACTTTTTTTTGTCTTGCTCGGCTTTAATTCTCTACGTAACTATGGTAAAGGCAACATCTTTAAATTCGTTTCCTAAAGCTATTAAAAAGAAAATTATATAAAATATAATCCTCCTCATCGAATTCGATGACGGTGACCCTAGAAATAAAAATATTAATCGATTTGTTCTCATGAGAGCCCTTATATGACTCGCCATACCTAAATTAGTTTTGAATTCTTTACAGCACATCTGTAAATGATATAATATTGTAAATACAAGTTTAGGAATCATTTCTCTCACCTGTTTCCTGTTGAGATAGTTGGTAGTGGTAGCTGAGCCTCGTTTTAACGTTGGTTTGGACGTCGTCGGTACTGTAACACAAAATACATAAATCAGAATATCAATTATGATATTCTAGTAAACTCTTCTATTTTAACAGGGATGTTGACAAAGTCTTTTTAGGTATCCGTAATCAACAAGGTATCCTTAGCCATTGCATGCGTAAGCTGCTCGCGCAAATTATTAAAAAATTTTTAGCGCTTGGATTTTCAAAACCATCTGGGGGTCTACTATAACCCGTCCGAAACGAAACTTCGGAAACGAACGAAATAGCAACGAAGTTTCGTTTGTGACCCTACTATAACTCATTTTCGGTCGCGCTCACGAAGTTCGGATCCATAGACAATTTTCGTGAACGATAAGAACGTGAACAATTGAATGAAAATGCCAAAATGCTATCCGACTTGTCAATGTCAAGTGATTAAAATTCTAAAGTTTGAATTTGTTTGCAAGTTTTAAATGTTTTTAAGTTATTTGGCTTTATAAACTGAGTAACAAGTGCATTTAAACACAAATTATGGCTATTGCGTCACCCGTTCCTCAAGAAGTTTCAAGTGTTTAACTTAAAAATGGTTCAGTCGGCGTTTGTTCGTGTCTCGACAACTTTGTTTTGGAAATCTTTGCAAGTAAGTGATAAATATTTGATATTATTAGTTATTTATAGATCATAGCTGCGCCCCAAGGCCTTATCCGCCCGGAACAAATTAAAATGATGTATTAAATTTGTTTTTTCATGGTTAAAGTTACCTATACCTACATACCGAAAATAAATGGCGGTTTTAGCTTGATATATTGATTAGCGTTCCTAAATACTCAACGTTTACTCTCTAATTTACATTCCTACCACAAGTGGTACACAAATTTAAAGAATAATATTTATTGTTAATATTGTAGTAGCTTTCTAACCCACATAAGTGTATCTCAGTTAAATTATCATATGATTAAATCAATTATATTTTTTTTCAGTTGTAAAATGGCTACAAAATCTCCAAAGAAAATTGAAACAGTATTTGGAAAAATAGAAATTACGCTCAAGGGAGCATAAGGAAGGAAAGGTTCGGCAAAGAGGCTGAGAAGAATATGATTGTACCTACATTACACTTGATTCCATTTCAATAGTCCTCAGTGCCAAAAGGTATTTATTATTATTATGTTTTATATTTTATCTTTTAAATACTAATAATAATATAAAATAACAATGTTAACTTTAAATAAAGGATTTAACAATTCATATACTTTGTGTTTGGTTTTTTACACAAATTCTCCCCTGCATCGATGCTTATAATATAATGTAGGGGACATACATTTTCAATTTTATTATAATATAGGAAAGCGAGACTGAATTCCCAGTCCAAACTGTTGTTGATCAAACTGGGTTAAATTTTAAACAAAAATTTAAGGACATATGTAGATCACCGCTAATATAAGGAATTCCTACATGCAGGTAACGCTGCAAGCAAAAACTAGTAAAACATAAACTACAACCAAGTGTCATCTATATGATGATAGAAAACTTTATGACAATTATATTTAACATCAAGATCCTTTATGTATTCCTTTAGGTAAAGTAAAATAACAGCAAAAATTATAATGATAATTTTATTTTGCAGCCTCAAACTCTTCATGTTCAAGAAGTTGACTTTAATGCTGGATCTACTGATGTCGATTGATGTCCAATTGTGATAGGCAGTACACGGAGAGAGGCAGTGCACAACAAGCTATGTGGACAACATAATTTTTAAATATTAATGTTTGTTTAATTATACAAAATAGCTTAAGGATTAAGATATCTAGGACCGCCAATTGTAACACTTTTCAAATGTATTAATTTAATGCTAGATATTGTTTGTTTCATTACCTTAGTGTACAATAAAGGGTTATTTATCTATCTATATTTTAAGTAGAGCACCGTTTGTTTACCTCTAGCGTTTTGTATTTGTAACCATTTCCTGTATCTTGTTACATTTTTATTCTAAATAAAAAAGTGCTTTTGTTGATAAATTGTTTTACTTGATGACACAAAACATAATCAAAGCTGATGCTGATGTGTGTGTTTGTTACCTCTTCATGCCTTAACCGATAAAGCTGAAATTTGGTATATAGGTAAGTTGGAGCAAAGACTAGAAAATCACATTATGTAGGCTAGGTAATAATCAGCAGGTAAAGCCGCTGGATACCTAGTTAATTTCCTATAGATATGACTGCGCGCTCCACGGTTCTTCACGCATATACATAGGCATGCCCCAATCCTCAGGGAATGGGATAAAAAGTAGCTTACATCATTTAGTCTAAGCTTTATACCAAATTTCAGCTCAATCGGTTTATAAGTAGGTACATGCTCAAAACTTACACCTTCATATTAGTAGATTTTTGTTAATATAGGTTCTTTATGTGTTCTAAACGTTCTTCACGCAAAGCAGTCTTCCATTAAATCATTTTTCCAGCTATACAAATTCAATTCTTTAAATAATTCGAACAAACGAAAATCAAACGAAAGCTATTTTGGCTTCGTCAATTTGAGGTTAAATTTACGAACATTCGTCTGTCAAATTCAAATTTTCGTTCGCAACTAAAAGTGGTTATAGTAAGGTTCGAAAATTTAAACGTCAAACTATTTTCGTTCGGACGATATTTCGTAAACGAAAGTGATTATGGTAGGAAACGTGCGAAAAATCGGCCGAACTTCGTTTTCGGAACGAGTTATAGTAGACCTCCTGGTGGCGTACGTTTTATAGATTTACATTTTATAACACTTTAAGGCGTTCGTACGCCGAAACTATTGATTTTAGGAAAAAAGGTTACGGGATATAAATTGTGGGAAATTTTCTTTATAATTATTTTGTATAGATATGTTTTCCTGTAAAATGCATCGGAAAGGAGTTATTATATCGCACACCCAGTAAAACACTGACACATCTCAAAAAGTATTTTTACTGCAATTACAGTTTTATCTATACGGCGGCGCTAACGGCAAAGATACGAGGTGGCAAAGTAGACATTCGGAAAGAGTACGTCACAATTTATAAAATTACTAATTTTCAAAATTTAAATTGCTAATTTTCAAAACCTCTGCATACACAAAACTTTCCAGATGACCTAGATTTCTCGACCAACTGACTATGATGTAAGATCTTTTTTCGTCGGATCCCCCGTTATTGTCACGTGTGTACGTACATGCGTGTCGGTGTCGCTTGAGATGTCGGTGATGATGCGTACGCGCACGCTTGCGGCCCGCGTCCAGCACGCCGCGCCGCCCCTCCGCGCCACGCGCCGCACACACTGCCAACCACACTTGACTCTGCTCCTCTAGGCGCACCTGTAGGAAATTAAATGAAATATCTTTATTGCAGACACAGTATATATACCTAGTCAGGTCATAAATTCTGTCACATGTTAAATATAAAATTATTGGAACAAGTTTATTTATTATGTAACCATTTATATACCAAAATGAACTTAACAAAACATAGATTCTTATGACAATAAAGTTTATTCAAAATGACCTCCGTGATTTTGAATACAGGCCTTCAATCTGCGCGGCCAGTCGTCTATCGCAGCACGAACGAGGTCCATGTCAATATCGGCTGCTGCCTTAATCAAGGATGTCTTGAGTGACTCCAAATTGGGATGAGGCTTTGAGCACGCCTTTTCCTCCAAGTGTTGCCATATCTTGTAATCTAACGGACTCAAATCTGGACTGGAGGAGGGCCAGTCTTCGTGCCGGATGAAGTCGATTTCACGCGCCGCCAGCCAGTCTTGTGTGCTCTTCGCTCTATGAGCTGGCGCCGAATCTTGTTGGAATACCCAGTGCCTGTTATTGAACATGGTATGAGAAACAGGTTCCACAAGGTTCGTCAGGACTGTATTTTGATACACAACTGCATTCGTTTTTACACCTTTCTCACAAAAATGTACCTCTGTTAAGCCCCAATAAGAAACTCCCAACCATACCATGAGCGAGGATGGAAAATGACCTCGTTGGACACGCGGAATACGGTTGCTCGCTTCTTCACTACTGTGTGCGTACACCTTATCATTTTGTTTGTTGTAGCTCTCTTCTACGGTAAAAATTATTTCATCCGAAAAAAGAATTTCTCGATATTTTTTTCTCGCGTACCGCTTCAACAAAGCGCGGCATCTCTTCAGTCTCAGGTCCATTAGACGAGCATTTAAACGATGTCCTGTTTTTCTTCGATATGCCCGAAGCCCTAAGTCTTCATTTAACACCCTTTTCACCGTGGTTCTGCTTAACCCCATCTGAAGGGCCAACAGTTTCTGCTTACGTTTGGGATTTCTTTGAATTCGCGCCTTCACAGCTTTTATCACTGCTGGAGTCCTAACAGACCGAGGGCGACCACTTCTTGACCTGTCATCTACACTAGAGTCTTCATTGTATCGTTTGATGGTACGATAAACGAATCTTTTGGTTATATTCAAATTTTTCAGTATGTCAAAAATTTGAATTGGCGCGTAACCGCAACGATGCAACGCAATAACTGCAACACGGTCTTCTTTAAGCGTCCACTCCATATTTAAAAATGAGTAAAATTCTAAAAAGTATACATTTTTATTTTCATGAACAATTCGAAATTCGAATTCAATAAACTTTTTTGTGGCCAGCATTCTAAAAGAAAAGTTTTTACTGTGTGACAATACTTATGACCTGACTAGGTATAAATTATAGTTAAAATCTAATTAAGTTTAAAATAAAATGAAGATGAAGATAGAGTCCATGAATATGGTCATAGGTGGTAATCCGGGAAGGGGGCGCCCGAAAAAGGTTTGGATGAACTGTGTGTGCAGGGATATGCGTGCTAGGGGAGTGGATGCAGATATGACGGATAATAGAGTAGAATGGAGGAGAAAAACGTGTTGTGCCGACCCTACCTAGTGTGGGATAAGGGCAGGAAGATGATGATGTTAAACAAAGAAAAGTAAGTGTGAAATTGAGTTTAAAACTAAACTTGATTGTAGCAAAACTGACTTAAAAAGGATAGAATGATAATAATGATGTAGGAGATTACATAATAGGAATAATTCTAGCCGATGACACCCCCAAAATCATGGTCTGGATCCACGCCTGAGTGTTGGGGACGGAGAGGAATACGAGTGACGTACCTTGGTCGTCCTCGCTGAACAGCGGCTGGAAGGACCCCGGGGGTTTAGTGACAATATCAGTCGGTGTCTCCATCAACCAGCCTGTGACTGGCGTTACAACTGTTCAGGGTGGTATGCGTAAAGCATTTCCAGGAAAAAAGTTATAGTGAGTGTAACATGTGTAACAGACCTCCAGCAGGTCCCCCTCCAGCATGAGCTCCTCCAGCTTGGCGAGCAGCGCGGGGGACACGCGGCCCGCGGGACCACCGCCCGACACCGGCGCGGCGCTGTACGCGTGCTCCACCGGACCTGACGATCTGACAACAACGAGGTACAATTAAACATTCGTTCGTTCATGTGATGATAATTGTACGGGGATGTCCGTATCCGATGATCCGGCTCGAAGGACCAAGTTGTACGGGGATGTCCGTACATACAGATAATAAATGATAATGCCGAGTTAAGAGTAAATTATGGTATATTTGTCAAAACTACGGCTAATGCAAAATGGTTGTGAGAATACGCGGAATGAATGGTGACCGAACGTGAACTGACGCATCGATGAATAAATTGGGTTATGAACGCGTAAAGTGCTGATGTGGTGATTGTGCGGTGGTTGCACCGTACAATAATTGTGAAATTATTATGGTAACAAAATAAAATTTAAAAAATATATTGGGGTTTATACTCCAAAAGAACAGCAGGGCTATATTCACTTATTTGTCAGGGAACCAAACCGAATTGTCAAAAATGTATGAAGTCGTAACAACTTGACAAGACATTTCACGTCATTTCATACATTTTTTAAAATTAAATTAAATTTAATTTAAAATTTCTTTATTCAGACAACATAGGTCCACTGGTTAGTACTTAAAATAAAAACTTAAAGACTAGGGTTAGTAACACAAGGTTTTATAATAATCATTCAAAATTTTCTTATAATTTATGAAATACAAATATTGTAGACACCTTGTCCAAATGAGGCCAGATAAAAATTCTCATCTGACCATCACCCTAACAAGGTGTCTCAGCACAGGTGCCCGAGGGTCCTCAGCGACCATCTTCAGGATGCTGTTGTGACTCCCTCGCACTCTCCTCACCAACGAGGCGACTTTTTTGCGGATGACTGCGTGGAAGCCGTCAGTACGAGCATCCGCAAACATTCCGGAGGCACTACACCAGCGAGGGAGTCCCAACATCATCCTGAAGATGTTATTGTATTGAACACGAAGGGTATCCAACGATTTCTTGGTATATGCCGCCCACAGACCGCCCGTGTACATTCCCTGGCAGTACGCCTTCAAGAGCGTGATCTTCACCTGGTCTGTACAACGGGCGAATCTACGGGCCAACATGTTACCGCGAACCGCTAGCGCCCTTCGCTCACGTTCAATGTCAACGTCTTCTTTAAGGTCGTCGGCAAGATAGTGTCCAAGGTATTTGAACTGATATACCCGTTGAATGTTCATGCCATTTAAAGTTATGGGTGGAATTGACTCAGGGCACTTACCGGCGGCCTTAAAGACCATGTACTCGCTCTTTTTGACATTATAAAGAAGACCATGTTTATTGGCATAGTTTTCGCACAAATTCAGCATCTTTCTCAGTCCTCTCACTGTTGGACTCAGCAGGACCATGTCGTCCGCATAACTAATGTTATTAACATTAACACCCCCTATTCGACACCCGACACGCAGTTTGCTAAGTCCAACAATGAGATCGTTCACATAGAGGCTGAAAAGATTAGGAGAGGCCAACCCCCCCCCCCCCCCCCTGCCTCACCCCACACTCCAGCCTATATGCATCTGAGAGTACATTAGACCATTTTACGTGGTTTAATTGACTAGCGTACCAGTACTTGAATAAATCAAGCATTTCCACCGGTAACCACTGTCTCCCAGCTTTCTCCAAAGCACATCATACGACACGAGATCGAAGGCCTTGGAGAGATCCAGGAAACAGGCGTACACCGGAGTCTTACGGTCGGTATAATATTGGACAGTGTACTCGAGACTTAAAATTGCGCTCTCAGTAGATAGTCCGGTCCGAAAACCGAACTGCGCGTCATGTATATTAAGATGCTTTTGCAAACACGAATCAAGTAAACTGTCCAATACCTTCGCGATCACTGTAGCAAACGATATCGGCCGATAATTCCCTAAATCCGAGATATCTCCTGTCCTGTTCTTTACAATGGGCACTACAGTTGTTTTCATAAAGTCAGCAGGTAAATAATAAGAGTGGCTGATGCACAGGTTAAAGAACAAGGACAGGACCCTCGGTAGATGGACGCCTGCATGTTTTAGGTGTTCGATACTAAGCCCATCATGTCCGGGAGATTTGCCTCTAGACATCCCTTTAATGACAGTTTTTATCTGGCTGACTGTGAAACGCAACAGAGGCTCATCTCGCTGACTGCTGGGCTCAGTAGCAAGCCCTGTTTCTGACGGACCAAGTGGCGATCGCACTCTGAAGTGATTCATAAATAAGTTGGCAATCTGCCCTGGTTCACTTAATCCGCCAACACTCGCCGGGAGACCAGGCTTAACATTTAATTTTGACGTAGATTTCCAAAATTTATTAAAATTCTTATCGGCTCTGTGTTTTGCTATCAAATCCATTTTTATTTGTTCCTGGTTTCTTTGACACCATTTTAATCTGCCTTTAAAAACTTTACGATATTCGCACATTTGCTCATATATTATTCCTTCCGCGGGTCTATCATGAAGCACCCATAACTCGTGATTAAGCCTGGCTTCCCGGTGGGCTTCTCTAACATGTAGGTTCCAGCCGGACAAAATCCTATTACGCTTTTGCAAAGGTTTACAATTTCCCTTTGCTTTACTTTGTAGCAAAATAAGCTACTAGGTCCTAGAAAAATAATGTTAATTTTACCTTCACACACATACCACATCATATTAGCATATTTTCACTGTAGATTTTCAATGTTTTAAAGTAAATAATTAAAATTTTTCATTCACCCTCCGTAATTGAAACAAACAAATAAAAATATCTTGATAAAAAGGGTGGATGTATAAATAGGTTAGTTGTCAGATGTCAAAATGTCAGCTGTCAGTCCGACCTTTTGTTTGTCAGTCTGACATTTAGGTTTTTTAATGAATGTCACAAGCGCAAATCATGTGCCAAATAAAAATAAATAGTTGCCAGGGAGATAAAAATCCACTCAATGGTAGGAAATTTTTATCTCCCAAGACAAATAAATGATAATAAATTCTAAAATAATAAAATTGTTAAAAATAGTTAAATACCAATTTATATCGTTTTCCTCTCCAATAAATAACAATTAAATAGTAGGCACTACCAACTACAGGTAGGGTTTATAGTGAGGGAATCGCCTTTGGTCATATGTGAGGCCGATTCGATGTCTTTCATTTATCGGGTCGGATTAATATTTTGAAACAGTAGGGTAGTCGTGTCAAGTCTGTTGAGTAGTATTTGGGATTTATGCGCTGGTAGCCCAGCCGTCCATGTTTATTCCCCTCCAGGCCATACGACGCCATGAAATCCTTTATAAGGCAAAACACGCCCATTGTTCTTTCTTTTCGCATCGAGAGCGCAAGTAAGAAGTCGCGGTTAGGGCGGGGGAAGGCCTTTGGCTCTGCCGAGGCGTCCCTCGCCCATGAGTGTTTTATTTTTTTTATAGGGACAAGTTCCCCAGCCTCCAGTAAAAGTTTTAATAGAAATACAGTAAAATCAGTGTTTTGTTTAATCACCGGTGAGTAACCTCGGGTAATTTTTCATCACCGACCGACCTCCTGCGGCGGTATTTCTAGAGGTTTCTCGATGTTAATCTTGTTCTTCTCCTATAGCACTGTTTCCGACACCCCGAGCTGCGTGCGCCGTTCGTCCCGCGCGTCCGCCGGGCGACCACGTGTCGGCCTACCCACTTTTAAGTGGTGAGTTTATTTTTTATTTGAGTGGGTAGGATTGTTCTACTCTGGAACGCTATGTTCCCGTAGGTTGATAGGAACGGGCCTAAGACCTGTGAATTGTTCACAGGGTCTCGGGTTAGGGCTTCGCCCTCTTCAAGCTTTGGCCGCCGCCCGTCGCAGGCGAGGCTGCCGCCGAGCATATTCCAGCGGGTGGCGCTACTGTAGCTGCCCAGCTGCGTTCTACGTGGTTAAATTCCCGATTTTCAAGCCGCGCCGTCGCCGCCATTTTGTGGTACAGCCACGTGCGTGCCGCAGGACCCTAGGGCTCCTGTTGTAGTATTCGTGTGAGGAATATAGTACTCCCCCCATATAATCTCTGCCGATAACGCAAGATTTTTAATAGATTTATTGTAACTTTTGTTCTGTCCACGTGGGTGATTCCTGGTCACGGTCGAAGGGCCATCAGCAGCTCCCTGTGACATCACCCCGTGTGATAAATAATACTGGACTTACTTAAATAACCTTTTTTATTTAACCTAATTTGCTAATTTAATTTCGATCGTAACGTACCTTTTTATTTTTGGGCCCTAAGCCATTCTTAGGTACCCTATTGTATATTAATATCATGTAAATTTACCGTATGAACATAATACGGCCTTTGTCTTAAATTAGTTCCATTTTAGGCCACGCGCCATTAGATCCTAGTTTGTGTAAGCGGCTAGTAATAAGTCGGAATTGTATGTACCATAAATTAATTTAACCAGTACCTCAACTTGCTACATATTTAGATAATTTAATGCATGTTTTTTTTTTTGTAACAAATGATGTGGAACCAAGGAATAAAATAACCTATATAACTTTGTTAATGATTTTTATTTTGTACCAACCCCGCTTCTCGTTTGTAGGAGGGAGATCAGTGGCGCCCTTATTCTAAATTCTTCTGATCTTTCTCCTCTCTAGGCTGAAACCATCCATGACCCTGGCTCTCGTGCTGGTGTACAATTTTGCTAGTCGGATATTTCAGTCAGTACACACTAAATTGCTACAACTTTTTGACAATTCTATCTTCGGTTCGGTTCCCGAACGGATAAGTGAATAGCCCTGCTGGTTACCCTACTTACACTGTCAGACTCAAATCACAATTTATAGATTGTGTAGGTTGTTAAAGGTAATGAATAAATATTTCAGGACATTTCACACAGCGCCACCTAACCCCAAGCTAAGCAACTTAATGCTTGTGTTATGGTGGTTAGGATAACGGATATAATACTTATATTACATTAATGGTAAAATTAATTAGTATGTTGTTAAAATATAACATTTGACTCAAAAATATCCTTTCAATTTCAATGTTGTATAGGGTAGCTGGTAAATTCGGGTGTAATCCATACATATAATAAGAATGGAAATTTCTCCCCATTCATTGTGATCCTTTACTAAGATGAATCGTGAATACACGCATATGAACAAAACGACGCGAAAAAGTCGCTTGCGCAATCTAATTCGTAATACATTTTGTCAATTTTTCTAGGGAAACGTAATATAAAATAAATAAAAATCATTTACTTCGGACACATCGCCACTAATTTACATCAAAAATTCGAAATAAAAGTAATAGAATATAAAGTAAATTCAATTCAAAAAAATATGGTGCCACAACCTTAAAAAACGCCATCTATCGATGTGGCTATAAACGAAAATCAGCAGTGGAAAACTTCGACCACCCCGCACACCGAAACTACTAAAAAGATTTAAACGAAACTTAGCATGCACATACTTCATGGTCTGGAATAACAAAATATACAGTATTATTCCCGGAATTCGATACGGTTTCCATACTAGGCGGTTAGGTTAGGTTAGCCTAAGTACTCATCGGATGTATAAATAAAATTCGCACCATTAGGTATCATCACCGTAGATAAGTTGGTTGACCGTTCGGTTCGATAAAGCGCGTTCTACTAGCCCCGAGTTCGAATCCGGTGAGGCGATAGGAAAGTTTTTGCATTATTACTTTTAATTTTTGAAAATTATAATCTGGTGTTTTCATGAACCATTTCGGAAAACAGTCGCAGTTTGGAGTGCTTTTCACGAAAGATGTCCCGCGGAATTTGGCGGAACTAGATTACTGTAGGTACCTACTGTTACTTCAAATCCTAAATATGTTTAATTTGTTAAATAAAGTAAATACCTATATAATTAGGAAATTAAATATGAGAAATTATGAGAAGTTGAAATGTTATAAATATTTTAATTTTACTATACAGTGCTTTTCATGAAAGAAGCTACTTTTTGCTAGGCCCACTATCGCGCGTTTTAAAGTTAAAATATTTATAACATTTTAACTCCACATAAACTTATCTAAATTCTTAATAAGAAAACATATCGAATTTCTTAATTAAATAGGTATTTACTTTATCTAACAAATAAAACATATTAAGGATATGAAGTACAATAATATAATTACCGATCATAATATTAAATTTAGATCTGCCAAAATCGACCTTTCGTGAAAAGCACTCTATATTTTGTAGGTACCTCTTTTTTAATAGAGGATTACGACGGTGAAATATGATAATTTATTATGCATAAAACTAGCGTCGCCATAAAGAGCACGCCATCTATTGACGAGCGGTAAAACTAAAACAGATTTGTCTATAAGACTTAGTCGTGTGACGTGTGTAGGATGTGAAAGATCCCATGGGCGCAAGAGGGCGCTAAATGCAACAAGTGTTCAAGATTTTTTTTTCTTTCGTGTTTTTTATTCATTTTTTTCATTACATTACATTACAGTAAGACTACAAAAATACGGACAGAGGATTTTTCTGGCCTTCTCGCTGTTTATGTGGAAGGAGAGATGAGTTGCTAAGAAACTATTTCAATTTAGTGATCCATTTAAAATAATTTATTTTTTTTAATCTTAACTACCTACTGGCTTTCTAACTTTCACTGAAAAATCGCAATGTGTCTCAAAGGACTGAAATTTAACTGCCAACTTTCATTTGACATCGGAAAAAACAGCCTAAAAATAAAAATTTGACGCGGGCAACGCCGCGGGTACAGCTAGTACCTACATAATTAAAATATTTACCTATGGTTTTGTGACATATGTGAGTCGTGTGCTCGTCCGGTAGCTTTCTTCAGTTCTGCGTTTAATTTGTCCGCTTTTTCTCTGTTTGTCTGCAAATTAAAATAATTGTTATATTATGTGTTAATTGGGGCGGTCGGCTAGTTTTGATTGGCTCGTTCATAGTAGAAACTCTTTAGTTCAAAGACATTTGTCATCTGTTATGCAGGGTTAATGCGTATATGTATCATCGGCGACAGCATACCTTCAGTAAGAATAAGAATATATTTATTTGTCCATAAAACACATGATTACATTTTAAAAAGTATCTAGTGGTCCCCACACTAGGGCAAGCCTGTCTCGTGGGGGCCTTACAACACTGTTAACAAGGATGTGAATTACAAACTGTTTCAACTTAAGCGATATCATAATAATATGTTTGATGGAGTTTTGGCGGCAAGCCTTGATCATATCATTGGCTTCACGTCTTTTGCTTAATAATCGTGTAGAATTTGATTGTTAGCGTGTAATAATGGTGGAATATTGCGTGTTAAGTGTTTTTGAATGTGCACAGATGTAGGCAAGTGATATGGTGCTGAAATATGAATTTTGGTGCCCCCTCCAAAACTCCTCCGAACTTTCAGTAAAATTCCACCCATTTTACTGGAAGACTCACGTGACTAGACGAGCTATTAAGCTCACTCTGACTCTGACCTGACTAACTAACTTATTACTTAAAAAATAACATTTAACTTGACACTGGCAAAACACGAAAGTGGAGTCCATAATTTAATATCCCGTGAACATTCACGAATTTTACTCGACACTGGCAAAATGCACATGTTGCCATATTATTAAAAAGAAAAAAAAAAAAAAAAAATATGTTTGATAACTTGACAGTAGAAAAAATGGAAGTAGCAAGTGCAGTAATGTGCAATCTTTCATTAATTAGGACGTCCTCTAGGACGTCCACTGCTGAACATAGGCCTCCCCTTTGGATTTCCATATGTACCGGTTAGAAGCGACCTACATCCAGCTTCTTTCGGCAACCTTAATAACGTCTGTCCACCTTGTGGGTGGACGTCCTACGCTGCGTTTGCTAGTCCGTGGTCTCCACTTGAGAACTTTTCAACATCCCCATTATCCATCTTTGTAAATAAACGGCATAAACTCACTTGTGTGTACGAAGCCGAAGTAAATACAAGTGAGTTTATGCCGTTAATTTACAAAGATGAATCTAAATACTCACGAATTGTTTAGTGAAAACATCCCCATTATCTAAACATATAAAAGGTAAGAGTGACTGACTAACTGATCTATTAACGCGCAGACAGAGCCGCTGAACGGATTGAGTTGAAATTTGGAATATAATTAGGTTTTATGAAGTAGACCTCCGCTAATAAAGGATTATGCCGTGCGTGCAAAGCCGCGAGTATAAGCTAGTCTGTAATATAATAATAATAATTGGGGTTTATACTCCAACAGAACAGGTTACCCTACTTACACTGTCAGAGTCAAATCACAATTTATAGGTTGTGTGTCCAACCTATTAGTTGCAGTTTCAGGTCCCCGAGGTGAGAACTGTGCCTGCAACATGACCTAACGACTGCCTACATAATATCCTATAGGAAACAGCCGGGACACATAGTTTTGCGTGCCGCGCCGAAACACGGTAGCGTCCAGACGAACTTTTTGCCACACACTGAGATTTGAACCCAGGGGAAATATATGTTCAAGTGACCTGTCCAGCATCATGTGGCAGTGTAGCGAGTGCTGGCATAGCTAGCAGTGCCCGGGCGGAGTCCTGCCACGCCATGGCACGCTCCGTCACACACTGCAGGGCCTCGCCCTCCGCCAACCGAACCGGCAGCTTCTGGAGCCACACCTGTACCACAAACATTACAATTATAGAAAGAAAGAAAAAAAAATTATTGCCAAATTTTTACACAATTTAACACAAGAAATGAATTAAATTAAAAGAAAAAAAAACATTATTTGGCAATAGGGATAGCCTCAGCGTGTAACTACGTCAACCCAGAGTTAGCGTAGTTGCTGGTTTTCAGGCTGCCCCTTTGCTCGAACTAAGATGGTTCGTCGAGAGGTTTGGTCGGTTGGTGAGGTTTGTGAGGATTATAATAGTTATAGAATAGAATAATCCTATCAAAAACATAAATGTGAAATTAGAGCCAAGTTCAATATTACGATATATGTATTATGTAGGTACCTATGCGTTAGTTGTTTGTTGACTTCAAAGACAAAAGAAGGGAGATCTAAATTGGTGCCAAGTTCAATGGTTAGTCCTGAAATATATTTATAACATAAAATATTCTATTACAACTTAAAATATTATTTCTTCTTATAACTTAAGATAAATATGTTATTGCCTGAGATCTAATTTGGCTTGTTCTCATATACGACATATTATTAAGTAGATACCTGCATACAAAAACAGTCACGAAAGAGCCCTATGTTCCACGGCGGCTAGTTTTATAGACAGTTTTAGTAGGCAAGTTAATTATAATATTTCGCATAATACAATATGAGAACAAGCCAAGTCAGATCTCAAGCAATAATATATTTATCTTAAGTTATAAGAAGAAATAATATTTTAAGTTGTAATAGAATATTTTATGTTATAAATATATTTCAGGACTAACCATTGAACTTGGCACCAATTTAGATCTCCCTTCTTTTGTCTTTGAAGTCAACAAACAACTAACGCATAGGTACCTACATAATACATATATCGTAATATTGAACTTGGCTCTAATTTCACATTTATGTTTTTGATAGGATATCATTACTTTTTGTACAGAATTTAATAGTAGGTAGGTACTTATCCATAATTTAATGATGTATACCTAATGCGCTGGCGTGGTCCGAAATACCTATCATTTAATTGTATGTAAGTATACTAAAACTGATAAGAGTAAGGTTAAATAAAATAAAGGTGGTATAATACCTACTCCATTCGTTATAATATTATTCTCACGTGAAGCTCTTAAAATCCACATGTAATAAATAACTGAGCCACCAGACGCATATCAGAAATGAAGTAGTCATAGTAAGCCCTATCATATAGATTAATTATCAAGCCCTTTGGGCTTACTAGAACTTAATTTATATTTATTTGATTTTAATTATTTCCGGTGCACCGGCCATGGGACTGTCGCTCTACTCTCCGCCGACGAGAGAGGATCGAGGTGGAATAGAATAGGTATTAGGTATCTACTCCTTATCGTGACTCATAAACAATATAACAAATGTATCTACTTAAAATTACCATACCATTATTATCAGTCATAGAGGTAGTTTGTACTTATAGTAGGTAACATGTGATTTTTTTTAACAGGCATTTATTATTACTGTCTAGCACCAAGGTACTCGTCAAGACGAATCAAACGAGCTCAAACTCGATGGGGTTGCGTCGCTTAATTATGGAGTTCCTATGGCCACCTTCCAGCTCCATCATCAGACCCTGATTACTATATAGTATCAAAGTACTCGTCAAGACAAATCAAATAAGCCCAAACTCGATGGGGTTGCGTCATATACTTACGGAGTCCCTATGGCCACCTTCCAGCTCCATCATCAGATCACCTCCATTTTACAATAATATTGCATTGTCATCCAATTTATACATGCATGCCAAATTTCAGCTTAATCGGAAACCGGAAGGTGGATCATATTTAATTTGCAAGTTAATTACCACACTTTAAAATTAACAATTTTTATTAAATTTAAAAATATTATTAAATCATTAAAATTTACTAGTTTCTGATTTTTTCCTTTGTTACTATAACTTTGCCTATCTGGATGCCAAATTTGAACTTTCTAGGTCATCTGGAAGTGGGATATTACTTTTGATCTATCCCTCAGTATGTATTAACTTCACCGATTACTGGATGTTTATATCTAAATAACCGTTTGAGCTGTGTTATTGTAATTTGGAACAGAGATATAGTTCGTATATTTAAGTATATGTGCCAAATTGGACTTGTCTATGTGTAATAGTTTTTGTATAACGAGGGTGTAAAAAGTCGTCAAAACGCGCTTTGGATGGTTCGTGTAATATAACACACGGCGCGGTCGCCAGTTCCTTTGCTTGAACTTGGCTTGACTCGCTGCCGCGTGTCTAGATACTTTATTGCATACCAAACATTGTATTTCGAACACATGTAGGTAATTACATTGCACAGATCTTGTGTAAAATTAGGTACTACTACATACCCTGACAGGGCACTTGTCGCTTGTGCGAGCATGCATACAAAGAAGCTAGGGTTTATTTCTTATACTAGAGTTGAAAAATGCTTTTAAACCGAATACTTAATGCGGATTTTCTCAAAAATTTACGCCACCAGTTGGCGCCACTTTGACCGGAGTTCAGTGATATAATGGGATAGAACTCCGAGTTCTATCCCATTATACGCGCTGTCAACATATTATATATAATATAATCACGCCTGGTTCCCGTTGTGAGGCAAAGACTATTTCCCTACACTTGGTACGATCCTGACACACCTCTTTCACTTCCTCAACATCGCTGTCAAAATCGTCTTTAGTCTCTGCATGGTTCTAGTTTATCTATGATTTCAGAAGATCTGGATCTGACGTCACAGTGCTGCCTCTTGATTGATATTTCAGAAAACCTTCATTATAACGACCAAGCAAACTATGGATTCTAAAAATTCTAAGCGGTACCAAGAGAATCAAAAGAGCACAAAGTGAAAAAAATCTTCGTGACACGTGACAAAACACGTGACGTTTCATCCCACGTCAGCGAGGAAACGCAATTACTTATAAACGGTAAAGCTATACGCATGCGAAGTTTCTCCTTTCTGTGGGACGGGGTTAACCTCCATTCAAACTCGAACTAAGATAATTATATAATCAAGATAAAAAAAACTTCTCTATTAGTTTCTTGCTCGTTCTCTCATAGATAGAGGTACGGTCTTAAAATTGTAAATTTACTAGCAAAAGCGCTCCATTGTAAACTAAATCTTGAGTTTTAACTTGTTCCAAATTATACTAGACTGCCAGGCCATACTAAAAAAACCCTATTTTAACTAAAGTATGAAACACGGCATAATACGTACCAATAAAGCCAATATCCGGTGCAGCTTGGGTCGCTTGGTGCGCATACAGTCGGGACACAGGAACTTGGAGTCGGCTGTGTCCGACCGCTCCGGGGACTCCTCGCGGTCTTGTCGAGACGATTGTACGCATGACGCTGGAATACAACAAGGGGTTACACAAGCGAACACGCTGGGATATAATTTAGCATATAGAATAGAAAACTCTATGCGGAGGGATGAAAATCATGTGACCAAAAAGTCCATGAATATTGTAATAAGTGGTAATCCGGGAAGGGGACGCCCGAAAAAGGTTTGGATGAACTGTGTGAAAGAGGATATGCGTGCTAGAGGAGTGGATGAAGATATGACGGATTATAGAGCAGAATGGAGGAGAAAAACGTGTTGTGCCGACCCTACCTAGTGTGGGATAAGGGCAGGAAGAAGAAGAATAGAAAACTCTGTTTTGAAACACTACAAACATACAGAAAACTTAAAACTAATAACACAAAAACACGACACAACAAACACGACGCAACATCACTGTGCTCCGGTAGGAGGGCACTGTAGCTAGTGAAATTGCTGGGCTGAAGAGTCTTAACATCTTGTGACTCTTGAGTGAGAAGCGTTGGTGCGGTGCTCTTAGAATTTCACATAATTGTGAAATCCTAGGTGGCACTGTACTGATTATGGGCAGCCGTTGTCTCTTAACATCAGGAGAGCGTCTTGCTCGTCTTCTACTTCATCACATAAAAAAAAAAAAAAAAAAAAAAAAAAAACGACATAAGTGAGATAGATACGACAATAGCGGATGATAGGCGCGGGGGCGCTTTCATCCGTATTGCACATTCACCACCATCACGGTAAAGAGATATACAGTAATGTGACTCCCTAGAAGCGATTGAACTCAAGGTCGCGCGAGCTTGCAACGATTTGGGTAGGGTTCGGTAGGCAGCGCGGTGCCGAATAGACGTTTTTATGCAGCTGTCTGCCGAACCCTACCCAAATCGTTGCAAACTCGCGCGACGTTGAGTTCAAGCGCTTCTAGGGAGTCACATTACTGTATATCTCTTTATCGTGCCACCACCGTCGGTGGGAACGGCCGAGCACTCGGGACCGTTCCCGGGCCCCTCCCTGTTGAGAGGGGCGTGAAGGGCCTGAATTTGTAAAGGCGGGCGGTCGTCGATGGGAGACTGGATCCCAAAACTCTGCCGATTCTCAGTCCTCCGTCACTAAGACGATGCGGGAGTGCCAGCGGGTTGTTTTAGTGGGTATACCCGTGCAGTCGGTCGCTTTGCACGGGGAGTCCCACATAACCCTTCTATACCTCCGATGGGAGGGTATGCGTAATGCAAAAACGCAGGGATGACAGTCGTTGTGGAAAAACGAACCATAACGACCGTCATCTCAGTACATTTTTTAGCGTATTCCACAAACGATTGGCGCTTGTTATTTTTTTATGAATTTTTAAATCACCAAATGAAATATCTCAAAAACCGTAAATTTTTCCGGAACATATTATATTGCCCCCAAAACATGGCCAATGACCATAAGGCCCTATACACCAATGTACTGAATAACCAAAGAAAGGCCCTGTATATCCTATATTTGTGTTTTATACATTTGAACGAAGGCTGTAGTAATTTTTTTTATATATTTGATCGAAGGCTGTAGTAACAAGTGCAAGCTTACCATGGAACCAATCCTTGCAGAGTTCGCACTGGGTCATAAGACCGTACTGTCGCTTGAGGCACACGCAGAATGTCACGCCGGTGGCGGCTGGAGCGCGGATCTCTTTGCGCATGTTGCGAGCTCTGAACATGAAACAACGAAACATGCTTGTTTAAACAAAATTGGCTTTTTTTACCACATCCAACAGATGGAATGTGCAGGTGCGGTCGGCAATGAATCACGTAAAATGCCTAGAATGTGCAGAATTTTCAAGGTGACCCTCCTTGATAATTCTATGTTCGCAGATTTTGAAGTTTTATAATCTAAATAAAAACCCCTGTTGTAGTTACATACTAAAATTTTGAGAATATCAAAATATAGAAAAGTTTAAAATTAAAAAAAAATTAAGATACACATCACATAACACATTCAAAGTTCTTCGTTGTAATTTGCCAGCGAGCGACTCAAATATACGAATTCAATAGTGAATAACTTTTTTCCAAAGGCTTTTCTAGAGCTTTTCAATAGAGGGTATAAAACATACCTGAGCTCTTTAAACGCTCGCATATCCCTCAACTCCCGACGTTTCTGACATAGGCCCTAATTGAAACGGTCGATTTCAATAAGGCC
The DNA here is from genome assembly GCA_947507615.1 of Hemithea aestivaria. Lineage (NCBI taxonomy): Eukaryota > Metazoa > Arthropoda > Insecta > Lepidoptera > Geometridae > Hemithea > Hemithea aestivaria. The sequence continues at coordinate 11,060,905 of OX382348.1, forward strand.
CATGGATGCCGGCCTAACTTGAACGGTTAGAGCGGAAAATTGTGCCTGGTACAATTTTACTTTGATGCGGGTCGACGCAGCAACCGACACTCCGATCCAACAGGCCCAAGTGCATCTTCCCATAAAATTCAAAATATTAGAAAAAAACGTGTTATAATAGACATGCCTATAGTAGAGTTACATACCTGAGTTCTTTAACCGCTTGCATCTCCCTCAGCTCAGCCTGTTTGAAGGCATGAACGATCTCCGTGGGGGTGGCGTCCTCGTTGAAGTGTGAGAGTAGTTCCGAAGCCTCCGGAGTGGAAGGAGGGGGCGAGGCGAGGCGAGTGGGGCGTCGGCGAGGGGGGGCGTCCGAGAATGTGCGGGGGGAGAGGGCTTCTAGCAGCGAGTGGGGCCAGTTCTGGAACAAATCGTTATTATGACGTCACAAGTAAGCCCAGTCATCCCAGAGGACCTATTGGCTATCGCCAGACATGTAAAGCACTAGAAGCCATAGACTTTAGTATTATATTATATTATTAGTAAAGTAACAAAAGCAGCAATGTACATTGAAGTTGCCATCAATCGTAGTGGGTGAGAATTAATAGCCCCTGTGATATTCGATTTCTATGAAATTATTATAGTTGTAAAAGTTTGTATAGAGATAGCTTAGACCCTGGAATAACACATAGGCTATATAAGCACTGCGGGTAAAACCGTTGGGCGCAACTAGTAATATATAAACTACAGAGAACCTGCCTGTAAGATTTAAATGCAAAAATCTATCAAATGTGAAGAGCAAAACATTGTTTATTTTTTCTGAATTTATAAAATGAGAATGTCCTGAGAAATTTTCAATAAATTAATTCATAGAATTTATATTTCAAAATTTGTCAAATTGTGCGAGCGAGAAAGCGTCACTCGATATAATATACACTTTTAAATGAAGTTTAAGTTGAATGTCTGTATTAATCTGAATTCTGTAAACCCCAGTTAACTAGTAAAAACCTTACCTTTTTCAAGAACATATCAGCAGCGCCCTTCTTCCATTCCTTGGCTGAATGCAAGGCGGCCGCGAGTTGATCTTTTTCATACAACGCTAGAGGAATCTGTTGCCCTTTCTTCACTAACGTTTCTACGCTATGCATGTATGGGTACAGATCTTTGGACTGCATTTCTTCCACCTGGGGGTGAAAATGGGGGTTAATTTAGAGAAATAATTCAATAATTATTTGGCTCAACAACTAAATATTAACCCGTCAGTCCTCGAGCGGCTCGATCGGGTCGCACCCGCGCATGCGAACTTGAACCTTATTTTAAGGAAGCTAGAAGTAATAGATGTCAATTTTGATTTGAACCGGAAGTGTTTCCAAGATCAAGGGGTTCTTCTTCAAATTTCCTTTTATATCTAAAGCCTCCAGCGCCTTTTTTGGTTCAAACATAAAACATAAACATCACAACATTTTTCACCAAACATTGTCAAAGTACACTTTTGGTTTGCTCCAAAAATGTTTTAGCTTTCCAAATCCCCGCAGAACAAAAAATAATATCAATATTCATCAAAATCTCCAAGACTTTTTGAATGTTGTCATGTTTATGTTGAATGTTTGAACTAAAACACGCGTTAAAAGCCGCGACTTGAGACGCACGTTTTGATAACTTATAAACCATTCGACTTATTTCGATGAAATTTAAATAGAAACCTGGGAAGTATAAGGCAAATGTGAATGGTCAAGCCGCAATTGGTCGACCGAGGCGTACTTTCTTTAACCAAATAAATGTCGTTCTAAGGAAAGGCCAGGTCAAGAGTACCAAGAACCGACGAACGTGCATGAAGAATGTGATGAACGTTGAGGAAACGAAAGATGTGTGTCAGGATCGTACCAAATGGAGGGAAATAGTCTCTGCCTACTGTAGAGTCTGTGGTTAGCAAATGTCAGAATGACAGCTCTCATATTATTGAATTCGTATCTGTCATGGAAGCGTGAAGCGTGGTTAAATCCGAAATTGTTTATCAGTGAATAAATATACTTAATTGTACGAGTTGTATTAATTAGAAGCACCCTACAATTGTTGGCGACGAGTAGAGTGTCGAATTCACGTGTGGATGTGTGCAAAACATCGTATATTATGGCGCACTTAGAATACGCTGGCGGGAGCGTAGGCCCTCCGTTCGAACCATATAACGATGCAGCTTCAAGCTATTCTCGATGGAAGGCATGGATGCGCAACTTTCAATACTACATTGAAGGCCAGATAGGCCTGGCGGACAAACAGAAAGTTTCAAGGTTATTGCACCAAGCAGGCCCTGAAGTACAAGAAATATATGAAAATTTGAAAGATGAAATCGTGGAAGGGGCAAATGAGTACGATAAATGCGTAAAAAGGCTGAACGCATACTTCCAACCATCTGCTAATACTGCGTACGAGCGTCAAAAGTTCCGAAGCATGGAGATAAAAGATGGAGAATCATGCTCCAAATACATCATAAGACTGCGTACGCAGGCTCAATTCTGCAACTTCGGCAAAGCAGAAGAAGCAATAATCGATCAAATTATAGAAAAATGCAACAATAAAGATTTGAAAAGAAAATTAATGAAAAAAGGTTCGAACCTAACCCTAAAACAAGTCGTAGAACTAACAAAAATATACGAAATAGAACAAGATATGTTTAAATCAAAGATTACAGAAGAAAAGGAGAAAAATGAAGACATATCTATTAATAGAATACAAAGACAGAACACAACGACATGCTATAGATGTGGTAGGAGAGGTCACTTGGCAAAAGATAGAAATTGCCCAGCGATAGATGCAAAATGTGACAAATGTGGAATTAAAGGGCATTTTGAAAAATGTTGCAAGACAAAACAAGCCAAAAATAAGGTTAATAATAAGAAGAAAAAGAGATACGTGAAATATGTGATTGAAGAAGACTCAAGCTCCGATGAGAGTGAATACAGTGACTCTGATGATAATCAAGACGAACAAAGTGGAGAACAAGTGAACTCGGTTTTCGAAGTGAGCTCAAAGAGTGAGTGTGACAACAAATGTGACATTCTAGTGGACAATAAGGTAACATGTAGATTTATTATAGATTCAGGCGCTTCAATTAATATAGTGGACAAAAAATTGTTTAAAAAGATGTTAAGCAAAGGTGTATTTAAAAGAATTTGTACTTCTAAAACACAAAAATTCCACTCATATGGTGGCAAAGAAATCCCGGCCATAGGGATGTTTGAAGTAAAATTATATTCACCTGAAAGTGGCATTAAAATCAAATCAAAACTTCTTGTTTATGATGGACAAGGTCCGGCTCTTCTGAGCAAGGAAGCTTCGATTCAACTTGGATTGTTAAGATTAGGTCCATATACTTCAACTGTGAATTTGGCTAGTAAATCTCATATTACTAAACAAATTGTATTAACAGATTATCCAATGTTATTTGATGGCATCGGTAAACTAAAAAAATTTAAATTAAAAATACCTATTGACCCCAATGTTAAATTAATAGCTCAGCCTGTAAGAAGACAACCATTCAGTGTGAGAGGCATAGAAGAAAATCTTATACAAGAATTACTGGACAACGACATTATTGAACCTGTGACTGGACCGACCCCCTGTGTTTCACCATCTCACATTGTGCGAAAAAAGGAAAAAGGACAATACAGGTTAGTTGTAGACATGAGAAAGGCTAATGAAGGAGTATTAAGAGAGCGAGTTCCACTACCTACATTTGAAGAACTCTTAGCTGATCTCAACGGGTGTAAGTACTTCTCATCACTAGATATCAAATGGGGATACCATCAATTGGAGTTAGAAGAAGACTCACGGATAATCACAGTATTTAGCTCTAGTCTTGGACTGTTTAGATACAAAAGATTATTCTTTGGTATAAGATGTGCTTCTGAAATGTTTCAGCGAGTAATTGCTCAAATACTTCAAGACATTGAAGGTGTTGCTAACAGCCAAGATGACATCAGAATCGGAGGACGTACCAGAGAAGAGCATGATCAAAGACTGAAACAAGTTTTGGAAAGACTTAAAGAAAGCGGTCTCACCTTGAATGAAAAGAAGTGCTCATTTGGTGAAACTGAAATAAACTTTCTAGGGCACCATCTGTCAGAAAAGGGAATTAAGCCAACCAATACATCACAACAAGTTGTGCAGGAATTTAGAGAGCCACAGAATAAAGCAGAGGTAAGAAGCTTTCTAGGTTTAGTAAATTTCTCTGCCAGATTTATACCTAATTTCAGCACACTAACAGAACCTTTGCGACATCTTACTAAAAAGGACTCAGAATTTGTATGGAATGAGAAACACAGAATAGTATTTGACAAACTAAAGACTTTGATTTTAAAAGCTCCAGCCTTAAGCTACTATGATAAAGATGCAGAGACTACATTAGTTACTGATGCAAGCCCAGTAGGAATTGCTGCGGTGCTTATTCAACATCAATTAATAGATAACCAAATCCAGCCAGTTGTAATAAAGTACATAAGTAAAGCATTATCTCCAACAGAGCAAAGATATTCACAGACTGAAAAAGAAGCACTTGCCATTGTCTGGGCATGTGAAAACTTATACATGTACCTAATAGGAAAACAGTTCAACATTGTTTCTGATCATAAACCTCTAGAAATTATCTACTCTACAAATTCTAAACCAAGTGCCAGGATACAGCGATGGGTACTTCGACTACAGCCATACACATTCAAAGTTATATACAAACCCGGCAAGAGCAATATAGCAGACCCGGTTTCAAGGCTATTAAATACAGAAAAAGTAGCAGAAAAAACTGAAGACCATGAAGATAGCATGTTGATAGCCATGATCGGCACAACTATTGAAACAGTTACAATTGAAGAAATACAGGAAGCTACATTAGATGACCTAGAATTACAAAACTTGGCAAAAGCGATAGAAACGGATGTCTGGAGCAAGGACCTACGAAAATATGAGTTAATTAAACTGGAATTATGTGTTGTCAACAATATTATAATGAGAGGTACCAGAATTATATTACCTCAAAAGTTGGTACCAAAAATTCTAGAACTGGGACACGAAGGACATATCTCTGTAAACCCCATGAAGGCAAAGTTACGGTCAAAAGTATGGTGGAAGGCTATGGACAAAGACATAGAATACTGGGTTGATACCTGCGAAGGATGTAGATTGGTCAAACAAAATACTTATCCGGAACCAATAGTGACTACTGAATTACCTAAAAAGGTCTGGGAACTGGTCGCAATTGATTACCTGGGACCTCTTCCATCAGGTCATTACCTATTATTTATTGTTGACTATTACAGCAGATACTATGAAGTAGTAATTTCAAGAAATCAAACATCAGAAAACACCATAGAAGCTCTTGAAAAAATTATAGCTGGAGAAGGCATAATGGATGAAATTGTATGTGATAATGGTCCAGCATTTAGAGATGAAAGATTTAAAATATTCTTAAAATCACAAGGTATTCGGCTTAGACACACAACGCCATTATGGCCACAAGCTAATGGAGAAGTAGAAAGGCAAAATAGGAATGTGCTGAGAAGGCTAAGAATTGCTCAAGGATTAAAATTAGACTGGAAGAAGGAACTACTAACCTACCTGTCAGCTTACCGTACCACACCACACTCAAGCACCGGAGTACCACCAGGGAACATCTTTAGAGGAAGAGCAATAAGGACAAAAATACCACAGATGATTTTGGACTACAACTTGGATGATGAGTCAATACGTGATATGGATAGATACAAGAAAGATTGCTACAAACAATATGCAGATGATAGAAGGCGAGCTAAAATATCTGAAATTACACCTGGAGATAAGGTTTTGATAAAACAAAGAAAAGAGAACAAACTAACTACTCCATACTCTCCAGTTGAACACACTGTAATCTGGAAGTCTGGCAATTCCATTGCTGCTCAAACCCCAGATGGTAAAATAGTACGAAGGAACTCTTCCTATTTTCAACCAATAAAGGAAAGAGACATGAAAAGATTTAATGTTAAAGAAAGAGAGATATTACAGGAGAAAGAAGAAACCCAACATACCAAGCAAAATGAGAGGAAAAGTAAGGAAAGAGAGATGAGTGTGAATGATGAAAGAGATGAAGGACAGGACGTTACAAAAATGACTTCAATGACAAATAACCCTGATATGACTAATAATCATTCCCAGGCTAGACCTGTAAGGAAAAGACAAATGCCAGGCAAATATAATGACTTTCTTTTAAGCCTCATTTTAGATACTATTGAATCTTAAGATATTATGAATATAAGCTGATGATTATAATATGTATGTTATGCCTATGTTCCTAGATGAGTTGATTATCATTAGGTTCATACTTTAATAATCTAAAATTGTAACTTTTGAAAACTATTGTTATTAATAATAATCAGCATTATGCATAGAAGCAAGAAATGATTATTGTGTTTGTGTTAGTTTTGATTTGCCTTTACTTTAAGTAATTTGTTCTTTGAATTGCTTATAGCTGAAATTTGTTTTGTTAAAATTAGGTTAATTTTGTTTTATTAAGAAAAGGAGAGACTGTAGAGTCTGTGGTTAGCAAATGTCAGAATGACAGCTCTCATATTATTGAATTCGTATCTGTCATGGAAGCGTGAAGCGTGGTTAAATCCGAAATTGTTTATCAGTGAATAAATATACTTAATTGTACGAGTTGTATTAATTAGAAGCACCCTACACCTACCCCGACAGGAACCAGGCGGAATTATATGTATGTATTTACATAGTTTTCAGCTTAAACAACATCCTTCTTTCATATTCAACCCTATGATGAGTCACCAAATTATTCGCATCGATATTTGGGGGTTTATACTCCAACAGAACAGACCCCTACTTACATTGTCAGAGTCAAATCACAATTTATAGATCGTGTGGCCAACCTATATGTTGCAGTGTCAGGTCGCTGAGATACCTACAGGGCCTGCAACATGACCTGACGACTGCCTCCTCATATCTCAGCGGAAACAGCTATTTTTATACAAGAATAGCAATGTTGATCGGTGAGCTACCTTAGTCAACCAATCCCTCGCATGTGAGACAGCAGTGTGCAGCGTGTGGTATGACGTCAGAGCCGCGTCCACTTGTTGTCCGGCGTCCAACAACTGTTGCAGTTCTACGATGGAGCTGTATTGTACGTTCTCTGTACGTTTACAAGTCTCGGATAACACTGCTTTGGCGCGCTCTTCCCATTCTTCTACTTCCGCTGGAATTAAAAGATATGAATTAGTAACTAAAAAAAAGCGGCCAAGTGCGAGTCGGAGTCGCCCATGAAGGGTTCAGTAACAGCAAGTAACATAACATAAAAGTTTTTGTAGTTCGTTGTGTTTAATTGCGGTTTACGATTTATGACGTATTAAAAAATACTAAGTATATCGTTCAAACCAACTTTCGGTAGAAATTTGCTTAGTAATGTACATCATACCTAGTCAGGTCATAAGTATTGTCACACAGTAAAAACTTTTCTTTTAGAATGCTGGCCACAAAAAAGTTTATTGAATTCGAATTTCGGATTGTTCATGAAAATAAAAATGTATACTTTTTAGAATTTTACTCATTTTTAAATATGGAGTGGACGCTTAAAGAAGACCGTGTTGCAGTTATTGCGTTGCATCGTTGCGGTTACGCGTCAATTCAAATTTTTGACATACTGAAAAATTTGAATATAACCAAAAGATTCGTTTATCGTACCATCAAACGATACAATGAAGACTCTAGTGTAGATGACAGGTCAAGAAGTGGTCGCCCTCGGTCTGTTAGGACTCCAGCAGTGATAAAAGCTGTGAAGGCGCGAATTCAAAGAAATCCCAAACGTAAGCAGAAACTGTTGGCCCTTCAGATGGGGTTAAGCAGAACCACGGTGAAAAGGGTGTTAAATGAAGACTTAGGGCTTCGGGCAGAAAAAAAAGGACATCATTTAAATGCTCGTCTAATGGACCTGAGACTGAAGAGATGCCGCGCTTTGTTGAAGCGGTACGCGAGAAAAAAATATCGAGAAATTCTTTTTTCGGATGAAAAAATTTTTACCGTAGAAGAGAGCTACAACAAACAAAATGATAAGGTGTACGCACACAGTAGTGAAGAAGCGAGCAACCGTATTCCGCGTGTCCAACGAGGTCATTTTCCATCCTCGCTCATGGTATGGTTGGGAGTTTCTTATTGGGGCTTAACAGAGGTACATTTTTGTGAGAAAGGTGTAAAAACGAATGCAGTTGTGTATCAAAATACAGTCCTGACGAACCTTGTGGAACCTGTTTCTCATACCATGTTCAATAACAGGCACTGGGTATTCCAACAAGATTCGGCGCCAGCTCATAGAGCGAAGAGCACACAAGACTGGCTGGCGGCGCGTGAAATCGACTTCATCCGGCACGAAGACTGGCCCTCCTCCAGTCCAGATTTGAGTCCGTTAGATTACAAGATATGGCAACACTTGGAGGAAAAGGCGTGCTCAAAGCCTCATCCCAATTTGGAGTCACTCAAGACATCCTTGATTAAGGCAGCAGCCGATATTGACATGGACCTCGTTCGTGCTGCGATAGACGACTGGCCGCGCAGATTGAAGGCCTGTATTCAAAATCACGGAGGTCATTTTGAATAAACTTTATTGTCATAAGAATCTATGTTTTGTTAAGTTCATTTTGGTATATAAATGGTTACATAATAAATAAACTTGTTCCAATAATTTTATATTAAACATGTGACAGAATTTATGACCTGACTAGGTATATATTATTTTTACATTTATTTTAGAATTCACTCCCTTATTTTAGAAGTTACAGGGGGGAAGGACACATTTTTCCACTTTGGAAGCGTCTCTCACGTAAACTATTCAGTTTAGAAAAAAATGATATGAGAAACCTCAACATAGTTTTCGAAGACCTATCCAAAGATAATCCACACGTATGGGTTTGATGACAAAATAACCCAAACTGGAGGAGCATAGGTTTCTTCCTGTAAGTGGGATCACTGCTTTAATAACCCACTTACTAACCGGCGAGCGTGCATGAAGAATGTGATGAAAGTTGAGTTGAGAGGTGTCAGGATCGTACCAAGTGGAGGGAAATAGTATCTACCTTTTTATTTACCCAGGAAAAAAATCGTTACGCATCATCACCCCACGCCGGAAATAGTCTCTACCTACCATAAAGGGAACCAGGCATGATTAATGATTATATGTATGTATGTAATAACCCACTTCTTCCAAGAATAGGAAACGGAAAGGACGGTAATTAATTTTGAGTTTGAGTTTGACCGCGATCTCGCGTGACGATGGCAGCAGATTGTACCTAGAAATCGGGACAAATTCCTGGTAAAATGTAATCTACATACATACCTTTAAGTTTAAACAGCATGCTCCGTTCATATTCGACCCTATGATGAGGCACCACAGTATCCGCATCCTTCAGCAGTCGGTCGATGACCTCAGGGGTCAATGTTGAACATTCCTCCCTGTAACTCCTCACTTCTTCCAGAAACTTCGCCTGACCGAGCCGAGCTTGTAATGGGGGCAGCTGGGGTAGGACTATGCATAGACGGGACCCTAGTTCTACCGTCTGGAAATAAAGAAATAACAGGTTTAATTATGATTTTCTCGATCACCAACATTTTTTAATAAATATAATCAGTCCGTAATTTTAATAATAAAAAAAATTCGATACGTATTTTATTGCTTGCAAATAAAATAAATAATGGCTGCGATATAACGCTGTAAGTTTCAGTGTTGGGACGCGTGACGTCACTACACTCTCAACAGACGAACAAAAATAAACCAGACTTAGTGGAGTGACGTCACGATCGAGCACCAGTGCGTGGTATCTTACACGTTTTTATCAGATTTACAAATAAAAAAATACGTTCGATATCTTTGGTCGCGGCACATACTTTTTTTTTGATAAAATTTGCAATTCAATTATCCAAATTAAGTAATAAAAACTTTTCAAAAGGGTTTAGTTTAGAAGCGTTTGTTTGCGATCGAACTAAGTTACAGGTATTTATCGAAAAATCGGTGGATTTAAATTGTCATTTCGTGCCTCCACTAAATGTTATCTAAATAAGTGTTATGAAAAACATCATATTTGTTTCTGTATTAACATTAACACATTGCGGCGGCGTTTTATAGAACTATCCCGGGTGCCTGAAATTAATTTTGTATGGAAAAATCCTTTGACAAAACAGTCTGCCGTCCTTATGAAAAGTGCAATAACTCGGTTTTTGGGTCTAACAGAGTTATTTACATATTCATGATCAGCAAATCGAGCTCTATATTTTCTTCTTTGACACTTTTTACGTATCTATTGAATATGCCGATTTCTTTTAAGCATAACCGCAATATTTCTGAGATTTGGTCTTGGTTTACTTAACAAAAGTAAAATAACTTAAGTTGTGGCAAGATGAGCTAAAATAATGCATTAATCTTACAAACGATATTTGCAATATGTGTGGTTACTTTATTTTTAGGAAGTACATTTAAAATTTAAGAGCTTCATTTACTAGACATAAGGACAATAACTATGAAGTAAAAATGCAATAAATATTTTTACTTAGCTTGTCTTACTAATGAAAACTGCAATAGGTCAGGCACATATTGCACTAATGGTTAAAACATACTATAACATACAGTAAGTATCTGCAACTCAAAACTGAAATATGTTGATTTACGTTAGTTATGGCTAGCAAACATTTTGTCTATTTATGAAATAATCCTAAACATCAGTACAATACCGTCTTTTTAATAGCTTAATTAACATATTTGTTATTTCTAGGTAATACATAATATTCTATACATTTTTATCTATAATCTTGTAAAAGTTTTGAGTCGATACGTTGAATGGGGATGGAGATAGAAACAAAACAAAAATAAAAATATTTAAACGCGTTTTTCTCGAAACTAGCTTAGACCTAGTTATTGCACTTTTAATAAGGACGGCAGAACACAACGTTTGTGTTTTTCAGCACTCGCGTTCCGAACTCAAAAACACAGCTTGTTGTGTTTTCAGCAGTCATTGTGTTACCTTGTAAAGGATATACGCACCTCTTCCAATTCTCTAACATAAGATGGTTCAAATTTATCCAAGTCCTTGTCCAGCAGTTCACTCGCTCGACTCTCGAACTCTGAAGTCTGACGTAGCACTTCTTTTACTGCTGAACCTGGGAACAAAACATGACAAACATACAGAGAAAATAATCTATTTTTTTTTTTTTTTTAATAATATGGCAACATGTGCATTTTGCCAGTGTCGAGTAAAATTCGTGAATGTTCACGGGATATTAAATTATGGTCTCCACTTTCGTGTTTTGCCAGTGTCAAGTTAAATGTTTTTTTTAAGTAATAAGTTAGTTAGTCAGGTCAGAGTCAGAGTGAGCTTAATAGCTCGTCTAGTCACGTGAGTCTTCCAGTAAAATGGGTGGAATTTTACTGAAAGTTCGGAGGAGTTTTGGAGGGGGCACCAAAATTCATATTTCAGCACCATATCACTTGCCTACATCTGTGCACATTCAAAAACACTTAACACGCAATATTCCACCATTATTACACGCTAACAATCAAATTCTACACGATTATTAAGCAAAAGACGTGGAGCTAATGATATGATCAAGGCTTGCCGCCAAAAAACCAAATAATCTATTTGGTCCAAACAAATTTGCTAGAACCAGAAAATCAGGATAAAAAAGGCCATCCGAGAGATCAGTCGTTGTAGAAAAACGACTGTAATTTCAGAGTGTCATTTCTCACCCACCACGATTGATGGTAACTTCAATGTACATTGCTGAGTTTGTTATTTTACTTATATTAATGAGGAGGTTTAAGCAAGTAATGTATGCAATTTTGTCTATGGATTCTAGTGTTACATGACGTTTAGCGATAGCCACAACATTTGTCCCATGCGGGAACCGAACCCGCAACGTTCTGCGTTGCAAGCGGGTATTAGCCCACCGCGCTACAGAGGTCGTCAATGTGACGTCTCAGTGCTGCCTCCTAGTAGCTGTTTTTTTTTTTTCAGAAAACCCTATTTCCTTACCCTCCTGCAGTACACAAGCCAATCCATCGATACATATATCATGCATGACGTCATGTTGGGCATGCTACCTTTAGAAGCGCGTCTTAATCGTCTTTTTACTTCGTGGTATAAAAAATACTTTCTTCAGCGGTTTGAGCTGTACGTTGATAGATCAGTCAGTCAGTCAGTCTTTCCTTGTCTAATATATAAAATTCTCGTGTCACAGTTTTTGTTGCCATACTCCTCCGAAACGGCTTGACCGATTTTGATGAAATTTTTGTGCTTATCCGGTATCTATGAGAATCGGCCAACATCTATTTTTCATCCCCCTAAATGTTAGGGGTAGTCCACCCCTAAATTTTTATTTTTATTTTTTAGACAAAATTTTTAATTTCTATTTTTTTATGATACAACATACAAAAATACATACGATCCTCAATTTTCACCTTTCTACAATCAACCCTTATTTTTTAATAGCCATTTTAGTAATTTAATAATTTTTCCTCTCCGGTCGAAAACTGATCAATCGTCATTTAATTAGTTATCCCCGCCAGATGTCTACAGGTGTCACTTCTGACCCAGTAAACAGCACGGAGTAGGGATGAAAACGAAGCCGGTCTCCTTTCTTTCTCACTCCCTACACAGTTGTCGGCCATCATTATTGTTTATATGCATCAAGTGTAGTAGTAACGTTGACAATTATTATTTTGCTATCTCAGTGTAACTCTCATATTAACTTTTAATCATTCCTATTTTATCAATAGAATAGAATAGAATAGAATAGTTTATCGATATTTAATTATCAATTTTGAGTGTATTTTGCACGATTAGTTAATCAAGTGATTTTATAACCTCAAAAGTACTCAACACGTGACACGAGCTTTCAATAACAACGGATTTTTTGTGTTATAAGTATACTTTTTTTTATTTATATCGAAAATGTTGTTGATCTTATAAAAATGTAATTTTAATTTAATTTATTAAAAAAATGTAATTGAACAATTAAGATTTTCATAGTTTCCAAAAAATCAATCATTATGAATCTTTATTTTGAAATGTCAATGGAAATATTGGTTGTATGAAAAAATTATAAGAGACAATGTTTTCATAAAATTTAATTTTTACTTTTGTTTGAAAAAAAATTCCATAAAATAATGCTTATTTCACGCATATACCACATTCTTACATACATACAATATACACATTCTAACATACATACATACTTCCAATAAGTAAGCTATTTTTTGTCTACACTAGAAATTACTAGGAAATTATTTATATGGCAAAACAACGTTTGCCGGGTAAGCTAGTATATATGTATAATTCCTTACCCTCAGGCAGTACACAAGCCAAGCCATCGATCTCGGCGGCGAACAGCGTGAGCTCGTGCATGGAGAGGCGGTACTTGGGGTCGTGGTGTCGGGTTCGAGTCCGCATCTTGTTCAGGTCCAACTGTTGGATCACACAGAGGCACTTCTCCGCGTCTTCCACTGCCGTTTCTAGTGCTCGGACTAACTCGGTCTTTTGCATCTGTAACAATATTTTTTTGTAAGAACACAAACAGAAAAAAAAATACAGTGTAAAACATAATTAACTGGATAACTACGCGTTCTTGAGTAATAGGTATTGACAGACAAACAGACGATCAAAAGATCCCACGAGGGTTTCATTTTTTCTATAGAGGTTTGAAACTCTAAAAATAAATGTTATATTATGACAATTAGGATGGATTATGAAAAAATATTGCGTATAATGGTATAATAAAAGGAACAAAATGATCGCCTTATTCTCCCTTACAGTGTGCAACATTCCATTTAAAATACGAGTTTAATTTGCAAAAATGCTTACCTTAAGTTCATGCGCCCGTTTCAAATGCGCCCTCAGTCCGTCCAAGTCGCAAGTTTTGGGCGTGTCCGGGTCTAAGGCGTTCTGTACCGCTTCAGCCCACTCGCGGAACAATTCAGACTTCTTCTTTAACTTGTCTAACATCGCTGGCAACTCGTCTAGGGTGTAGCGGTATCTAAAACATAAATGATAAACTGAGTATATAAATAAGGCAGTTGGTTATAATATGAAACTTTTATGGACTGCACGCCTTGAGCCGCGTCTCCAGCGCCTGTTTTGGTTTAAACATTCAACACAAACATGAAGCAGGCGCACAGCTCCGTGTAGTGCCGGAGACAGGCCCCCGGGGGGCGCAGGCGCACGACACTCGAACCGGAAGCACTTGACCATCACAAGTGTTACAATATCAGGTAACACTGAGCGTACCTCAGTTTGTGCGTGTGCGGCGGGCAGGCGCACAGCTCCGTGTAGTGCCGGAGACAGGCCACCCGGGGGGCGCAGGCGCACGACACTCGAACCGGAAGCACTTGACCATCACAAGTGTTACAATATCAGGTAACACTGAGCGTACCTCAGTTTGTGCGTGTGCGGCGGGCAGGCGCACAGCTCCGTGTAGTGCCGGAGACAGGCCACCCGGGGGGCGCAGGCGCACGACACTCGAACCGGAAGCACTTGACCATCACAAGTGTTACAATATCAGGTAACACTGAGCGTACCTCAGTTTGTGCGTGTGCGGCGGGCAGGCGCACAGCTCCGTGTAGTGCCGGAGACAGGCCACCCGGGGGGCGCAGGCGCACGACACTCGAACCGGAAGCACTTGACCATCACAAGTGTTACAATATCAGGTAACACTGAGCGTACCTCAGTTTGTGCGTGTGCGGCGGGCAGGCGCACAGCTCCGTGTAGTGCCGGAGACAGGCCACCCGGGGGGCGCAGGCGCACGACACTCGAACCGGAAGCACTTGACCATCACAAGTGTTACAATATCAGGTAACACTGAGCGTACCTCAGTTTGTGCGTGTGCGGCGGGCAGGCGCACAGCTCCGTGTAGTGCCGGAGACAGGCCACCCGGGGGGCGCAGGCGCACGACACTCGAACCGGAAGCACTTGACCATCACAAGTGTTACAATATCAGGTAACACTGAGCGTACCTCAGTTTGTGCGTGTGCGGCGGGCAGGCGCACAGCTCCGTGTAGTGCCGGAGACAGGCCACCCGGGGGGCGCAGGCGCACGACACTCGAACCGGAAGCACTTGACCATCACAAGTGTTACAATATCAGGTAACACTGAGCGTACCTCAGTTTGTGCGTGTGCGGCGGGCAGGCGCACAGCTCCGTGTAGTGCCGGAGACAGGCCACCCGGGGGGCGCAGGCGCACGACACTCGAACCGGAAGCACTTGACCATCACAAGTGTTACAATATCAGGTAACACTGAGCGTACCTCAGTTTGTGCGTGTGCGGCGGGCAGGCGCACAGCTCCGTGTAGTGCCGGAGACAGGCCACCCGGGGGGCGCAGGCGCACGACACTCGAACCGGAAGCACTTGACCATCACAAGTGTTACAATATCAGGTAACACTGAGCGTACCTCAGTTTGTGCGTGTGCGGCGGGCAGGCGCACAGCTCCGTGTAGTGCCGGAGACAGGCCACCCGGGGGGCGCAGGCGCACGACACTCGAACCGGAAGCACTTGACCATCACAAGTGTTACAATATCAGGTAACACTGAGCGTACCTCAGTTTGTGCGTGTGCGGCGGGCAGGCGCACAGCTCCGTGTAGTGCCGGAGACAGGCCACCCGGGGGGCGCACGCGCACGACACGGCGGACAGGAAACACGTGGTTTTACAGAAGTGGCACTGACGCTCGTCGTCCGGAAGCAGCTCGAACGCTTCTCGTTCCGCTTCTGTCACTCCCTGAGAATATGTATTGACAATTAGTACATTTTTTAGTAAACTGTAACATTATCAACAACCATTTATACAAAACGGCTGCTACGGTACTGGATGCTCTACAGATTCCCAGTCCTACAGGCAAAAGAGTAAATTAGGAACGGACTTCAGTCCAACGTTAAATCTGCTGAGTTGGAAAGTGCTGGGAGAGTAGGAGATCGGGAGGACGGGAAATAGGAAAAGCGGGAAAGTGAGGGAACGGGAGGGTCACACACACAACGACAGAGACTGCCTCCAGCGCCATCTTGCAGTAGTGATACTATAGCAATACATTACCCAGTCCAGCATCGCCTTCCTCAGTTTCCTTACATCATGGAGTTATACTCTTCATGTCACGATAGGCGGTAGAGGGGGAGAACGGGAGAAGTGGGAAAGGGGAGAAGGGGGAAAAATGGAAAAGGGGGAGAGGGGAGAAGGGGTAAAATTGGGAAACGAGGGAAGGGGAAAACGGGGATTAGGGGGAAAGGAAAAAAAGGGGGAGAGGGAAAGAGGGAAATAGGGACAAATTCATATAATAGAAATACATTACCCAATCCAGCAGCGCCTTCCTCAGTTTCCTCTCATCATGCAGCATACTCCTCATGTCCCTGTAGGCAGCTAAGGCCACACACAGCGAGAGGGACTCTGCTTCTAACGCCATCTTGCAGACGAGCTCGTCGTGAGAGAACACGCAGTAACGGCGGAGAGTTGAGTAGTGGGAGATGCACTCGCGACCCATTTTCAACTGGAAATGAAGGTAAATTTAGGATTTTGACTTGCAAAGCTTAGATATGTAACAAAAAGAAAAAAAAACTCTGCGGAAGCTATTAATTGGCCTTCATGTTATACCTATGTAAACTCCTACTCTGTAACCTAGCTGTTAGCTTTCTTAAAATAAATAAAATAAAAAAAAAAATATTTTGCTTTAAAGCCTGTCAATTTCGTTTTAACAAGGATGTTGACATGTTCCAATGAAAGCTCCACGATACGGTATAAAGAGTAATTGTATTTTATTATACGACACTAGATTTTGTTTCGTCATATGTTGCAACTTTGAGAGAGTACCAAGTATACATTTAAATTACGTATAATGCGAATGAGTACGTGGACGTAGCTGGCGACACTGGTTTTCTGACAAATTTTCCGTAAAACCATCTCCATTTACTCCGTAATTATATCGATATCGTCTTAAAAAACAATGTTACCCAATCAGCGGGTGTAAAGTTGACAGCCTCAGCGAAGTTGTACCCCTGGTTGAAGCCGGCGTGGTACGCTCGCGGGAACGTTATCACAAACTCGCCCGCGTGCTGGTCTATCCTGGAGACAGAATTACATCGGTTATTGTTAAGATATTATATTAATTACTTAAAATAATAATCAGAGTTCCATTTCGGTAAAATATTATGTTGTTTTCTTGCAAAATCTGAGATGTTTGTTTTTTTTTTATGTGATAAAGTAGATGACGAGCAAGACGCTCTGCTGATGTTAAGACATAACGCTGCCCATAATTAGTACAGTGCTACTTAGGATTTCACAATGATGTGAAATTCTAGGAGCACAGCACCAACGCTTCTCACTCAAGAGTTGTAAGATGTTAGACTCTTTAGCCCAGTAATTTCACTAGCTACAGTGCCTCCTACCGGAGCACAGTAATGTTTGCACATCACTGCTCAGGCGGTAGACCTGGCACTGTTGGGGTACCCACCAAGACGACCTCCTGCAAAGGATGTCTACCCCCGGTAAAAAACAAGAATAAACATTTCATATAATTGCATTTCATTCTGCATAATTGAACGGACGGTCGGAATGGATGGAGACTTGGAGACAATAATGAGGGTTTTCTGAAATAACAGCCACCAGGAGGCAGCACCGTGACGTCAGGTCTAAACACCTGATGAAATCATAGACAAACTAGAACTTTGCAGAGACTAAAGGTATTTTACCTTCTTTTCTAATTTTAATCATCAGCCTATGATGATGATGATAAATACCTGTAGACAGGGACTCCGGCCTTCATGAGGACGTTGGGGTTCATGATGGTGACGAGCTGGTGCAGCAGATCAGGCTGCATCTGGAACAGCTCCGGAGCCTCCGCCTTCATCGCTGCCTCGAACTGTTCCGCCTTCGAGCTGGGGACTCCGTACCTGGGAGGAACATAATCATGATTTAATCACATCTAACATAGGGATTAAGGATGATGCGAGTATTATAGCGTCGTTATTGTAGCGTCCACGGCCCAGTGGTCGTTGGTGCGGCTTGTAAGCCGAAGGTCCTGGGTTCAAATCTGACAAAGATTTTCGTCACGTAAAACTGTGAGTCCCGGCTCTTTCCAATAAGATATGTAGGAGGCAGTCGTTAGGTCATGTTTCAGGCACTGTAGTAATTTCGGCGTTGTAAAACTGCAACATATAGGTTCGCTACACAACCTATAAATTGTGATTTGACTCCGACAGTGTAAGTAGGGTAATCTGTTCTGTTGGAGTATAAACACCAATTTCCTCGTATTATCATCCGCATCCGTAAATGTGGAACTTTGCATCGATTTGTACATCTGCATCATATAGCGCGGAGAGCAGATGGCCGATGGGGTCGAAAAGTGCTCGAGTGGAGACCACGGACTAGCAAACGCAGCGTAGGACGTCCACCCACAAGGTGGACAGACGACCTTATAAAGGTTGCAGGAAGACGCTGGATGCAGGTCGCTTCCAACCGGTACATATGGCAGTCCAAAGGGGAGGCCTATGTGAGGCAGTGGACGTCCTACGGCTCAGATGATGATGATGATGTACATCTACATTTGCATTCACATCTGCAAAAATCAATGCGAATGTTAAAATCTGAAAATCAGGTATATGTTTTATAAAACTTCTTAAGATCCGCGGATGTTGATTCCTAAAATATCCGCGTCTGCATCTGCATCTGTGGATGTGTAAATATAGTTAAGACTCACCAAGTCTTAGGTTCTCCCCAGTGCATATAGTTGATGGAATAACTCCAATGATCCTCATTGTGCCAGCAGAATGTAGCGAAACACATGCCCACGTACAACCATGGGACCTATAACAAAACAATTACAATGTTGCTGTAATTTGCCATATTTAAACATAGCATCCTAAGGACGCTTAGATGCTCACTCGCTCGCATTATTTGACACATTTTGATATACATATAAATTCATAGAACTAACTTTTTGAAAATTACTCAAGAGGGTCGCCGCACAATATTATTGCACACATTTTAAAAGTGTTTACAATATTAAAAAATGGCATGAGAAGAAATTTTGAAAAAATTTTTTTTTTTTCAAAAATATCATGTTGTCATATTTTAACATATTAAACTGAAAATATTTTTAAAACGTGTGCAATAATAATATAGAGGGCTGGTCGGGAATTTTCAATAAATTAATTCTATGAGTTTATATTTAAATTTGTGAACGAGAGAGGGTCACTCAATATATACGCTCTTAATGTAAAAGGTGACGCAGGTCTTTCACTAAAATTTTGTAATAGGAATGAGTATTTTTAAATAAATTTAGTATTGTAAGTCATGCTGAAAAATCCTCAGACAACCAAAACACATTAACCCTTTACATTGTAGTTATATTTACCTTCATGCCAGATATGTCAGCGTTGATATGCCCCAGTACAGAACCTTCCAGAACGGGCAGGTTGTTCAAGTTCCAGCTGGAGTCTGCGTACTGCTGCTCTCCAGGGTATAAGTGAGCTGATGACTTGGTTGGGAACCCTGGGGGAAACGATTAGATTAGATAACTCTTATTGAATTATTATACAAGTGAATTAAATTAAAAATTTAAAAAAACCCCCAACGCAATACGTAATTCACCATTTTTTGATGGCGGCCATCTTGGGTTTTAAATTTTATATAGTGGACTGTTTCTACTTGTTAAGCCCTTTCATTTGATGCCCATATTGAGGGGGTCGTGGAAGAAAAAAATAATCCGCCATTTTGTAGCGGCGGCTATCTTGGATCGATTTTCATCCAACATGGCTAAGAACACTCTCGATTAACTGTACTTTCAAACAAAAAAAACTAAATCAAAATCCGTTCATCCGTTTGGGAGCTACAATGCCACAGACACACACGCACACGCGCACTCGCACACGCACACGCACACAGACACACACGCACACACACGCACACGCACATACACATAGGCGTAACCAGGGGGGGGGCAGAGGGGGGCAGCTGCCCCCCCCCCCCCCTGGAAATAAATTTTCCTATCATCTTATATGGAGAACAAAAAATAAAATTTTCTTGGCCTTGGATTTTATTAAAAATACTCGGCGCTCGCAGCAAGCTTAACGCGCTCTTACAAGAGAGAATCAAACGAAAACGAAACGAAACGAAACGAACGAAATTAATCTCAGGAACGCAACATCCAGCTCTTTCAGGTTCCAGAAGGGAGTGCGTCAAGGTTGTGTCATATCCCCAATTCTATTTAACATCTATGGGGAACATATTATGCGGAAAGCCCTAGAGGATTGGGATGATGGTATCAAAGTGGGCGGTGTCAGGATCTCAAACCTTCGATACGCGGACGATACAACCTTGTTTGCTTCCACGGAGGATGAGATGGCTGAGTTGCTGTGTCGCTTAGAAACTGTGAGTGCGGAAATGGGCCTCGCCATAAACACCAAGAAAACCAAGCTGATGTACGTCGATAGAGCTGCAAAAATTGAGCGCTCTGACAAATTGAAAAGCTATGACACAGTTGAGGAGTTCATATACCTTGGTTCGCTCATTAACAACAAGGGCACCTGCGAGCCTGAAATACGTCGGCGTATAGGAATGGCAAGAACAGCTATGTCTCAATTGAGTAGGATATGGAAAGACAGCAATATCAGGAGACGAACGAAAATTCGCATAGTCCGAACGCTAGTCTTTTCCATCTTCTTCTATGGTTCGGAAGCGTGGACCCTGAAGGCCGCAGACAGACACAGAATAGACGCGTTTGAAATGTGGTGCTGGCGGAGGATGCTGCGGATTCCATGGACAGCATTCCGTACTAACGTGTCTATTCTTAAAGAACTAAAATTAGATAAGGAGAAACGACTGTCTTCCGTATGTCTGCAACGGGTGCTGCAATACTTCGGCCATATTGCGCGTAGAGATGGTGACAATCTGGAGAGGCTTATCGTAACGGGCAAGGTAGAGGGCAAGAGGCCTAGAGGAAGAAGTCCTAAACGATGGTCAGACCAGGTCACGCAACAGCTGGAAATTTCCGTCAGCGAAGCACTCCACACTGCCGAAGATCGGGCTCAGTGGAAGAAAATAGTTTGGAGAAAGCAACATGAAGGGAGTCACGATCCTCAACTTTGAGGGACCGACTGAAGAGAGAGAGACAAGAGAGAATATTTAAATTTCTAACCGCGCAGAGAAAGATTACTGCACTCTTTTCGTTGTCCAAAATATGAAATTTTCTCGGCGCTCGCAGCAAGCTGCTCGCGCTATTTTAGGGAAGGATATTTAAACTTTCCTACCGCTCGGAGCAAGTTAAAAATACATAAAATAAAAATAAAATAGCCTTTATTGCTGTGTTACAAAGGTATTCTTATATACTAAGTTTAAATTTCTGAAACTAATCCGCTTGCACAGCTTGTCTCCCGACAAAGGCCTCCTCTAGAGATTTCCACCTCACTCTGTCTTTTGCTGTTCGTGTCCATAATGGGCCGGCAACTTTCACAATTTCGTCTTCCCATCTCTTGGTCTGTCTACCTCTATTTCTTTTACCTTCTCTTGGGTACCATTCTGTTACTATTCTGGTCCATTTCTCATTATTTTCCCTCATCATATGTCCAGTCCATTGCCATTTTAATTGTTTGTAAGTAACGTACGCGTTCTTAAACTTTGTTTTGCTTTTTATGTCTATTAATTTGACTCGGTCCTTTATCTTTTTTCCTAGTGTACTTCTCTCCATTGCATTCTGGCAGGTTTTTATTTTATTTGCCAGTTGCTCTGTTAGTGCCCAAGTTTGACAACCGTATGTTGATGTGATGTGTTTTTGCTTTTCTTTGGTTGTGGCATCTCTTTTTGATAATTGGATGACCCGGAAGCCTGTAAGAAAATTAACCAATGTTTGTACTATTTACAGGTACCGAGAACAACCGAGGACTGGAAGAAAGTAGCCAGAGAGTTCGAGAGACGATGGAATTTTCCCAACTGTATAGGTGCTGTTGATGGCAAGCACATCGAAATAGAAAAACCTTCAAATTCTGGATCTTACTATTTTAACTATAAGAAGACATTTAGTATTGTTCTCATGGCTATTGTAAACGCCAATTATCAATTTATGATGGTTGATATTGGTGCAAATGGGCGGATGTCAGACGGTGGTACTTTGAATAATACAAAGTTTTGGCAATTGTTTTCTGAAAGTGAAAACCAACTTAATATTCCGGAGTCATGTGAGTTACTAGAAAGCGATAAAAAGTTTCCGTTTGTACTGCTAGGTGACGAAGCTTTCCAACTGACTCCAAACTTCATGAAGCCATACAACAAAGCCGTCTTGACAGATGAAAGACGGATTTTCAACTACAGATTATCAAGAGCCAGGAGGGTGGTTGAAAATGCATTTGGCATCCTGTCTTGGCGATTCAAAATATTTAAAAAAGACATTGGACTGCATCCCGATAAAACGCGAAAACTTGTTATGGCTGCCTGTCATTTACACAACTATTTGTGTGAAAAAAATAAAAACAAATATATTCAACCAGGAGATGTTGACATAGAAGAACCAAATACCACAATCACAAGAGGTGCGTGGAGACAAGGACGCCAATTGTTAAATATAGAGCGAGTACGAGGAAACTCGGCAAATGAGGCAAAAAGAGTGAGAGATGACTTTTGCGAGTACTTTAATGGTAATGGTTCAGTTCCTTGGCAAAATAATTGCCTAATTTAGTTATTTAAAAACAAACTTACAAGTAAAATGTATCTTTGAATAGAAAATAAAAAATGTTTTACCTCACTGCTTAAACTGCTTTCAGTATCACTTATACACATTTGGTCTGACAGAAATAACAGTTCATTGTAATAGTAGAGTGACGGTTTTGGTACATCATCGGAAGAGGCGCCAGACCGTTTTGCATTTTCAACCTTTTTGCGTTCTTTGTTAAAGTTTGTTCTCAAAGAATTATTTTTTTTCTTTAATAGATCTTCGTTGTAGGAAGGTTTGTACACTCTAAGTGCTTTTACTATGCTATTATATGCAACCGACCTTTTATTTTTATCCGCATAATCCTTACTTTTAATTTTCCACAATGCAGGATAATCTCTGTAGAGAGATATTAATAATATCACAAAATCACGCTCGGTAATTAGGTCGGCACTTGCCGCCAAAGCCACATCTCGGTCCGGTTCGTCGTCCGTCATCTTCAATGTTCCGGCCGCAAATGAAAAAAACTTGTCAAGTCGCGTCAAGTCGCATCAAGCGCAAGGTACTTCAAGTGCCGTCAATCAAAATTTCTGTCAAGTAGGTCAAGCCCGTAGATCACTTGAGACGACTTGTCAAGTCAACGCTGTAAACGATCAATATTCACTTCAAGCACGTAGACTTGTCAAGTGTACTTGATCGTCTCGGGGACCCATTATACATGGTAGAATACACATATTATATATTTTTCTTTTTGAAGTGAAAACTTCTTTAGCGGCGCTGAGCACTTTTTTGTATGGGTAAAAACTTTAAAACTCGCGTCAGGGTCACGTGATGCTGATCGAAAAAGCGTAAGATCGAGGGGAAGGGAGAGGAACTAGTATCTCCCACTCTTTCTACCGTGCCTGAGTGTGCTGCTCTGTTGATGGTGTAAAAGTCGTCGAAATTATGGATGGAAGTTGATTTTTCTGAGAGATAAAATTTAATGTAATATATAAATAACGATATAATATTATAAATAACTACATATAAATTGTCATATTTGTGTACGATAGCGCAATAAATAAACATTGTATTCTACCTCATAAATGATAGTACTTTTATACTTATAATTAAACACAACGTTAATATTGAAGTTTTCACTTCTGCCGGCACTCCCGGAGTGCTACCTTTTTTTTCTTTCATTGGCATGTCCTTATTCTTCATTACTTCGCTTACTGACCAAAATCTTTTCCATGAATTTGTTATCCTTCTTTCTATTTCTTTTTGCATGCAGTTTTCTGTAGATATAAGTTGACCTAGATATATATATATTCAGTTACATATTCTATTTGCTCATTGTTTATTTTTATTTCTTTTTTATCTTCAGAGTTTGTCATTACTTTAGTTTTTGTTAAATTCATTGACAGTCCTGCTTTCAAACTTTCATTAGACAACTGTTGAAGCATTCGTTCCAAGGTGTTTGGGTTATCCGAGAATATAATCAAATCATCCGCGAAGCGTAAGTGATTAAGCTTTTCGCCGTTTATGTTAAGGCCATTACTCGTCCATTCGAGTTTCCTGAATATCATTTCCAGAACGGCTGAAAATAATTTTGGAGAAATTGGGTCACCTTGACGTACTCCTCTTTTTATTGGGAATTCCTCACCTGCGGTATCTAACTTTACTAGTGCTGTACTGTTAGAGTATATATTTTTGAGAATACGAATATACTTTGCATTCATGTACCCCTTGTGATTTTAGTGCTGCCCAAATAAATTCATGTTCCAATGTGTCGAATGCTTTGTTAAAATCTACAAACCCGAGGTAATAAACTTGTTTATATTCTTTACATTTTTGAAGTATCTGTCTGAGTACGTGAATGTGATCTATGGTTGAATAACTTTTACGGAAGCCGGCTTGTTCTTTTGGTTGATTTTCTTCTAGAGTGGTAGTGATTCTAGACAGTATAATTTTTGAGAATACTTTGTAGACGTTGGACATCAAGCTAATGGGTCTATAGTTCGCAATATCTTTTTTGTCTCCTTTCTTGTGCAGTAGTATGATTATTGATTTTGTCCAGTCTTCAGGGATTTCCTCTGTCGTCATGATTTCATTAAATATCTCGGTTAATTTAGGTGCAATCACTGGAGATGTTATTTTGAGTAGTTCGTTGGTGACAAGATCCGGTCCCGGAGATTTGTCAAGTTTTTGTGTACTGATTGCTTTCATTGTTTCGGTCTTTGTTATAGTTGGTATTTGTTCTTCGTCAATTATAATTTGTATATCAGGTTCCCTTTCTGTTTGATTTATATTTCCAGTTTGGTATAAGTTTTGGTAGTAGTGGGTCGCAATTTTTATTATATCCGGTCTTATGCATGTAGTTAATCCATCTTTTTTCTTCATTTTTGGGATCCAGTCTTTTTCGTTATTAAGTTTTTTAAACGCCTTTTTTATTCCTCCTGATTTTTCTATAAATTGTTTCATTGTGTTTAGTCTTTTCGTTTTCCTTTCCTTCCTTAACTGTTCGCTAATTTTCTTGCTTAAATTTGCTATTTTCACTCTATTTTCTTTATTTATTTTTCCAACAATAAGAAGTTCTTTTCGTTCTTGTAATAATTGTCTAATTTTTGGTGATACTTCTTTTTTGTTTTCAGTATTAGTTGTCCTGGTGACGCTTTTCAATTGGTTTAGTAATATGTCATATTTAATTTGGGTTGTTGTGTCCTTGTTTATGTTTATTACGGAGCAAGTTAATCGCACTTTTTTCGTTGTCAAAAATATAGAAGTTTCTTGGCGCTCGCAGCAAGCTGCTCGCGCTATTTTAAAGAAAGAATATTTTAACTTTCCTACCGCTCGGAGCAAGTTAATCGCACTTTTTCGTTGTCAAAAATATAGAAGTTTCTTGGCGCTCGCAGCAAGCTGCTCGCGCTATTTTAAAGAAAGAATATTTTAACTTTCCTACCGCTCGGAGCAAGTTAATCGCACTTTTTTCGTTGTCAAAAATATAGAAGTTTCTTGGCGCTCGCAGCAAGCTGCTCGCGCTATTTTAAAGAAAGAATATTTTAACTTTCCTACCGCTCGGAGCAAGTTAATCGCACTTTTTTAAACGGTTTTACTTAGCTTACTCTGTTTGTTTTCTTGGGTCAAATTTAGTAATTGAAATTTCACCCTCTTCTTGTCAACCGATTGATCTGAAATTTGGTATACGCCTTTGGTTCTGGTGACAATACAATTATTTATATTCAATATTATTGTAAATCCAAGATGGCCGCCGCTACAAAATGGCGGATAACGTATATTTTTTTAATCATATTAATATGGGTATCAAATGAAAGGGCTTGATGAGTAGAATACAGTACACTATACAAAATTAAATTCCAAGATGGCCGCCGCTACAAAATGGCGGATAACCTATTTTTTTTTCAATCACATCAATATGGGTATCAAATGAAAGGGCTTGACAAGTAGAATACAGTGTACTAAAAAGCCTAAAAATAAAATAGGTAAAAAAAGTTTTTAAGTTAAACGGTTTTATTTAAACATGTACTAAAAGCTAAAAAATAAAATCGTGAGGCACGTCAAATATCTAAATCTCTAATGAACATTTTCCCTGACAATTGTAGATATTTGACGTGCCTCACGATTTTATTTTTTAGCTTTTAGTACATGTTTAAATAAAACCGTTTAACTTAAAAACTTTTTTTACCTATTTTATTTGTTGTCAAAAATATAAAATTTTCTTGGTGCTCGCAACTAGCTGCTTGCGCTTTTACTCGTATTATTAGGAAGTATATTTCTGTGCGAGCTGAAAACAAAGCATGGCACGTTGATATGGTTAAATATGGTCAAGTTTACTAAAAAAAATTGAACCCGTCTTTGCTTGCCCCCCCCTGGGCCAAAGCTGGGTACGCCCATGCACATACACACACACAAACACACAGACAGACACGTCAAACTTATAACACCCCGTCGTTTTTGCTTCGGGGGTTAAAAAGAACTTATTTAAATAATATGAAACTTGCACTGTGCCTATGATAGGCAAGTTTCATGCAATAAATTACTAAATTTAAGTTTATAAAAGAATTACCAAAATCTGATCAAAAATGCATATGAACAAATGCAACTAACATAAATAAAAGCTTAGCAACTGAAAACCGAAATGTAATTGTTCTAAAAGTTTTGGTATATTTTCTTTATTTAGAAGCCTCATAGGATTTTCCCATGCAAATTTGTCGCATATCTATGTAATTGATAACCGCCTTTTTAAAGTTAAAAAACAGGTAAAAAGGGGTATTCACCTGAGCCATGGTCCATGGAATGCAAGTCGGCGCCATATTCAACCGTGACGTCCTCATCTATGGAGGAAACTATGCGCCAGAACTCACGCTCCACCGTCGATGTTGGCACCATCTAGTGAACAAAACATTGAATTAAAAACAAGAATAATCTATAATAAGATTGTCAAACGTAAAATACTATAGACAATTACATAACACTTTAAGCTTTCGCGATTTGAATCACAATGAAGTTTGAACATAACGCCGTCCCCGGCGAATAAACGGAAGGTGCGCGGAAGGCGCGGCGGAACGGATGTAGTGTTTGTGTATTTGAGTGAATGATTGAATGAATGAACGAATGACATTTGCCTGTCTCGGGGGCACGGGTAGTGGGGGCGACACTCTTGTGCATGGGGGGTAATCTCCCAAAGTCTATAATCAACCTTATGTCTATGGCTGTGGTCGCTGTGGTCTATGGATTTCCATATCATTTTGACAATTCCTCGTCCCTTTCTCACCCGCGCATCCCCCCGTTGCGGCGCCATTTTGTTTGTTAATTGTCAATGCCAATGTCAATGCTTAATGGCTACCGGCTGCCGTTTGCAAACATTACTGTTTTAATTTTAATCGAGTGTGTTTTGCGTTGATTAAATTCCGTTTATCTTCCTCTAAAGCTATAACTGTGATCTTGAACCATGTATTAGTTATTACACAAGTGCTTATAGGACTCAAACAATGGTTGAAGTGTGTATAATCAAAAAAGTTTCAGTGAGCTCCGCAAATAGTATGTTTGCGGAAAATATTTCGAAAAACGATTCATCACGCCAAATTTCGTCTCCGGTTTAAGCATATCCAACCTTTGCTGTCGACGTCTGACGAGATTGCTGATGGATTTCCTGATACACCAGATATTGACACTGGTAGGTGCTATTTTTATTAACAGAGATAATACTATTTAAATATATCATTATAAGATCAACAAAACAGTTAAAAAACATCCACTTCCCACCTAGATTATGCAACGATTATCTGGAACCCATTAGGTATAATATTATGAACAACACAAAAAATCTTAAGAAATTGTACAGAAAAAAGATTTAAAAAGCATTCTTTAAAGATGTTATTATAAATACTTATTTTACAAAGAATAACTTGTACAATAAATATGGATTAGTAACTTTACAGCAAGT
The DNA here is from genome assembly GCA_947507615.1 of Hemithea aestivaria. NCBI lineage: Eukaryota > Metazoa > Arthropoda > Insecta > Lepidoptera > Geometridae > Hemithea > Hemithea aestivaria. The sequence continues at coordinate 11,089,021 of OX382348.1, forward strand.
AAAATTTGCTATTACCCACCAAATCTTCTTGTAGAAAACCCGGACAATTGTTTGCAACAAAACGTTGCCACACTAATTCAGGCAAACATTCCCCACTTCATTGACCTACATACATATAATAAAGAATGCCACTTTGTTTTGTTTTAGCTACCTACTCAGATGGAACACCGGTCAGCCCCACATTGAAAAATACGGCAGAGGTTCCTTCTTCGACGGTCTATTCAACTCAGTTAACGGAACAAGCTTCGATGTGAAGAAAAAAGCAAAACTCTTAAAAAGTGTTGTCATATAAGACTGAACATACCAAAATTTTGGTAAGAAGCCATTGAAAGAATTTCAAATATTATGTTGATAGACACAGTAAAGAAAAATTGGTACCAACACTAAAATATTGGATAGTAACTTTAAAAAATTTTTAAAGACTATGGCTATTTTATAAGGAAAAAACTTAAAATCATGTGTTGCATGACCTTAATTCGGATCCCACAGAAAACTGTTTCAGACAAGTACGGGTGTATAATAACCCAGATTGCCATAAATTTAAAAACACATTTCGATCATTGTTAATAACAAGATTTATTAAATTCCGTTCCAGTGGCTACAATTGTGAAGAACATTTGGCTGACCAAATATTATAACTTGATACACTATTTACAAACAGTACACTCTGCGCCAAATGTGTCAGTCGAGTTTTCTAATAATATTAATTTTAATCCATAATTTTTTTTAAGTAACAGCAAGTCAAGAAAGACTTAATATTATGCATTCACAGGCCTATACGATGGGGTGAGTCCGAAAAATATTAAAAAATAATATGAATTGCGCCACTTGTAAATCTAATTTGACATCATCCCAGATATCTTCGATTCTCAGATGAATATTAATGAGAGAATTAAATTCTGTTAAAAATAATGAAAGTTTGACCTATTTTTACACTAAACTATTCGTGAGTATTTAGATTCATCATTGTAAAGTGAGTTTATGCCGTTATTTACAATGATGAACGGTTGACCTACCTATCTGAACACAGTGTTAGATTATTTAAATATAATTTATTTAAATAATCTAACACTGTGTTCAATTAGAAATTAATAATATTTTAAAGATACCAATGTTCTAGATTATCCAAAGAATTGCCTCTAATGCAACACAAACCATTAGAAAAATATAAAAAGAAACTTAGAAATAAAAAGAAATGAAATATACATAATTTGTGTTTTATTTTCCGAATTTTATAATCTCGTATTTTATAAGTAGGTTAAGAATAATACCTACCTATAGGTATAGATATACAAATCTATATAGATGTATATATAGGTAGTTTTTTAGATTATCTGTGGCATTTCTTGTCAAACTCTACTGGAAGCATTCATTCATTCTTTTATACAGACAATAAAATTTGCTTTGACATTTTCATCTATTTCTCTACCTAATCTATGCTCTTGTGCGAGCCGTTGGCGAGAGCGGACGTGTTGTCCCTGGCTACTGGTGACGTAACGAGCCGGGCAGTGATCCACTATTTACCCCTGTGTTTCTACGAGTACTACATGTGGCGACGAGTTAAAAGGTTAGTGCGAAAAATGTGATTTCGTGCTTAATAATTACGGTCATTGAAAAACATTTTTATAAAGTGTAGAAAATAACATTATTTTCGGGTTAAAGAAATGTTTATTTTCTCAAAAAGAATTACATTCACTTATATGAGAAAACATTAAAGTTATTTAAGATAAGGTTAGTGTTGGGCTTATGCTATGTATTAGTTTAGTTCAATCTTATTTACTGACAAACCTTACTGAGCAAACTTATTTAAAATACAAATATTTTGCATAAAAATGCAATAAAACACAGTTTGCAGTGTAACTTACAAATCTGTTCCATGATAATTAATTATAAATACAGACAAAAAAGTCAAATAAAATAAAAAATAGATGAGGATTCAATAAGTTACTTGTTTACAAGAAAGAATACAGGGATTCATATTAATGTATAGGTGCTAAGCAAATAGTGGCTCACAAATTGGGTCGCTTTTGTTTTGAAAAGATTTGAATTTGTGGTTGATACTTGATACATAAACAAGTAATGTTTTAAATGAATAGACACAAAAAATAATGTTCGTGAAAAAATGTAATATATTCGTGAAACTACAGAGATTTCACGTGTTTCCTGCACATATTGGTACCTATATTGGTTTGCTAACTTTATTTATTCTTCTTGGGTTTGTGGACTCTAGTTAGAACATATTCATGAATCAACCTCTGTTTAAGAGCAACAATTAGGGTTTAAGATTACTAAAGTATTAGAAACCTGTTGCTATAGGGTTTTATTATTTCATAGAGTTTACAACGTAGGTAGCATGGATATCACTATGATTATGGTGTCACCAGTAGCTAGGGTAAACCATATTGACTTTGTCAAGGAATTTAGCTTTGCAGTATATGCAGTAGGTGTGTAAAATCAGGCAACTAACAGCAGATGTAAACTATAATAACTAGGTATAGTTATACTGCAAAAGCGATGAGCCTTGTTCACGAGATTGTTTTAAGGAGAATAACCTTTAAAGAATAACATATTGATTCTACGATCTTAGTACATTTATAAATTATGAACATATTATTATGTATGCTAGAAAGAATCTAGATAGATTGGATGGTGACAGTTATAGCCTTGATACCAAAATATAATATGACTAGATTTAGATTCAGACAATACTAATTGAAACAACGTTAGAATCAATTCTTTGGAATTGTGTAGTGCGTTTCTGTATTGGGACTCGCAGAGAGTGAGTTCATAAGTAGTGTTAAAGCTGCATTACTTATTAAGCCAAACGGGGCAAAAGGTATATTGCGTAGTAGGCTATCTGAATAGTGTAAACATTTAAATCACTATGGAATACAATTAACATAAGGTATATACAAATAAAACTAAACAATATATACTGAATAGTGTGATCTGTGTAGTAGTATAGATGATGATCTTTATTGAACTAGTGGTACGCTGCTGGAGGTCATGGTGTGCGTGAATTAGGACCCAGGAGCTGAAAACGATGTTGATATTTGTATGCAAGAACCCAGAGGAGGTCACTGCCTATTGCATTGAACTTCACGTTAGTATGGTTAGTTTGAGGGTAATCGGAAAATGATTGAAATAGTTATTTTGTGGGTATTATGAAAATGATTTAAACTGTTCAGTCTGAGGGCAAACTGAAAATGATTTGAATGATTAGTTTGTAGTAATCTGGATAGGATTTCACTAAATTGTTAACTACCTTTAAAAGTTACAGCTTAGTGGTTCTTAACAAGGAAATTATCTTTTATAATATTGTCCGTCTTGATGAAGGGCTCGTGGGAGGGCGACACGGAGATCTACAAACTAGACTATTGTGGTTGTACATGATAACCTATGACCGCTGAAACATTGTCCCCCGCGATGAGTTCTTTACAGTGCCTTACGGTTCTTCGCTCGTAGGGTTGAAAGTGGTTTGTGCATACTCGTAAAAATATTGTATATTATTAAAATAGACAAAGTGGCGGCACCGTCCGATGCGATATACGAATGCATACAAACCAATTATTATTTTAATAAACAAGATGTGAAAGGTTGAGATTTTCTGTCTGTGTCATGATTTATTATTACAATAAAGTGTAGTTTGCGTGTAAGTGTTTTACACTATGTGAACACGGTCGGAGGTTTTAATATGTGCCATAATATAGTCGACACTAGCAGTAGGTATAATTTGCTGAAAAAACGAGTCCAGAGTAGCATACTATTAATCAGTTATGTGTTCAAGTTAGGTGTTCAAGTTCAAAGTAGTATTGGGCATTGTAGTGTATGTAGTTACACAGTCTCGAATGCACACGAACAATGCTGTCACGTCAGTGTCACCAGAGCCGCGGGCGAGTGTGGACGTGCAGCAGTTGGGAGTGGCATTGCCGAGCCAGTGCTTGCAGCAGTGGTGAATATAGCAAACATTACAGGCATCACTAGCTGACGATCATAATATAATTATATAATGATGGGCTTAGTTAGGAAAATCAACAAAAACGAGTGCTATCGAGATGTTATTAATTATTTTGACGCATGCTCCAAATGTTCACAGTGTGGTGGACGTGGTGTGAGTGAACGGACAGAATTCCGTACACAGAAGTCTTTAAGCGTATGACACTTGGAAATCCTAGACTTGTCAAAATAGGAAGCTGAGAAAAAGTGCTTATCTAGGTGTAAGTTTAGACATGGTCACTATTAACTAATGCAAAACATTATGAAGAATAAAGTCTCAGGAAAAGGGGTGGTATATCCGCTACATCAGGTAATGCGCCGTAGTCGGGAAGGCGCTGTTAAGTCTTGTATAAGATAGGAAGAGGTGTAAGAGGCTAACTGTGCGCTAGAGGGAGAGAAAGATAATATGGTTTTAGTGATGCGCTGCCTATCCTAATCGGACAAGTGATTGCGAGGGTTGTGCTATAAAAGTTATGAAAGTGCACAATTTTGAGAATTGGAATTCCGTTAAAATAATAGAAAAACATCTTCAAGTGGTATCGAAGATCTTGTTCTAGAATAATATTATTGAAAGTAGGCTTATATTAATCACAATAGACATACGAGTATATTATACGTGTTACGTACGTACGAGTACGTGTATGTGAAAAGCAAATCTCTTTGTAATGATAGTGCACTGGTCAGAGTATCTCTTTACCGTGGTCAGAGTAACATCATGTTGAAACTTCAGAATACTCTTATCGATTTCAATTGAGGATATTATTAGGTGGTGAGTTGAATGAAGGGTTTACTTGTATCTTAAAATTGTGGTGTTAGTTTTCGTTTCAATATTAATTTAGTGGAAGGATTGATCTTTCATTTATTTAAACCAGACGAGTGACATAATTTTACAGTAGTTAAATTCTAATTTCATAGACTGGCAACACCAACTCGTAAATAAAAAGTAGGGAATGACGCTGTCACTTTACAATACATATTATTATTGTCATGAACGTGTATATTGGAGATATTGCATCTCCAAGCAAATCCAATAAATTAAAAAGTGAAGCGATGAAGTTCTTACCAGAGGTAGGGCTTTAGGCACATCCGGACGGGTCAGAAACAAAATATTTAGAAGGTAGTAAAGATCAAATTTATACATCTGTTTGACCAGTTCATAGAAAGGTGAATGTGTTCAAACAATAAAACTGAGACAACAAATAACAATATGTAGGTGAGCTGTGTCACTCTTGGGAATAATGTATAAAAATGTGCATTTCGTTCACTTAGAAATGATTCTGATAGCCTAGTTTATTTTGACACTTGTCTTAGTTTCTTATTTTAAAATTCGCCAGGTTAATATTCAGAAAATGAACTCAATATGCACAGTTATCAGGATAACGATATTTCACTATTTCTCAGCTAGAATCTGCTGAGACATAATGTTTATTAAATATGGTAACGTAAGAATATAAGTCAACATTCATTGAACATGGTCAAGCATAGTTAATTTATAAAATTATTATTTACGTGCTTGTGAAGGAAAGGTAAAAGTTCAAAGTACAAATTATTATATTATATAATATAATATAGCCTACTCGAAAGGGTAAAAGGAGTAGATGAATCGTACGAATTATTGGAGGTGCAGGTAGTATGGACCGTCAGGTAAACGAGAACCATACGTGATTGTGTATGTAGGCAGTATAGGCCTTCGTGTAAATGAGAACTATACGTGATTGAGTATAGGCAGTATGGGCCTTCATATAAATGAGAACTATACAAAATGGTGTAAAGGCAGTATAAACCTTCATGTATAGGCCTTCATGTGAATGAGAACTATACATGATTGTGTAAAGGCAGTATAGGCCTTCATGTGAATAAGAACTATACATGATTGTGTAAAGGCAGTATAGGCCTTCATGTGAATAAGAACTATACATGATTGTGTAAAGGCAGTATAGGCCTTCACGTGAATGAGAACTATACGTGATTGTGTAAAGGCAGTATGGGCCTTCATATAAATGAAAACCATACATACCTGCTTAAAGGGTGTTGTCTAATAGATATAATGCAGTATGGGCATTCCTATCAATGGTAAACCATACATGCCTAATTATAGGTTGTTGTTTTATAGATATGCAGTATGGGCATTTCTATCAATGGTAAACCATACATACCTAATTATAGGTTGTTGTCTTATATATATCTTTCAGATTGTTGTCTTATAGGAATGTTCCAGGTCGCTCCAATTAATTATTGAATACTTTGGCTTCGGCATCGTTTTGATACTATATATCTACTGAACTTAATACGACGGATATTAATTTGGTATGAATCACTTGACAAAACACGTTTGTGTGCGTTAGAATATGCGGAAAAAAACCGCGGTTATGTTTTTCCGAAGTCAATTTGATAATAATATTAAATATTCTGTTCAATAACAGACCTATTTATAGACAGAAGTGAAAAAAAAAAAAAACAAAGAGAGAGAGTGTGACGTGACAGTAGTACAGTTGTGTAGGAACAGTCCACTCGTGCTGTTGCGGAAATGCCAGATGCATCGCAGTAGCGTGGTAGGTATTTAATGTTATTAATTAGGTAGCGAAGTAAGTAAAATATACAGTAAGTAAAAGCAATCATCATGTTAAGCGAGTTGATACAGATTCTAAAGTTATCGATGATATTGGAAAAAACAAGTAACACCAAAGGTTCTCGGTAAATTTAAATTCTCAGTAAATGTCATATTTTCTCATTAAATCATTCAATTAAGTTTTCATTAAATAAGGAAGGGATGTAGTGTTTGTGTATTTGAGTGAATGATTGAATGAACGAATGACATTTGCCTGTCTCGGGGGCACGGGTAGTGGGGGCGACACTCTTGTGCGAGCCGTTGGCGAGAGCGGACGTGTTGTCCCTGGCTACTGGTGACGTAACGAGCCGGGCAGTGATCCACTATTTACCCCTGTGTTTGTACGAGTACTACAGCCATTGTCTTGTTTTTGCTTTTATTTCATTTTCGACTAGGTACGCAATTTTTTTATATTTTTCTTGTAATAATTTAAAAAGTTCAACATCTTAAATGTTTTGGTTTCTAGATCAAATGTTCCTAACGAAAAATAGGTTTTTTTATCTAATATATAAAATTCTCGTGTCACAGTTTTTTTAATTGAAAGAAATTTTTTGTGCTTATCCGGTATCTATGAGAATCGGCCAACATCTATTTTGCTATCTCAGTGTAACTCTCATATTAACTTTTAATCATTCCTATAACGAAGCCGGTCATTATTTATATGGCAAAACAACGTTTGCCGGGTAAGCTAGTTTTTTCTATAAAGTTGAGTATTTGCTGTTACCCGTTTATTCGCCGAGGATGGCGATAATATAAGCGGGGTTTGGTTTATTTAATCTATGGTAAATACAAATAATACATACTAACAATAGATACAGAAAGCCACATCAAATGTATGTAAAGAGTAAACTTACGTGTACGGGCATGTTAAAGTAGTCAGATTTGAATTGATCAGCCATTTCACCAAACTGTTGTAAAGTGTATTCTCTGGATGCTTGCTCGAAACCAAACGCCTCTGTTGGTTTTGATACCTGGAATAAAACGTTACATTAAACTACAGTTTTTTTTTTGTTTGTTGGAGCAAAGTAATAAAAAAACTGGGAGTAATTAATAAAAAAACTTTTTAAAAACCAGCTTTTATTATTATCACCGTAAAGTACTCGTCAAGACGATTTAAATGAGCCAACTCGATGGGCTTGCGTCGCGTCGTTTAATTATGAAGTTCTTATGGCTACCTTCCATCTCCATCATCAGATCAGCTGAATGTCATAATAATATTGCATTTTCATCCGATTTATACATGCATGCGAAATTTCAGCTCAATCGGAAACCGAGAAGTGGTTCAAATTAAACTTCCAAGATTTGATTAGACAGACAGACAACAGATAGGTGAAAGTAAATAAAAGCTCGTAAAAAGGATTATTACTTTATTGCCATTTTGCCCTTTGAAAAGAATAATTACACATAATATTATGACGAATTATGAAGTAATATGGCTTTAGCCTTTGTTATTATTATTGTTCTCTGTAATGTATTTGTAGACAGATTAGATAGGGTAACATTGTAATTACGCCATTTCCTTTAATTTTATCGATGGGCAGGGTTGAAAATGGCGCAACTCTGGCGTAACACTTATAACGGGCGCTGATTCGTTGATATAAAACTACTCCGCTTCGTGGCGGCCTGTGATTGGCCGATTGTTGGGTGACGTAGGTTAGCCAATGAGCGCGGAGCAAGTGTTGTGGAAATGATCCGATGGTGGCGCTAGTAAGCGAGTTTACTTGGTACGGATCTCGGTGCGGGAGCTCACTTTTGGCTTGGGAATCGGAGAAGCGACTTGGGACTCGGACAACTGGGAATATTAGCGTCTATGACGAGTGGAACGCGGAGTCCATCGAATAACTCTAAAGCTAAGTATAAGTAGCTAGGTATCATTATAATTGTCTGTGTAAGTCAAATAAAAGTGAGCATGTGATCAATGTTTTATTATCCTCGGCCGTTATATCCACACATTCTTATGATGAGGAGCTTTAGAAAGCGACCATATATATAGGCAGGCGGGGCTCACTAATCTACATATTAATTTTTCACCCGTCTTTTATGTTTTGTTTACTTTAAAAATATATATAAGTAGATATATGTATTCTAAATGTTCCTATCAGCGGAAATAGTTGTTGGCTAAGCATATTTCGTATACTCATAACATTGTAAGCTTTACTTAGAGCTGTTGATTTTCCAAATAAAATTATTTAAAAGTGAGTGATTGTTTTTATACAATTGAATATTTTTTGTTTTAATAGCTCTGCCTACCTAATTTTCTTTCTTTTTTATTATATTACTTTAATGCTTAGTTACTCGCAGACCTCATTAAATGCATTCTGTGCCTATAAATGTAATGACACTTAGCATGTATTATATGAAAAATTGTGTGTAATTGTTGGTAAAGGTGTACATTATGTTGGCATGTTTTAAATAAATAAGTACAATGTAGTTACCTCCTCAGCCAGACAGACGGGACACCTCCAGTCCCCTTTAGGAACGTCGTGCAACGGTGGCAGTAAACAGAATGTGTGGTAGGAATCATCGCAGCCGTCGCACAGCAGCATCTGTTCTTCCACGTCGCCTCTACCACACACTCTACACATGTACTTGGCTAGCTGCGGGGGGATAAATACTGGTATTAGTATAGAACCTAATGAAAGGAAGATGAATAGAATAGAACTTTATTCGCGGCTATAAGACACAAAAAAATACAAAAGAAACAGTATTTCTAACTTAGAACAAACTAAACTAATTAATAGATTAGAGTGATTTTTACGAAAGAAGTCCCGCGAAATTCAGCGAATCTAAATTAAATTATGGCATATTAGTACTAGTCGCCTGAGCAGTGATGTGCAAACATTACTGTGCTTCGGTAGGAGGGCACTGTAGCTAGGGAAATTACTGGGCTAAAGAGTCTTAACATCTTATGACTCTTGAGTAAGAAGCGTTGGTGCAGTGCACTTAGAATTTCACATCACTGTGAAATCCTAGGTGGCATTGAACTGATTATGGGCAGCGTTATCTCTTAACATCAGGAGAGCGTCTTGCTCGTCTTCTTACTTCTACGCATAAAACTTTAATTTGGTTTTAAGTTTATTTTGTTATTTTTTTGTCCCAATAAAGAGTATTGTATTGTATGGCAAAACTGAAGGAAGGAGACCTCGCGGTCGTAGCCCGATGCGTTGGTCTGACCGGGTCGATCTAGAAACTTTAAGAACCGCTTTCAACCGTTCCGGGTGGTGCTCCATCATTTATGATTGATTCCTGAAAGATGCGAGTCACAACCCCCAGTAATGGGGAATACTACCCTTGAGTAATCTCTCATCTCATTATAACCGAAAATTTTAGATATTTGACGTGCCTCACCATTTTATTTTTTAGCTTTTAGTACATGTTTACAATAAAACCGTTTAAAAAACTTCTTTCCCTTTTTTATTTATTATAATGTGCTACATCCTGTCCATGCCTTTATAGATTTAAATTCTGTATGGATATAGTAGAAATCTCGTGAAAAGGACAGTTATTATCCTATTTTATATCCTACAGGACAAAAACTTTTTTATTAGTGGTGTTATAGTTGATATATGTACCGGGTCGTCTGGCGCGGTGACGGCGGGCAGGCGGGACTCGGGCGCGGGGGTCACGGAGACGGTCATGTTGGACATGCGATGTTCCCGGAGTCTGGTGGACCGCGTCACTCGGGACCGCGCGCCGCAACTGCCGCCCGCTGACATCCACTTGTTCTCACGGGGACCTTGGGGGGAAAGTTATGGCTTAGTAACTTGAAGGTCTCGGCTGACAAGCAATAGGAATGATCTTCATGGAGAGAGGGGAGGCGCTCGTGCATTTAGATATTGGACCCTACAGGGTGAGTGTGTCACCCATATGGGTTTAATTATACCCTCTTCATAAGGAGGCTTACCCTGCATACTAAATCATTGACTATATAACCCCCATTTCATCCCCTATAGGGGTTCAATTTTGAAAATCCTGCCTGAACAGATACGTTATACTGTGTGCCAAATTTCACTTTTTTTATTTACAGTACCAGATTAATCCTAGAAGGTGGGATAAATACCTACCGCCCTCCTTCCCAATGTAGATGATAACAGATTAAACCTAGAAGGCGGGATAAATACCTACCGCCCTCCTTCCCAATGTAGATGATAACAGATTAAACCTAGAAGGTGGGATAAATACCTACCGCCCTCCTTCCCAATGTAGATGATAACAGATTAAACCTAGAAGTCGGGACAAATCTCTAAATTGTAGATGGTAGCCGAATAAACCTAGAAAGCGGGATAAATCCCTCTCTCCCTACCTCCTATATAGACGGTAGCAGACTTAACCTAGAAGGCAGGATAAATCCCTCCATGACATCAAGCCGGAACTCGGCCATAATGACCTGCTTACTGATTGGTGACACAATTTTGTCCAGTCGAGTTTGTCCTGGAGGATTTTTACATGATAAAAAGGAAGATAGACTCACTCCTTCTAGTCTCAGGGCTCTCCTCCTTGACGGGTGTCTTCATCCCCTTGTCATTGTTCCCAGGCAAGGCCCCCTCGGTGTGGGACCCTTCGGCAGCAGGCTCCGGCTCACTGCCCTTATATCTCCTCAGGGAGGGAGGGGTGGCACCCGTGCATTTAGATATTGGACCCTACGGGGCTGGCTGTGTCACCCATAGGGGTTAAGTTATACCCTCTTCGTAAGAAGACTTACCCTTTGGCATAAATCTTTGATAGACTATATAACCCCCATTTCATCCCCTATAGGGGTCCAATTTTGAATAATCCTTCCTTAACGAATACTTACGTTATACTGTGTGCCAAATTTCACTTTTTTTATTTACAGTATCAGATTAAACCTAGAAGGTGGGATAAATACCTACCACCCTCCTTCTCAATTTAGATGGTAGCAGACTAACCTAGAAGGCGGGATAAATTCATAAATTTTTGATGGTAACAGACTCAAACCTAGAAGGCGATATAAATCCCTCCCTCTCATTATAAATGATAGCAGACTTAACCTAGAAGGCGGGAGAATTTCTAAATTGTAGATGGGAGCAGACTAAACCTAGAAAACGGGATAAATCCCATTGAAACCCTTCCACCGCTTATTAAAGTCAATTGAACTCACTCCTCCTAGTCTCAGGGCTCTCCTCCTTGATGGGTGTCTTCATCCCCTTGTCATTGTTCCCGGGCAAGGCCCCCTCGGTGTGGGACCCTTCAGCAGCAGGCTCCGGCTCACTGCCCTTATATCTCCTCAGGGAGGGAGGGGTGGCACCCGTACATTTAGATATTGAACGACTCCGGGTTGTTGGGTTGGTCTTCTCTGGTGTCTGCTCGCATTTCACTTCGATTTTCTGGAAATAGATGAAAAAATATGAGTAATTTACAAATTATCTAAACTACCGAGTTCCAGCGAGTCTAAGGAATGCGTAATGCGTAGCCCTTACGAACTCGCGCGTCTGACTTTAATTAAATACGTTTTAATTCGTATCCTAAAAACTCACAACTTCAGTGCCTTAAAACCTAATCAGTAATGTGCTTCAGTAGGAGGGCACTGCAGCTTTTGAAATTACTGGCCTGGAGAATCTTAACACCTTATGACTCTTTAGGAAGAAACGTTATTGCAGTGCCTAGGAATTTTATATCATTGTGAATTCCTGGGTGACACTGTACTGAATATGGGCAGCGTTATCTCATAACATCAAGAGTGTCTTGCTCGTCTTCGTACATCTTTGCATAAAATCTTATATACTTCTGAATTTGATTTTGATGAAACATGCACTGTACTATAAGTAGAACTTAATCTAATAATTCAACAAAATCCCAGTAAAATGCTTATTAAATCGTCGAAAAACATTTGCAGGCATTATTTGAATCAAATCGAAAAATCATTTATTTCAATCTTCAAGCTTCAATGGTCTAGTTTTCCCAGTTAGCAGGAATCAGAAATTAGGATCAGAAACATTTTTCATTTCATTTCAGAAATACACCTCGTCGACCGCTTTTTCACTTTCTATCAGGTGGGATGTGGTCAAACGTAGGCCTATTTAGTATAAAAATAAAATAAAAAATACGGTCAAAAATCATATATTAACTTACAGTCTCCTTACTATCCGAGACAGCTCCATTGCTCTTGAACACGTCGTAAGGGTACAGGATCCTTTCATAATGGTTCTTTAGGATGGAGCCGATCCCTTTACCCTGGGGGTGGCCCATGCGGCGCGCGATCTTTGACCATTTGCGCTCCGCTGAACACGCGTCGAAACCACCTGGGAAAATGCATTTTGAAATTAATATGTTGGCAGTGACGACCTCCGTGGCGCGGTGGGCTAATACCCGCTTGCAATGCAGAAGACTGCGGGTTCGATTCCCGCATGGGACAAATATTTGTGTGACCCACAAGTATGTATATTTGTTTCTGGTCTGGGTGGTTTTCAATATCTATAATACATAATAAGTATGTATTATAAAAGAACAGTACATACCTATATATAAGTATTATATCCGTTATCCTAACCACCATAATACAAGAATTAAGTTGCTTAGTATGGGGTTAGATGGCACTGTATGAAATGTGTTGAAAAAAAATATTATTTATTTATTTATTATTATTTATTAGTTAACACATTGACTGCTGAAAACACAGCTGCGTTTTGAGGTCGGAACGCGAGTGCTGAAGAACACAAACGGTGTGTTTTGTCAAAGGATTTTTCCACACAAAATTAATTTCAGGCACCTGGGATAGTTTTATAAAATGCCGCAGCTTATGTGATAATAATATGTTTTTTAAAGGAGTTAGTTTAGGTACGAAGTTGGGTGTCTCAAACTCAAAATTCATTTATTAAAATAAGCTACAATGGAGCACTTTTACAAGTCAATTTTACATTATATTTCTATTTTAATACTCTACCGCTCGTTCGCAAGGCACCTCTATGAGAGTCGCCGAGGATTGCTTCGGCGTGCCCGCAACCCCAGCACTTTAGTATCCCGCAGGAATATCCCCAGGTTTTAGTGGGTATGTAGCGACACATAAAGGTGCACACACATCGGGTTCTGCTTATGTGTAACATAATGTGTGGGGTACCGATGTTCGATTGCATGAGTCGTCATCCATCAGTGCCGGTATACACACGTCTAGACATTTGTAATTAGGACTGTTTAATTAAGACTCTTAATAATAATGTGGTAGTTCTGTGTGGGTGAACAAACTAAACTTTTTTTGTGAATAAACTTTTCCGTTTAAACAGTGGTTTAATTCAATAATATTAGTGCACCTTTCCACGTTAAATAAACTAGTACAATTAAATCTGACTAGTACACCTTTACGCCGTGGAGTTCTACATAACTTTACAGCCGCGGTGTCAAATACTTAGACGAGACAAATTCCTCCCTATCCCTCCTTTACTGAAAATCTCCGGCACGATTTTCACGTACGATCTACGCGGGTAATACGACCGCTTGGCGACACTTAGAAGGTTGCTTGCTAAATAAAACAAAATGACGTAAGTGAATGTACACATACCAGCTTCTTTAACGATCTTATGCAAGGCATAAAGATCGAGCGGTTTCCTCTCGACCGTGGGTATCTTGAGTACGGAGCCCTGGAGCTCCCAGAACTTGATGATCTGATCGAGGAAGTTCAGCTTCACTCGGGTTATAGCCTGGAAGAGAATATTATTTAAGTATCTATCAACAATCTTAGTTTATTTAGGATTTAGGTACCTATGGGATATTTTTTTTGGTAAACTGGTAAAACAATAGATACGATTGCATAGGTTCCAACAATAAATACTATTATATTACATTGCATTGTTTAATTGTTCGTGTATGTTATTTTATATTTTATTTCTTGATGTCACCAAAGAGGCCGCAACAGAAGACCAGCGCCGGCTAGATAGTCGGCTATGTGCTAAGTTGCAAACGTTTCATGTAGGTATATATGTTTATTTTTATGTTTTGTAATATTATGCTGTTATCTAGTAGATGTTTGTGCATGAATAAACATATTTCATTTCATTAAAAGACAAATACAGATTATAAAACCATCATCATCACCATCTCAGCCATAGGACGTCTACTGCTGAACATAGGCCTCCCCTTTGGACTTCCACATGTACCGGTTGGAAGCGACTTGCATCCAGTGTCTTCCGGACCTTTATAAAGTCGTCTGTCCACCTTGTGGGTGGACGTCTGCGATGCGTAACACCTTATTCCATCAATTATACATTTTTAATGAGAATTAAAGAATGCGCGCACGAAGTGGAGCGGAGAGTTAAAGAACAATTTTTCCAAGATTGTCAAAAGCAAAATACAGAAAAATACAACTTTTTCATAACAAAAACTTGTTTAAAAAAAACAAACAAAAAAGTGGATCAGATAAAATAAAATATGGAAATGATGTCACTCAATTCAAGTCTGTAAATTTGATAAATTCACTGCAACAAGTTATTAGTCCATGACCTAGAAACTAGGTCATCCATAGGTCCTGGGAAAGGTGACCTATAGGTATAATAAATCAATACAGCCCTACGGAAATACACGAGCGATGCGCTGGATAGTTTATTCAGGTATTGATATGTATTTTGACGAAGGCCGATGGAAGACTTTGGACAAACTGCACATTACTGTGCTTCGGTAGGAGGGCACTGTAACTCGTGAAATTATTGGGCTAAATATCTTATGACTCTGGAGAAGGAAGAGGTGGTGCTGTGCACCAAGAATTTCACATCATTGTAAAATCTTAGGAAGCACTGTACTGATTATGGGCAGCGTTATCTCTTAACATCAGGAGAGCGTAGTAATAATAAAAAAATATTGTTTTTATATTTAAGTTATAAACTTAGAAGGGTGGGTGCTGCAACAGCAATAGCAGCAGAATATTTTAATGTCGTAAAAAAAAAAGGTTGTTTATCAAAATGCATTTTTGCATTTTAAAAAGACTTTATTTTTCCATTTTATCATATGTTAGGGGCGTCCATACATTCTGTGAGAATTTTAAGCTCATTAAATTTACACTTCAGTCTGAACTTTCAGTAATTTTGGCCAATAAACAAATATTTAAATAAGTAGGTAAGCAGAACAAAGAGATTTCGAACTTACAGTTAAATACTTAATTCTCTTATTAAATTAAAAATATATAAAAACACTGCAAAATCAGATACAAGTTTTTAATTTAGAAGGCAATTGACTAATTATTTTTTTATCTTTTATCTTTATTGTACAGATGATATCAGTACATTACGAGTCTATTAGAGGGTTAATTTGTATTATTACTACGGAATTAGGTATAAAACATACATGATCATGTTGTCTTAATAAAAAAAAAATTGAATGAATAGATTTTTATATTCCTCTCCCAAATTCTTAATAGATCCCTCATTGGGTCTCAAATTCTTTATTTGTTCTTTTTGTCTTAGTACCTAACTACATTTGAAATCGCGCCCATCATCGGCAAACACTTAGTTTTTCCTCTCCCTGCTCGGTTGTCTGAAAGAGACCGTTATTAGCTATAATACCGTCAATGTAACACTCAGTTTTGTACTGTTTTAGTTTTTAAGATCTTTTTTGTAATTTTTGTGAGCCGATTGTCAATAATGTGTTTTACAAATAACCATAATATGAGCATGCCGTGTCCGCCAAATAGTTTTCCATTTAGCACTTAGTTATAATCATTACGTACATTTATTAGATAAATGTACGTAATGATTTAAATGTAAAAATTGTGTGAGGACCATAAATAAATAAAGTGTTTATTTATTTTATTTATCTCACTTGACAGTTACCAAAACCATCAAATCTCTTAAACTATTAAGTTCAAGAATGTTTCTGCCAGGGGTTTAGGAACGTACGAAGTGTCTGAATATCTAGGCCGTGATTTTAATATTTTTACAAAGAAAAATATATAAAAACTAGATTTTATACTACTTTATAGCCACAAAATTTAAAACAAAGACCCACCAACCATCTAGGTAGAATGACTCAGACGAGAGAATGCAACTTGAATATTATTCAAATGTGTGCATACAAATTGTTGGAGGGAGGTCGGAAGACGGCCGGAGAGTAATGTCGGCCGAGGGTGGAATATTGAGTACTGAGGTAAACTTGAAATTGGTTGCTAGGCTAGCGTTTGTTCGATATACAAAATAGAAAATATTACTTTTCTATTGCGCCCATCTTCGGCGGGGGAGTCCCATATCATCCCACCGCCCGGCGCCCCCCGGCGTGGGGTGATGATGCGTAACGCATTTTTCCTGGGTAAAAAAAAGGCAGAGACTATTTCCCTCCATTTGGTACGATCCTGACACCTCTTTCGCTTCCTCGACTTTCATCACGTTCTTCATGCACTCTCGACAGTTCTTGGTACTCCTATTCTCTCTTGGCTTGGATCATTTATCTCTCTTGGCACGTGTTAAGAATAAGAAATCTTCCCACAATCAAGATAAACAGATGTTTTAAAATAATATCCTTACCTCTAACTCGTTCAGCCGTTGTATTCTAGGTGTGAACCTTAGTCGGTCTACATCCACTGCGAATGGTGGCTGCCAATGCTGTCAACAAAATAAATACCAGTTAGCAACCTTACTTAGTTTGGGTTACAAAGTTGAAACCTGAAAGTTGCACCAGTGACAGAGAAATAATTAATGTCTGTAATCAAATCTTCCAAGTTTAATTTTATCCACTTCCCGGTATCTGATTGAGGTGGAATTTTGCATCCATGTATAAATTGGATGACAATGCAATATTATTATGACATAGAGCTGATCTGATGATGTGGAAGGTGGCCATAGGTACACCGTAATTAGACGACGCAACCCCAATGAGTTTAAGTTCATTGGATTCGTTTTGACGAGTACTTTACGGTAATAATAATAAAAGCTTGTTTTTAAAAGGATTTTTTTACTTGTTTTATTATTAAAATTAGGTACGGACTAATATTAAATTGTAAATTTTTGGGCTTGTCAACATCCCTGTCAGTAGATATTGTATAATTGTAATTAAATGGAGGTATTTTTTATTTAGATTGAAATAAATCATTATATCTATTACAATACGTAATTGTACAAAATGTCTTAAATTACCCACAATTTTTACTTCACAAATACATTCCATACTACAAAAATAGATATGTTATCACAAAATACTTTAATAATAAACACACCTTGTGTTTTCATTTTATTACTTACATATATTTACAGCAGCTATGAAACATCTAGAGTCTAGAATCTAGATAGGTCAAATGTGACCTGAAACTTCATTCCCAGGCTGCCAAATCATGTTCGCTAGGTACCTACTAGGACTTGCAGTATCAATACTTTTTCCATTGATTTTGATTTTTGAATTTCTTTATTTAATAAATCATCTTAAGCTAATACAAGCCAGAGCTTAATAACTAGATTGTATCAATCACAACATTAATGGTTTTTTAGGCTGATAGCGCCTTTAAAAAACTTTTATTACAAGATGTTAATCTAATATAATTCTATTTAAATCATAGGTATGAAGGTAATCTTACACTGACATTGCGTACTAATTAGCTATTCAAACACTTTTAGCAAACTAAAACAATCCCAGGGAAATTCCCAGTACTGGTAATGGAAATGGTATTGATAGTGCAAGCCCTAGTACCTAATATCCATAAAGTATGTACCTAACCAAAGTAATTCTAGACTGGAGTGTGGCCGATCTGTGGTTAATAAGTTATTCTTTTCTGCTATAGTTGTTGTAGTATTGTTTCTTTGATTTTTTAAAGGTATTTTCATAATAACCGTGAAAGTTTGTAAGAATGTATGAATGTCTCGATGAATGTTTGTTACTCTTTCACACATAAATAGGTGGACCAATTGAACTGAAATTGGTATAAAGATAGCTCAGACCCTAGCTACACATAGGTGCTTGGTAACCAGCTACGGCCAAAGACTACCACAAGTAAAAGGGAATGTTTTAACACATTGAGTGCGGAAAACACAACGGCAGCTGTGATTTTGAGATCGGAATGTGTGTGCACAAAAATTGTGTTTTGTCTATTGATTTTTCGATACAAAATAAATTTCTAGTCCAATGGTACCAAAAAACGGCGTCACAGGCAAAGTGTTAAAGATAAAGGTATAAGGCGTCCTTGGGCGAGATGGGGTGAGGATCAGCAGGGAGTGGGGAGCGAGTGGAGGAGGAAGACAGAGGACCGAGTTGAGTGGCGTGACCAGGGGAGGTCTATGTCCAGCAGTGGACGAACATGGGCTGATGATGATGAAAGATCTAAAAAGGTCTGTTTATTTGCAGTAGCATAGTGCAATCTCTTGAAGAGAACAGATGGGATGATGAAATAAAAGCGGTTGCAGATGCTATGTGGTGTAGGTGTAGAGGACCAACAGTGTTGGAAGAGTCAAGGGGAGGCCTTTGTCAACGGGCAAACCGATCTATAACTAACTAGTTGCGCCCAGCAGTTTTACCCGCTGTACTATGGTCTACGTGTTATTCCAGGGTCTAAGCTATCTCTACCAAATTTCAGCTCAATCGCTCCACCCGTTTAGTTGTGAAAGAGTAACAAACATCCTGGCATCCATTTTTACAAACTTTCATGTTTATAATATTAGTAAGATTTAACAATAACCATAGAACCATTGTAAAATTAATCAGAATAAAGGCTCATATTATTTTATTTATATGATACAATCTCTTTGGATACTATGTCACATAGTAGGGTAATTTCGCCGGTTTTCCGGCCAGCGTTAGTTTGCGGCCAATCGGAGACTTAGCTTCAGAAATTCTTAGAAAACAAGACGTCTATCTCTATTTTTCAAATAAAATTTAGTCCTTGACAGAGAGGGATAGACGGCTAATCCTTGTCAACATATAACGATCGTATAGCATTATCAGAATTGTAACAAATCACTGTTGATTTTTGTATCTACACTAAGCGTGTTTAGTTTCGTACAAAATTACAAAAAAAATAGTGAGCATGTGATCCATTTGGAGTAAGTATTTCATGATATATCCATGTATTACTGAGTGATAGTGTTTAAACTGCTTTAATAATAGATTTTTAACGTATTTTAACAATTTTTTAAACAAAATTATGTAAAAATACGTAAAATAATGAGTGGTCGCGAACTAAAATATAATTATAAATGAAATTTTAGTTTGCGTCCATATGGTCGCAAACTGACTACTCGGTTTACTTTTTTATTTCTTTCTGGTTTCCATAATATTGAAGGTATTATAATTCAGTTAACCTTTTTCACATTTGCTAAATGGCTTCTTTGGTTTCATTAGTTTGCGGCCATCTAAATATTCGTAAATAGTACAAATACTCCACACATCCACATACAGGTCGCAAACTAACGTCAAGACTTTAGTTTGCAACTTGGATGAACGTCATTTTGCGACCGCCTCAAAATGTATGGAAAATTAATGACCGCTTACTGAATGTGGTCATTTGATGCCTTCATTATACGACCACTTGAATTAAGTTCATATTATTGCAGTTTGTGTTAAAAAATGTGCTCAACACTAAAGAAAAAGGAGACTGAGTTAAAATACAAATTAGCTCTGAGAGTTAACCGTGCAGGAGGATTCGGTATAAGAAAAAATATGTAGAAGGATAAAAGAGTTGACGAATTTAAATATAAGAGGACTAGGGAAAGACGGGGAGAAACAAATAGGTGATAGGTAGGGAGGCCAACGGAGATGAAGTCCAGTCATTCAGGGAAGCCATGGTTGAGCGTATGAGCTTGGCCTGAGAAGCTGTTTCCGATTGGGGAGCAGCTAATTTGGTTAAGTTTAATGCTACAAAAACCCAGGCGTGTCTATTTACCGCAAAAAGGAGTCGATTCATTGAAACTCCTTCTTTCCAAAATGTTTCTTTACCGATAACTAACCAGCTTGAGTTACTAGGAGTTACTCTCACGCCTGACCTTAATTTTGGGAGTTACATCGAATCTAAGGCTCAATTGGCCGCCAGGAAGCTGGGTATTCTGGCAAAGGTGAGGCAATACTTCACACCGGGACAGCTGCTAACGCTGTACCAAGCACAAGTTCGTTCGTGTTTGGAGTACTGTTCTCATCTTTGGGGTGGTGCTGCCAAGTACCAGCTTCAGGCACTGGAGTCAATTGAGAGACTTACGGAATCTCGGCTGCAGAGCCTTGAACGTCGTAGAATGGTCGCTTCGCTATCGGTCTTCTATAGGATTCATTTTGGAGAGTGTGCGCAGGAATTACACGCACTAATTCCTCCACGCCCATTCTATCGATGGTCGTCCCTACACACGTACAAACATCCCTGCTTAGTCGCGCTACCAACAGCCCGCACCAAGCGTTTTGCTTCGTCGTTTCTGATGAGAACTGGTCGCATTCCCCGAATTCGTGTTTCCCGAGCGGTACAACTTGGGTATCTTCAAGGCACGAGTGAATAGGTACCCTTCTAGGCATCATACGTGATCCATCGTCGACCGCATTTTCACTTTAAATCAGGTGGGATGTGGTCAAACGTAGGCCTATTTTGTATAAAAAGAAAAGTGAATGGTTCCTTCCTTACAAAATTAAACAGTGGAACATGATAATATGCTGTGGGATACGCAGATGATATTATAGTGGTGGTGGTGGTGGTGGTGGTGGTGGTGGTGGTGGTGGTGGTAGTAGTGGTGGTGGTCAATGGCGAATTTCTAGATATTGTATCCAGAATTTTGCTACAGGCTCTAAAGATAATGGAAGAATGGTGAAAGTGAAAAGTCATTTTAATTCGGCACAGAGTTGGAATGATCTATGGGTAACGACAAGACGTGAAATATCCAAGTACGTCCTTAGAGAAGGAGCTCACATGGAATCTGCACGCCAAAAAGGTGACAGAAAAAGCTATAAGGGTTTTACTATGTGTTGGTCAGCGTATGCCATACCCGGGGACTTCGTCTTCATCTACACTTCAATGATACGCCCAATCTTTCCTACGGCAGCGTTTCATGCTGGCTTAGAACCGAACTTACATACAACAGGAGATGAAAGCGTTTTACATACTCCAAGTGCAACCAGATGCAGACTGCCGCAGGCCGCATTTGGTATACAGATGGTTCAAAAACGGGATCCGGTACAGTATCAGGTGTCTACTCGGAAACTTTATAACAGTCTGGGTCTATACACTACCGTTTTTTGGTCGGAGATGTATGCCATTATAGCATGCGCTGAAGAAAACATAAAGAGGAATGTGAAAGATAAGATCATATTATCTACATTCTCAGTAACAGTCAAGGCCTTAAGTTTCTGCAGACTCCTCGTTCCTCAGCTCAAAACTAGTCTTGGATGCTGTGAAGGCTTTAAACAAAGAAGGCTGCAGCAACAGAGTACAAGTTTGGGTACCGGGCCATGTTGGTATATAAGAGAATGAGAAGGCTGATGGACTTCTCAGAAGAGGATCAGCAAATGACCAAGTTAGGGTCTGTCAGCATGCACTATCAATAGCCAGCATAGTAAGAGAGAGAAGTAGAACTTAGTGGGGTCACCGCTTTAATTATCCACTTCTTCGAAGAGTAGGAAATGATAAAGCAGGGGTAAACACCATAGATCCCAATGCGTCGATGCGTTGCTGGCTTTTACAGTCGGGTGACACTGGGTTGATGACATCACAGCGATCGGAGAAAAGACCTGGATGCGAACTGCTCGGGATAGAGTTGCATGGCACGAAGGGGAGGAGGCCTTTGCCCAGCAGTGGGACGATATGGCTTGACAATCATGATGAGGTTCCTCGATTTTAAGCATGGTTTTTAAAATAAAATATTTTGAATAATATGGAAAAAAATACAATAGAACATTTCAAAAAGAAGGGAGAGGAGAGGAGGGAGTTTATAAATGAAGATATAATTCATTATATTTTATTTAATAAAATAATTATCGTCATTTTGTTAGAATTTTAGTGGCCGTAAACTAAGATGAGGGTGGTCGCATATTAACAAAAGTGGCCGCAAACTAGTGAAATAGCTACTTTTGGAGAAAAAAAATTTTTTCTTCAAATTTTAATACTATTACTACTACTTTTTAATTTTTTAAATAAAATTTGATCATGTATAGATCCGCAAAAAAAATTTTTCATAACTGTCAAGAAGATTTTTCATATTAATAAGCTAACCTAAAGTGGGGAACTCCACTAATCGGTCGCAAACCAGCGAAATGACCCTATTTGTGGTGAATTATCACTCACCTTGGAGGTTTGCTACAATTTCAGGTAGTCTAGGTAGATTGGGTTACTAAACATACTGCACAATCTAGGTTTACAATATTACTAGCAGCCTGTCCAGGCGTCACATGAGCGTACGTTGATATTAATTGTTTAAGGATAAACATCTTACTAATATTAGGTGGTATACACCTAATGGCGAAAGTTTAGGGCTAGGTTAATATTGGAGTTTTACATGAAATCCCTATTTTTTTCTAGTAAAAAATGTAGCCAATCTTACTTTGTAGCATTTAATAATGTAGCATTCTAATGGTGATAGAATTATCAAAATTCATCCGGTAGTTTTTGAGTTTATATTACAAACACATACAAAAATACAAATTTTTCCTCTTTCTAATATTATAGTACAGGTGAATATTAGTTACTTAGGTATGAATAGATAAATTTGTGTGGTGTCTTGCTTGCATTTTACTTTTTGAAAATATTGGAAATCAATGGGGTTACCATGGGAATATCATTGTTTAAATCATGCACTTTTCAAGACAAAATATAAATAATATTTTACCAATTTGGGCCTAATATTATGTATTATGTACCTACATGGGTCAAAAATGGAATATAGGTACAAAGTGATGGAAGAAAATAGGTTACATTGGCCAAATAGGGGACACTTTCAGAAATGTAATGAAATTAATAGATAAAAATACTTGCTCATTAATCTTATATTGTGGAGGGCAAAATGATAATTTATTATAGATTCAAGGTTCAGAAGGTCATTTTATGGACATGTACATTCTAAGATACCTATATTACCCAATTTTATGATGTGGCTGACATTTTGTATCCAAAACTCAAGCTGTATTTGTTCATCAAAAGTTATTGAAAAAATTAAGAGAGATTTATTTATATCTGTTTTTTATGTTACTTTGTAACAAATGACAATGCAAACTGAGTTTCAAGAAAATTTGTAAAAAATAAGATTTCAGGAGGAGAAGGTAACTATTTCAACAAAATATGCTGTAAAATTCATAGCCAGAGGCGACGTTACAGTTATTTGCGACAAAAAGTCGAGGTGATTCTTTTTTTATCTAAACTATCGTAGGCAGCAGGGCACTACACAAAATGGCAACCAATTTTACACAAAATATGCAATTGCATTTCCTACTCAATAACACACATTTCAGTTCGTCGCCAGCATTTTTATCGTACTTTAACACGATTTAAAAAACACTTACAACAAAATGTTGGAATTAGGATAACGCTCTGGCATAAGAGACGAAGTAATATGGTTGCATCACACCAAGATTCGCGTGCTGTTTTAGGGTTAGAAAACCACGTAAAACAGAGTGATAACAACGAAAACTGAACATTTATAGAGGTAATTAGAACTATAGATGTTTTTGGAACAAAGAAATGCACTCACCGCTGGTGGTTTGATCTTGCAAATGCCAGACTTCTCAGCGATAGGTCTTATTTTGCTGATGTATGCCAGCGGGTCCAGGAACTCCTCGGCCGTGGGTTCGAACACAGGAGCCTCCGGAGGCGGCGTAAACGTAAAATTGTCAGGTTTCATGGGGGACGCCGAGTCCCCCATGCTAACTTCGACATTAGCTTCGTCACATTTTCCCATTTTTGAGAAACACTATGCAGTTCAAATTAATGCAACTAAAAATAACACACTAACATCATCTGATGTTAAGGGATGAAAAGGGCACGGCCACAAAGAAATAGTAGCATCAGAATTAGTCTTTCCATAGGGAATCACAACGAGATAATAATGAAATTATCACCAACAAATAACACTGTTCACTGCACGTCCGCCATGCGAAATTGAACTTTCGAAACTACTGTGTTGCCAGTGTAAAAAATAATATGTGCGCAGTTGAAAGATAAAGTTTCCGAAGACAGTTTTCCAAAGGCGTGGATCTATCATTGTAAGTAAAAGCTGAATATTATTTTATGTTAATAATAGATTGGCAGGAAGACGACGCGACGAAACAAAACGTCGTGTATAACTTACAAAACACTTTATTTATTATCAAAAACGCCACTTTGGAGCTGCCAAAGGCCAAAAGCCTTCCCACACACAGGCAATAATATTGTGCGTATTGTCAATATTATTGCCTATTTGCTGGCAGGCAATGATTTTTTTTTTTTAAATATTGCCGAAAAAAAAATGTTAACTATAGACCGTTCACAGTTATTTTACCTCTAGCCTTTACGTTGGCTAGCCAATATCTACAGTTGAATTAAAATACGCTTACTTATTCTAACATTTTGGTGATCATTTCCTAATTTTTCTGTTTATTTAAATAAGAGAAATTGCTAATCAACAAAAAAAATTATGTCCTTTTATTAACCCAGATAATGTTATACGAAATTACCTTATTCTTTTATCTCTGCTAAATCAATAAATTAACTATTATTTGCTATACCATAACAAGGAAGAAGATTCATTCATTATAAGGTTCAATTTAAAATAAAAATCTTGAAAAGTAATGTAAAAGTCATCTATACAAGAATGCAAAAGTAACGCAAAGGGTGAAAAGTAACGTAAAACGTTACAAAAGTAACGTTCTGGCAACATTTTGACAATAATGCAACATAAAGAAAATAATTTTGACATCTGTCAGAGGTAAAATAACTGTGAATGGTCTATACCAGGTGGTTCACTACTGCGTGCCCGCCTATGCGACAGCAATAGTTTCTCCTAATATTGCTTTTACGGCCCAAAACTGCACATCCTACCATTTCACTACCACTATGAGTACACATAAACCATTAATTATTCCCTGAAAGCACTTAAAACTTAAAATCTTAAACAATAAAAGATAATTCGAATGACTTGATGGTATGTTTGTCACAAGGAAGCCATTTGAACTTGTGACAAACAACGTAAACCGGCCACGCTGAAAGGGACGGAAGAAAAATAGGTTCTCCTTTTTCTGCACATAGAATTTTCCCTATTGCCGTCACACTCACACATAATATGGCTACTTCTAGTTGTATTAGTTCTGTGATTATAAGTGTCACGAATTGACTGTGTGTACGGAATCATTACGTTGCCTGCGATTAAGAACGTTTAGTTGACCCAAGCGCAAATCTGTGATGTTCAAACATGGATTATTTTGAAAATACTTATTTTAGAACGGTACTTTTACTCACAACTTTTAAAAGAACTTGTAATCTAATCAATTTCTACAGAAAAACCTTTTTAGTTTTGACCGTTTTTAAATTACGTCAAGGTAAATGGATAAAGGTTTTATAGATTTACTTCTGAAGCAATGTTTGGACATGGGTATATCCAAATATACATGTCTTTATTAGAATCTAAAAAATTACTATTACTGGAAAGATCCTAAACTAGTATATTTATTAAGGAAAAGTTTGAATTATAGGTATTTCTTATTAAAATAAAATCATAAAGATGTGAAATTATCACGAAATTACTGTTTACAAAACATTTTTTTTATACATGACTCTTTTATATTTACTCAAAATAATTACTTACCATTAAATAATAACATTTTTTTGATCCAATCGTATTTTTAAATTTACTTAAAATGTAATATTTATATTTTTACCGAATTTTTCAAAATCACTATAAAACGAGGCCCGCGTCGGTTCTCGGTTCACTCGGCCCAAAGGCCTCTCAGAGAGTGGACGTGTCGCTCCGCGCTCCAAATTATTCTCGTCACTAACCCACACATATAGTACGATTATAGTTGGACCGCAAAAATTGATACTCTATATAATAATAACGGAATTTTTTTTTTGGTCACATAATGTTGTAGTACTACAGTGTTTGTTGATATTAAAGTCCGTTTTATTACAAGCTTTTATTTACTTTCACCTGTCTGTTGTCTGTCTGTCCGTCTGTCTGTCTGTAATCAAATTTTGCAACTTTAATTTGACCCACTTCCCGGTGTCCGATTAAGCTGAAATTTTGTATGCATGTATAAATCGAATGACAATGCAATATTTTGACATGGAGCTGATCTGATGATGGAACTGGAAGATGGCCATAGGATCTCCGTAATTAATGACGCAACCCCATCGAGTTTGGGCTCAAACGATTCGCCTTGACAAGTACTTTATGATGCTGGGGAGTAATAATAATAAAAGCTTGTTTTTAAAAAGTTTTATTTAAAATTTCACTTGTTTTACTTACATCTGTCTGTTGTCTGTCTGTCTATAATCAAATCTTGCAAGTTCAATTTGATCCACTTCCCGGATTCTGATTGAGCTGAAATTTTGCATTCATATTTGAATCGGATGACAATGCAATATTATTATGATATGGAGCTGATCTGATGATGGAGCTGAAAGGTGGACATAGGAATTCCGTAATTAAACGACGCAATTACATCGAGTTTGGGCTCATTTGAGTCGTATTGACGAGTACTTTGATACTATATAATAACCTAGACACAGAGACAGACAGACAGACACGTCAAACTTATAACACCCCGTCGTTTTTGCGTCGGGGGTTAAACACTTAAAACACCACGTCGTTTTTGCGTCGGGGGCTAAAAACTTATTACACCCCGTCGTTTTTGCGTCGGGGGTTAAAAACTTATAACCCCCGTCATTTTTGCGTCGGGGGTTAAACACTTATAACACCCCGTCGTTTTTGCGTCGGGGGTTAAACACTTATAACACCCATCGTTTTTGCGTCGGGGGCTAAAAACTTATAACACCCCGTCGTTTGGATCATTCCCACTAGTTCCCCTTTTAGTTCCCTAGTGGATCTAGTAGGAACTTTTTTCTCAGTAGTTCCCCTTTTTTGAAAAGGGGATCTAGTGGGAATGATCACTTCTCAGTATTTCCCCCTTTTTGGAACGAAGTTCCTTATCGCGCGTTTTGAGGGGGAGAAGGGAGGGGGAGGGGAAGGGTGAAGGGGAAGGGTGAAGGGGAGGGGAAGGGGGAGAAAGGAGGTTAGGGGGAGAAGGGAGGGGGAGAAGGGAGGGGGAGGGGGAAAGTGGAGGGGGAAGGGGTAAGGAGGAGGAAGGGGGAAGGGGAGGGGGAAAGGGAGGGGCGAAGTGGGAAGTGGAGGTGGAAGGGGTGGGGGAAGGGGAGGGGCGAAGGGGGAAGTGGAGGGGGAAGGGGTGGGGGAAGGGAGTGGGAGGGGTGGGTGGAGGGGGAGAAGGGAAGAGGGAAGGGGAGGGGGAGAAGGGAGGGGTAGGGGAGAAGGAAGAGGTGGGAGGGAGAAGGGAGGGGTGGGGGGAAGGGGAGGGTAAGGGGAAGGGGAGGGGGAAGGGGAGGGGGAGGGGGGAGGGGGAGGTAGAAGGGGAGGGGAAGGGGGAGAAGGGTCGGGGGAGGGGGAGAAGGGACGGTGGGTGGAGGAAGGGAGAAGGGAGGGGGAAGGGGAGGGAGGAAGGGGAGGAGGGAAGGGGAGGGGGAGAAGGGAGGGGTGGGTGAGAAGGGAGGGGGGAGGGGGAAGGGGAGGGGAAGTGGAGGGGAGGGGGAAGGTGGAAGGGGGAGAAGGGAGAGGGAGAAGGGGGGGAAGGGGGAGAAGGCAGGGGGAGGGATGAGGGGGGAGGAGGAGAAGGGAGAGGGTTACATATTTTGAAAGCGCTGCGTTGAGGTTTTTTTTTAATTTTTAATTTAATACACTTGTTGCTATAGTAAGCTAGCTGTGCGGCGTGCGCATGTTTCTCTGTCTGTCTCTCTCTCTCTCTTATAGAAAGCAAGCCAGATATTTTCATTTCTATTTCGCATTGAACAGTGTGGTGTCGCGACGATTATTTTTGTTGAGTGTATACAGGTTTTTTGTAAATAATAAATCGTGGGAACTTCGTTCCATCCGGGTGACCCTTGACACCTCTCAAGTTTTTTTAAAATGTATGTGTTCTCCTATCTACTACAATACGTATAAGATAAATAAATACTCGTATTTGTACATCGAGTACCAGGACACCATGAACATGGAGATCTATTTATTATTATACTAGCTGCGACCCGCACTGTTACCCGCGGCACAGTTATTGCCGATAAAACTTGATTATAATAATTTTGGCCAAATGGGGTTACGGCGTAGATTTTGGCCAAGTGTGATAACGGCGAAGATTTTTGCCAAGTGGAGTCGATGGCGAAGATAGGTACATGATAAGTACGCTGTCATGGAAGAGTCTTTCTGAGATATTGACATATCAAGTTTGACAGCTGTCATCTGAAGTTAGAAGTAGATTTCCTCAAGATCTTTCATTTCTTCCATGACAGCGTACTTATCATGTACTTATCTTCGCCATCGACCCCACTTGGCAAAAATCTTCGCCGTTATCACACTTGGCCAAAATCTACGCCGTAACCCCACTTGGCCAAAATTATTATAATCAAAATTTATCGGCAATAACTGTGCCGCGGGTAACAGCGCGGGTCGCAGCTAGTATAATAATAAAAAACTTGAGAGGTGTCAAGAGACACCCGGATGGAACGAAGTTCCCACGATTTACACGATTTATTATTTACAAAAAACCTGTATACACTCAAAATAATCGTCGCGACACCACACTGTTCAATGCGAAATAGAAATGAAAATATCTTTTTTTTTTTTTTTCTTCATGGTTATCTGCGATCAGTCTTGCGACTATAAGCGGATGTGTTGCAGTAAATTATGGCTTTTTAAGTGCCCCTCTGTAGGGACTACTTCAATGTTTCAGCAATCTAGACTAGCTAGTAGCATTGACTATGTGTTTTCTCTTGAGGCGTCGGGTGTAAGTTTTGCTGATAAGATCAATGGCTAATTGGTTAGGATGGTGGCTTAGACGCTTGAAGTAGGTTGCTGACATTTCTTGTATTTCTTCCTTTATAGTAACAAGACCGAAATGTTTGTGCAGTTCAACATTGGTGACGAAGCATTGTGCTTTGCATATGGTCCTCAGGATAATGTTCTGGAGCCTTTGTATTTTATTTATGTTTGAGTCAGAAGCACTCCCCCAGAGCTGAAGGCCAATCTTTCGGGTAGGTCCAGGAACCAGCTGAATGTTATTGTGAACAATGTAAAAATTGCAGAGTCACTAACTGCCACCTTCTTGGGTTTTGGGCTCGACAGAGGACTCACCTGGGAGAGCCACATAGACAAATTGTGTGGGAAGCTAGGTGGTGCCTGTTTTGCCTTAAGCAGATTGTCGAGGGTGTTGCCCACGGAGGTAGTGCGTTCATGTTATTTCGCCACCGTGCACTCTCTGCTGCAGTACGGGGCGGAGCTCTGGGGTCGCGCAGCGGACATGGAACGTGTCTTCAGACTTCAGAAGCGAGCGGTACGTTCGGTAGCGAAAGTGTCGCAAGACACATCAGCGAGACCTTACTTCAAATCACTGAAGATACTCACACTGCCAGGCATGCTAATATTTCAGGTGGCCGTATACGCGCGCACAAATTTAGATTCCTACAAAAGGGTTGGCGAGTCACATAATTATCCCACCCGCCGTAAGGGACAACTGGTTGGCCCGAGCATAACCATGACGAAGTCTAGCAAGTTGACACATCATATGGCACCTGCTGTATATAACCGTCTCCCTAAGTATGTAACCGCTGCTGCAAACCTTAACATATTTAAATATAGACTAAAGAACTGGCTTATTAGTCAAACCTTTTATAATTACACGGAATTTGTACCAAATATAAAATGATTATGTATCATAAAAGATACAATGATTAATTTATTTAACATAATATTATTATATTGAATTATTTTTATTGACATGAATAATTTACTCTCTAAGAAAGTTTTTATTTCTCTATGATTTTATTACTTATGTACTTATGTTTTTGTGACGTGTATTTTATAATATGAATAAAGAATATGAATATGAATATGAATAGGTCCATATGGGCTTAAGGATGACTTTGTATATTAAGAGCTTGTTGTCAATTGATAGCTTGGAATTTTTTGCAAGTAGCCAATAGAGTGATTTGTATCTAATGTTTATTTCATCTCTTTTTGCTTTCACATGGTCTTTCCATGTTAATCTTCGGTCCAAGGTTAATCCTAGGTATTTTACCTTATTGCTGTGTGGTAAGGTAGTATCACCAAGTTTAACTGGTGGGCAATCTTGTCTTCTCAGGGTGAAAGTAACTTGCACCGATTTTGTAGCGCTGGCTTTTATCTTCCACCTTTGGAGCCATGAGTTTATCTCATTTAACCCTTTCTGCAGTGTCTCTGATGCCTTTTTCGGATCACTATTGCTAGCCAGTATAGCTGTGTCATCAGCATATGTAGCTATAGTTGTACCCTGTGTCCCAGGTAGGTCTGCTGTAAATAGGAGGTAGAGCACTGGACCAAGGATCGAGCCCTGAGGAACTCCTGCTTGAATGTCATAACACTTAGAATTTGCTTGGGATTCATTAACGTAGAAAAATCTGTCTTCTAGGTATGATTTTAATAATAAGTAGTATGTGTGTGGCAGGTGTCTTTTAACTTTACTTAGTAGCCCATTGTGCCAAACTTTGTCGAAGGCCTGTTGGATGTCGAGAAATGCTGAAGCACAGTATTCTTTATCCTCTAGTGATTTTCTGATGGTGTAGCAAACTCGATGGACCTGCTCTACCGTAGAATGCTCTTGTCTAAACCCAAACTGGTGGTCAGGTATTGTTCCGTTTGTGGTCAATATGTTGCGCATCCTAAACAAGAGCGCCTTTTCAAACATCTTTGAGAGCAATGGCAATAAGCTAATCGGTCGATAGGAAGTTACCAGATTTGGGGCCTTTCCAGGTTTAGGTATCATGATGATGTGTGATATCTTCCAGATGCTGGGATAGTGGGTTGTTGGGTACAATATTTTTAAGTTTTTTGTTTTGTGGAGTTTCAATAAAGAGTTGTGTATTGTATTGTATTGTATAGTGCTGTACTCTTAAAATTCCATTGAACAAGATAGTTATGAACACAATGGCTTTTCTTGGGATTTCTTTTAGGATGGTTTTTGTAATTAAATCAAATCCTGGTGCTTTGTGTTCGTGGAGGTTTTGAATAATTTTTGCAACTTCTTGTGGGGTAACAGATTTGATAGGTAGGTCCAGCTGAAGATCTTCATTTAGTATGGACTTAACTTCGTCATCAATAGTATCATCTTCAGTTTCATTTGGTGTAAATACTGAAGCTAAATGTTTAGCTAGAAGTTCTGCTTTTTCTTGGTCAGTTCGTGCCCATTGGCCAGAACAGTTTTTTAGTGGTGGTTTATGTTTAACAGGACGATCTTTTGATTTAGTCATTTTCCATAATGAATAGTTGGTGGTTCTAGTGGCTGTCAAAATTCAAAATGAAAATATCTGGCTTGCTTACTATAACAGAGAGAGAGACAGAGAAACATGCGCACGCCGCACAGCTAGCTTATTATTATTTTTACTATAGCAACAAGTGAATTAAATTAAAAATTTAAAAACAACCCTCAACGCAGCGCTTTCAAAATATGTAATTAGCGGTTTTTTGGTGGCGGCCATCTTAAATTTTAAATTTATCATAGTGCGTTGTATTCTACTAGTTAAGCCCCCCCATCCCCCTCCCCCATCCCCCTCCCCTATCCCTCATTCCCCTCCCCCTCACATCCCCCCATCATCCCCCATCCGCCCTCATCCCTCCTATTCCCCCCTTCATCCCCATCCCCCTCCCCTTCCCTCACCCCTCCCCATTCCCCTCACCCCTCCCCTTTCCCATCCCCTTACCCTCCCCTCCCCCTTCTCCCCTCCCCTCCCCCTTCTCCCCTCCCCTCCCATTCCCTCCCATCCCCTCCCCTTCACCCTCCAATTCCCCCTCTCCCTTCCCCCTCCTCCTCCTCTCTCCCTTTCCACTCCCCTTTCCTCTTCCCCCTCCCACTTCCCACTTCCCCCTTCCCCCTCCCTCTTCCCCCTTCCCCCTCACACTTTACCCCTCCCCACCCTTCCCCCTGCCCCCTCACTCCCCCCTTCCCCTCACCTCCCTCCCTCCCCCTACCCCTTCACCCCTCCCCCTCTCTTCTCCCTGCCCCCTCCCCTCCCCCTCCCCCCTTTTCAAAAAAGGGGAACTACTGAGAAAAGAAGTTCCCACTAGATCCACTAGGGAACTAAAAGGGAATGATCCGTCGTTTTTGCGTCGGGGGTTAAAAACTTATAACACCCCATCGTTTTTGCGTCGGGGGTTAAACACTTATAACACCCCGTCGTTTTTGCGTCGGGGGTTAAACACTTATAACACCCCGTCGTTTTTGCGTCGGGGGTTAAAAACTTATAACTTCCCGTAATTTTTGCGTCGGGGGTTAAAAACTTATAACACCCCGTCGTTTTTGCGTCGGGGGTTAAAAACTTATAACACTCCGTCGTTTTTGCGTCGGGGGTTAAAACTTTAATACCTACATATTGACTTAATGATTTCAACAAATAACTTGCATTGCATAGGATCAAGACATTTTATTCCAAGCGACTACATGTTGTATTACTCGGCCGCGTAAGTGATGCATTGGTGTGCGTCGCGCTCAGCTAATATACCTAACTTGAACGGGCTTCCCTCACTATAAATGCTCTTAAGTTTGATCGTATAAACGACCTTTTATTTTTTTAAAGTGTTGCCAGTTTTTCCATAGAGCCTCTCCGAGTTGATTGAAAACGTTCCCCGCAAACGCGCAGGCTTGACTGCAATCGATGAGGACATCCGTCACCCGCCGCCATTTGCGAAAGGTCGATCGCTGCTCGGAGCAGCGCGAGTGTCATCGGTTCGACTATGTCGAGTGTTTAATTTGTTATTTTCAATAACTGTGAACTCAGTGCTGGGATATAATCAGTTAAAATGATTGTGAGGTTTCTGAGCGTTCTGTGCGTCGGAGTTATCCTGGCTTCGGTGTGCAGCGCCGAGGGAAACAACGACAATGAAGGTAGGTGATTTTTATGTGAACATTTATTTATTTTTGTTATTATCTCTTAGATCTTTTGCTGTTTAGTAGTTTTTCTATTACGAAATTAGAGTATTTACTTATTCTCTTTCATTATGAATGGGAATGTTGTTTTTTTGTGAGGAAAAAGGGGAAAATCGTGGTAGTGAGAATTCTTTTTACGATAGTATTTTTATGGGAAGGTGAGGTTGAACTTTCGTAAGTTTAGTATTGTTAATGTTGGCCCTTGTGTCGGCGACGGCGTGAGGCGTTTTTCTCGAGGTGCGTAGGCGCTAGGACCGGCTTGACGAGTCTCATTTCCACTCACACATGCACAGGTGACCTGCCGTGAGTGTGTGTGTCGACACCGTTTTTGCAGTTGATTCATTCACTTAAAAATAATTGTAGTTGCAGTGCTTACATCAGCTTTACTCACAGGCTGATTAAGAATTCGGTGAACAAGTATTGTGACAAGAAAAACAAATTTTCTGATGACCTAGAAGGAAATATGCTATTGATAAAATTTGTATCTACTGATTAATAAACAATTTAAATTATTGCCTTTATTGTTATTTTTTTACAGTAGACCCATATTTAATTTGAACTGTTTTTTTAATTATAAAAAATAATTGACACCATTATTATGGCACCAAAAAATACACTTTTCAAAGACAATTTCTATCAAATATGTAGGTGCAGGACATCGAAATCCACAAGGAAAAGATTTCTCAACAATCGGCAAAAGCAGTAAAGTAAAGTAGAATGTATGTCAACAATATTCATTGATTCCCACATTTCTTGCACCGAAAACTTTAAAATGTTTCACATGGCCATGTTAATAGATCCGTCTGCTTCTAAACAATTAGATAAACATCACTCTAAAGGCTCACTTATGTACTAATTTATTTACTTTCTACATAATATACCTACATCTTTAAATACCTACAATATACAGTAGGTATGATCGATTGCAGTATTTCTGTTTCAATGAAAATTTAGCAAAAATCTTTATTTATTTGTCTAGGTAGTAAAAGGAATCTATGTTCCAAATTTCATCATTCTTGGTAGTAAAAGGAATCTTTGTACCAAATCTCATCATTCTAGGTAGTAAAAGGAATTTATGTTCCAAATTTCATCATTCTGGGTTCAATGGTTTCTTCTCCATAATGAGAAGTCAGTCAGAATTGGTAGGTACCTCTTTATATTCTATGGTATTCATTTTGGGAAAGATTTATCTAGACCAGAGACTTTCAGGTAGACCTATAAGATTGTCTTGTATAATTATTTCAAATTCTAATATATAATAGCCATAAGTACCATCAAATTCGATAACCTCCTTTATTGAAGTCGATTTTAAAAGGACATTTCAAATTTTATACATCCTCCACACAAATTGCATTTATAAATATGACCACCATCTTTAAAAGATGCATTTAAACATCCTGTCTTCAAAGGACATCTAATTTAGACATTGACTCATCTGAACCATCTTAATATTCATGTCATTGATATCCTGAAACCATTTGAGCAACCATTGAATAATATTTGGCAACAATAATGTACACCTATTCGAATTTATCCAGTTTAATAATGCAACTGACTGTAGAACTAGATGTTCTTCATGTTCAATGAAGTGACACGCAATTATAAAATGGTTTATCTTTACATAAGTACATAGGTTTCCTGTCTGGTACCTATATGAATTCATAATTAAAAGTAATATGATATGTATTTTGCATTAATTTGTGCAGGTGGTCATGATGAGTCAGACTTCTGGTTAAAATATAAATTATTAATATTTGGTATTGAATATCTTTTTTAGCAACATTAAAAAAGAAGGTTATCATTTCAATGTATGTACCTACTTACCTAATTTTTTATGACAATTAGACGAGCAAATCTAGTGTGTGATGATAAGCTTCGTGATTGTCTAATATAATCAGATAGTGCAACCTAGTTAGTGTCTTAATAGGTACATTGGTTGCGGCGGCGTTTTATAGATCTATCCCAAATCCCAGGTGCCTGAAATAAATTTTGTATGGAGAAATCCTTTAACAAAACACAACGTTTGTGTTTTTCAGCAATCAATGTGTTAAATTTATAAATGTGCGCTGCACTGTACATTACTGTGTCTGTAACTCTAAGATAGGTATGGGCAGTTGTTTAATCTCATTTTATCTCATCATGCCCAGTAGCAGTAAGTTCGCAGTTACCATTGCCTTTCAGTGTGGAAAAATGTTATTGAAACTGCAGATATTTACATAGGATTTTATACTTTTAAGCTGAGGTTAGACAGACGCGGGATCGCGCGGATAAGCGGTGGCGAACTCGTTTTGATCCTGCCCGCGCCGTGTCCATTTTATATGTGAGGTGCGTAGGAATTCGAATTTTACAAAAATTCCGTCCAAGCAAAATTCTACGCAAACAGTTCCGCGATAGATACGAGTTCCTATGAACTCAAATTATATCAAAGACAATAAGAAAAAAGTTCTCTATTATTATCCTTTTCCCACAGTTAATCTTATAAAAATTGATAGCACTTTTTGTCCAAGCCCACACGTCTAACAATCAAGTAGAATTGTTTCAATTTCGCGACGCGATGTCTCAAAGTGACTCGCCGGATGCGCAGGAGACTGTCCTTTGCAATCTTTGAAGATATTGTTTTATTTTTTTTATGCGTAGAAGAAGACGATGAGCAAGACGCTCTCCTGCCCGAAATCAGTACAGTGCTACCAAGGATTTCACAATGATGTGAAATTCTAGGTGCACTCCACCTACGCTTACTACTCAAAAGTCATAAGATGTTAAGACTCTTTAGCCCAGTAATTTCACTACCTACAGTGCCCTCCTACCAAAGCACAGTCATGGTTTAAAATTTTCTATTTGAATATGTTATTAAAATATTCTATCGTTGTAGGGACAGAAGTTTTATAAACTATGTTAGAACAATAGTCGTTTCTAGAGCTAGAGAAAATAATAATCTATTATCTTATCATAGACGAATAAATATACTGGACGGAACGTCATGAAAAACAATCAGAACTATGTACTATGTACCTACATCACCAAAGTACAATAGAACTGAAATTTGGTACATTATACTCACATTATCATTATCAGCTTACGTTCGTTTACTGCTGGACATAGGCCTACCTCCAGGTACGCCATTCAACTCGGTCCTCCGTCTTCCTCCTCCACCTAATCCCAGTGACCCTCCGGACTCCGGATATTATCGCCTATACCTACATAAGTACAAGTAAAACCACGTATTTAGACGATAGAGGATACAACTATAAGAGTGCGAATTACCGCAGGGACCATACGCATTAACGCTGCATAACACACTTCAAATGTCTTTGAACTTGAACCATAGAGTTTCTACTTTGAACGAGTCAATCAAAACTAGCTAACCGCCGCACCCCGCCATGTTTTGGCGATTTTTTTTTCATACAGAAAATCACATAGGCGGAGTCTGGTTTAGTATTTCACACAGACTTTTCAGCGTGTGAAACCGATGGGCACAGCTAGGCCTATAACACAAAATAGCAAACACAAATGTTCCAATGGAGATCGATGCGACGTCACGAATCGAGCGATCAATCAAGGCATGGCTGGGCAAGCCACGCCACAAGCACAACTTGGGTAGGTACCTATTAGGAATCCATATGACCTAACGACTGCCTCCAATCTTTCAAGGACGCAAGTCGGGCCGCGCGAGCTACCGAAGGTTAGAGCACAATATAAAAAGGCACAAAAGGCCGCCTCTTATCTGATTTTCTTTTTATAAATGTCGACTTTATAGGGTTTGATGTCGAGCCACGAGGCTGACTGGTGAAGTATGGAAAGAAATAATTTTGGGAAAATTCTCTGATTTGCATTGAAAGATTCATGTTAAGTTCGGTAAGAGGGTAATGTAGCTATTGAAATTGCTGACCTGAAGAGTCTTTAACATCTTTTGATTCTTGAGTAAGTTTAAGAGTTTTCATTGTGAAATCCTGGGTAGCACTGTACCTACTGATTATTTGCAGCGTTATCTTACAAGCTGAGGATCCATCAGGAGAGCATCTTGCTCGTCTTCTTCTTTGCATAAAAAATATCCTTCTTTGTAATAATCGTATTCATTTTCCGCTCACTATCAGGCATAACCTTAAACATTCCGTTGAATGTACTCGTATAAGATAATTAGAAGACAGTCGTTAGGTGAACTGAACGTGTACTGGAAATGCAGTTTTGTAAGAATTTTAGCGGTCATAAAAGTCAGCTAGGTACTCAAGTATGATTTGACTGATGAATTTTGATTGCCTACCTGTTCTGTTAAGGTATTATGACGTTACGCTGTACGACTAAGTGGGAAAACGCCTTTATTATCCTAACCGTTCTAGGCTAACCATTGTCAAAACTTTATTATCTCTATTCGCGGATATCCATCAGATAGTTTATGTTTCCGGCACGAAAGTCCCAAAACAACGAAACGGAATCCCGGGATAGATAGAAAGTTTTCCTTAACTATTCAAAGCTACAGTTTCTCCTATTTCCTACCGATAGCAGCCAATAGAAGGTTTCGCAAGACCGTTGCAGCACATACCGATGTCGAGTTTTTACGACTTGCTTACGAATTGATGTTTTAGTTTGTAGGGTTCAGTTTTACAAAACGCCAACGTATTTATTGCCACTTTGATGTAGAATACTGGATCGACTTATGCCGTGAGAATTTACAAGATAATTTATTATTTATTTTTTACAAGATAAAAATATTATACATTACTAGTTGCGCCCAGCGGTTTTCCCCGCTGTACTGTGTTATTCCAGGGTCTCAGATATCTCAAATTTCATCTATATATAACAAATTTCAGCTCAATCGGTCCACCCTTTAAGCGTGAAACATTAACACATAGGTACATCCAGACATCCATACATTCTTACAAAGTTTCACTTTTATAATATTTGTAAGATTGGTTAATCCTTTGACCAGGATCTCATGGATGTTCGACGATGCAGCCGTAGATGATAGCTGACTAAACCCAGAAGTCGAGATAGAATCCCTCTCTAGCTTCACTGGCTTGGATTGACGTGGATTTTGAGATATTAGTTCTGCCAAATATGAATAATCGAATACCTGTGCCCCGCGATATATAGGTATAGAAAAAGCAGCCTATGCGATATTTCAGGTTCTAAATTCTTAGTTATCTAGGTATGTCTATTTAGTACCAAAATTCTGCACAATAGCTTTAGGCGTGAACAGATAATAAAAAGTAAATAGTACACGTCTATACTTTAGTATTTATAATATTAGTAAAATTTAAACTGATTCTAAGCTTAAATCGCTTTTTAGATTTAACCGCTGGAAAGGGATAAGGATGGGAT
This sequence comes from Hemithea aestivaria, assembly GCA_947507615.1. NCBI lineage: Eukaryota > Metazoa > Arthropoda > Insecta > Lepidoptera > Geometridae > Hemithea > Hemithea aestivaria. Next base: position 11,127,980 of record OX382348.1, read on the forward strand.
AGAATTCGGAGAGTTATTTACCTAAATGACATAATATTTGAATTGAATAGCACTGACTATACAAAGAAAACAATTTAGTTTAAAGTATTATCTAACCCTTGAGGACCCTTTGAAATATATTTTGCAGTGAAAACTTTGAAACTTGAAGAGACTGCACTGACCACAGTTTAATATTCATGTTACATAACTTGGTAACAATGCTGCGGGGTTGCTAACGGACGGACAGGGCTTTCACAATTCGATGTAGATAATGTTTATGACTGTTTTTTATGGTATAGAACCTGCTGAAATGCCTGCAATTCTTCATTCTTATTCGAAGATTCAGAGTCTACTCAGTATAGCAAGATGTGCTGAAGGATGAGAGGTTTCCTAAGACGAGGTAAAGGATAGAGCGGAGTACAAAAGAATGTTCAAGAAATCCTTAGAAAAAACTCAATGTGATCTTTATTACTTTCTTCGAAAAAGACATCAATTAAAAAGAAATAAATAGAAGTTGCGTGAAAATTCAAATTTATTCAATAACTTCAATGAAACCGCAAGTAGGGTAGGTGTAGGGTGGTACCTCTACAATAATGTAAACAATCCTTAGGAACGACCCTGCAATAATGAAGCATAAGAGCTCACCCAAACAGCCTTTGTTTGAGCCTCCCTTCAAAGGACGTGCCAACTCTCAATATATGCTAATTTGCGCAAATGTTTGGAATTACGTGGAATAAGTAATGTTTCTTTCCGTTATTGTTGTTTTCTTGTTTGATATTATCATCGGAAGTTTGTTGAGAACAGACTAAGTAATTATTGGGCCCGTACACCGCGTAATAAAAACAAAAGTGATGCTTTTTTAAGCTCTACGAATTAAGGAGGAATGTTTCAGTGGTTTAAAAATTTACAAGTTATGAATTTAAACTCGAATTAAAGTTTGTGTGTGTGTTGCTCCTATACGGCTGAATAGATCGGGTTGAAATTTGGTTTGTAGTTTGCTGAAATCCTAAAATAACATAGGATACTTTGCAGTGAGTAAAACAAAACTTCTAAAGGACATTATTTTATTGTGTAGAAAAAGCTTTCGTGACATTTTTAGAATATTATATCTATACTAGGACATTTATATGACTGGCTCGACAATTAGGATCAAACCGATCTTTGGGAAGCGTATTCTTTAGTAGATTACATTTATATTTTGTTTAAGTGCTTGTTCACGTGAACGCGCGGGCGCGGGCGCGACAGACTTTGCTTGCACCGCACGTGCGTTCCCGTGTTACGTGAACATCTTCATAGCACGTCATATGTTTGATATTTCGCGCCCGCGCCCGCGCCCGCGCCCGCGCCCGCGCGTCAACGTGGGCCAACGCTAAGGAGTGCGGTGTCTACATTTGTTTCTATAGCCTATGTTTCAGAGGATTACAAATTGTGAGTTGTGTCGCGAGTTCGCTTTCAAGGTGTATTGCATTAAAAGAAAAAGTAGGCTTTTTGTATCGAATCGGGGAACAATTTTAACAGTGTTAAAAACTTTGTTTTCAATTGACTTTGTAGATATATTTTTCCTTAGTATTTGAATATTGACATGGATTGTGGGTTGCCTCTGGGAATGTAGAGATGGAATGATGATGAGGGAGGATCGTTTGTTATCGCTAAAATGTATTGAGATGACGACGATAAAACGACAATGACTTTCATCCCTGTCAAAGATTTTAAAAAAAATAGGAAGTTGCGGTATTGACGTTTCTGGACCACTTCTATGAGGCCCATGGGCCTAATTTAAAATCAGAAAATACTACTTCGGCGCGGCAACCGACTCTTTCCGATCCAGCAGGCCCACGTTTGGCATAAAACAACGCTACGGCGTATCTTCCCATTTTCTTTTCATCTGAGATCCCAGTACATTTTTAACGTTACCCACTAGCGATTTGCGCCTGTCAAAGCCTACTGATCAGAGAACATCCCTCAACCTAAAACGAAGGATAGGAAAGACCGTAGACCCCAAAATGTCCATTGATCCCGTAGAACTAGTTTGTACATCTTACAATAACAACGCTACAGCCGGACAATCCCATCCAATTTGTGTAAAGAGCCTACCGTGGAACCTTTTAAATCCCTGTTTAGTTGAGGACCTGAGGTCTAGTTCTATTACTAAAGATTTCGAAGAAGTTTCGCTTAACACTGTCTGCTGTTTATCTTTCATCCTAGCCCCCTAGATATAGCATTTTTGTTTCATACCGTAGTACGTAGTACCTTTAAATAATTAGTACCTCAACAGTTTCAGAGATACAGCCAATTGAATTTGAGGTGCATGAAAATTCAATTGGCTGTACCTCTAAACCTGTTAAGGTACTAATTATTTAAAGGTAGTACTACCTCTGAATCTGTTAAAGTACTAATTATTTAAAGTAAGTACTAATTAGGTACTAATTGCGTACATTTACAACATGTACTTATAAATTGCAAAATAGAAGGTGGGGTTGCTGGGGAGCATGACGTCTTTTTTTTGCGACAAAGTGAGAATGGTGAAGTTACTTTATTAGGTGTATTTAGTTGTAATGTTTTTTTCGTAAGTGTTTCTTTTCTTGAATTGTAAAATATATATCAAATGAATAATCCTACGTATCTCTCTTTCACGCACGTTATTTTAATTCATAATTTGAAAACTACTCGGGCGATTTTTTTACATTTACCTGGGACCTCAGGAAGACCATACAATATTGGTTACAAAAGGTACTAGGTATAGATCCTTCGAAAAAATTGGATTTACCATTTTTTTTAGGATTGGATTTATATTTGTTTGTCTTTGAGTAATAAAACTTACATCCTTTTTTGATGCAGTGAAAAGATATTTGATAACTAATAAGGTAGGTACTTAAGGCTTAGGCTCTTGGAGTTGACCTTTGTCGAAAGACAAGCTGTTATTAAGTTTTGAAGTTTGTTAGTATTTAAATATTTTTAAAATGTATGTGTAAAAAGAAGAGCAATAAAGCCTATTTTTATTTAAGGTACCTAACTAAATACTAAATTCCTATTCCCAAAACCGGGAGAAAGTAACGATCAAGTGGAAGCAGTCTAGCAGTAGCAACATAGTAGATGAAGGACACAGCTCATTGTTAAGTAACAGTTGACGTCATAGACTTACGCAACATCAGTCCTACGCAGTAATCAGAAATAGTCCAAGTTTGAGTGAAAATCTTGCTAAACTATATTACCTCAAGAACCAAGCACCCAAGTGTTACGTCCACAGCTCACAGGTTATATATTGGGATGGATAACGCAAGTACGCCAGTTGTAAGGATGGATAGATGGCGCCCAGAGGGGCTATTGGCTAATTCTCACCCACTACTCACTACGATTGATAGCAACTTCAATGTACATTGCTGCTTTTGTTACTTTACTCATATTAATAGATAGATAGATAACACTTTATTGGAACACAAGAAAAATACAAAAAAGAACTTAAAAACTAAAACAATATAAAAACTTAGTGTTACAATTGGCGGTCTTATCGCTAATAGCGATCTCTTCCAGACAACCATGCAGGGAGAGGAGAAAATAAATTCACATGGGTTGGTGGTGTGATGCAAATTAACAGAGAATAAAGTGTTATTATATAAATTATAAATATGTGTAATTTTTTTTTAAGGAGGTTTAATTAAGCAAGTAATAAACAGTGGGTAGTTTACCGTCAAACGTATACGTTTAGATCGTGAAGTTTTTCTTGAATAAATATTCGAAAATGGCGCAAAAATTGCTGGAAGGAGCTGTACGTGACATGCAGAAAACAATTGGAGATCTGGTGAATAAAATGGGCCTTCTCACATCAAAGGTGAGCGAGCAATCTACTATTATTTCTGATCAAGTAGAAGTAATTAATCAGCTAAAAAAAGCAATTGAGGGTACTTCGCAAACTTCTACGAGCGATCCAAATGCTACGAGCTCAGTAACACCTGCAGCGCTGCAGCGCGATCGCCCAGTTCGACGAGCAAGATTGAACACGGCAACAGCGGGACCGTCTACTGGCTATTCAACGGCAGTAAGTAAATCGAGCGCTGCAGCTGCTAAAAAGCCCAACGGACCGAGCTACGAAGCGACGTCGCACACGCCCGAAGCGAGCCGAGGCGAGACAAGAACGGCATTATCTAAGCAACAGCCGGGTGCGCTAAAGGTAAAACTACACGACGCGGTAATATCCACGCCTAAAACAGACTGTAACGATAAGACTGACAATGTACTAAATAGTAACTCAATGACCACTACACAAAAGAATGACGAATGGCAGGTAGTTGCCCGAAAACATACGGGGAAAAAACAACGCCGTATTATGACTGGCTCGGGAAAAGCCGATGATGAATTACAAACCGTTGAACGCCGAAAGTATATACAAGCATGGTCGTTTAGGCCAGAAACGACTGAGGAAAACGTATTAAATTACGTGAAAAAAATCGCTAAATCTGACAATTATACCGTTGAAAAACGAGACATTAGGACGAACGCCCACGCAGCGTTTATAATCGGTTTTCCGGAAAGCCTGTACGATATTTTATGCAATCCAGCGTCTTGGCCGCCCCGTGTAAAAGTGACAGACTGGTGGTTTCCGAGAAATCCCCGCGTCGAGCGGGGAGCTCGCTCCGGTCCGGCCGCCAGTCGCACAGAACCGTAGTATCGAGCAGATGTCCACTAATGCGCACGCGCAGACCAACAATAAGCGGAATATAATAGTATGCCAACAAAATATCGCCTCGTTGGATAAGAAAACACAACGTTTAGAAGTTTTATTGCAAGGTGAAATGAAGTGCGACGTACTAGCATTGACTGAACACTGGATGACGGCAGATAAATTAAAATCAGTGCACTTAGACGGTTATAAGCTAGCGTCTTGTTATTGTAGGGAAGATATGTTGCACGGCGGGTCGTGTATATATATTAAGGATGAGATAAAATGTAGTGAATCAAAAGATTTCATAGCCCTTTCGGTAGAAAGATATTGTGAAATTTCAGCTATCGAACTAATAGATTTTAAATTAATAATTATATGTATTTATAGGACTAATTTGATTAGTGCAATCGACTTCCTCGTACACTTTGAGCGTCTGCTCGAAAAGATTAGTGAAGTAGGTATGGACTGCATTATTGTAGGAGATACTAATATTGACATTCTAGGTAGTCGTACTGGTGAACTCGGGCGACTTACTGATGTACTGTCGACCCATGGTATGGTGAGTGAGGTCAACTTCCCCACGAGGATAACTGCTAACACGGCCACTTGTCTCGATCATGTTTATAGTAACTTACCTGAGGGGACCGTTAGCTCGGCTCCTATTGTTACTAATGTTAGCGACCATCTAGCTGTTAGGTGTGAGTGCAAAATTGCTGTAGATTCTATAAGCCCTAATACCCATTTTGGTAGAATATTTTCAACAGCTAATCAAATGAATTTTGTCATAGCGTTGCAAAGTGTAGACTGGAATGAGCTATTCTGTAATAAGAGTACCTCCCAGATGGTAACTTCTCTCATTAACGTGATTAAAAATAAATTTGAAATCTGCTTCCCGATTGTGAAAATCAATCGACGTAAGAGCAAAACCTGGGTAAATCAAGACATTAAAAATTATAAATCACTATTGTTTGACATTATTGAAATATCCAAATCGAATTTAAATGATAATAATTATAATATTCTAATTAATGACATTATTACTGATATGAAATATTTTTATGACATGTTAATTAATAAGAATAAATCTGAGCATTATGCTAGATTAATTAATTCAAGTACAAACTCCAGTAGAACAATGTGGAAAATAGTAAATAAAGAAAGGGGTAAAGGTAACTCGATTGTCTTAGATTTTACAGATGTAGTTAAACGACCTGACGGGAATGCCTTCACCAGTAAGCAGGATTTGGTGAATGCCGTTAATGAGCGATTCCTGGGCGCGGCATCAGCGTGCGGCGCACCGAAAGCTGACGTCACTGGGGCTCTCGGAGCTCTGAGTGCGTCTCGCCCGCCCGTGGATCGATCACTTAGGTTCATGCCGTTTACCGCTAGCGAGGTGTACCGCCTAATTACATCGCGAATACCTCCTAAGACGTCTAAAGATATACCTAGTCAGGTCATAAGTATTGTCACACAGTAAAAACTTTTCTTTTAGAATGCTGGCCACTAAAAAGTTTATTGAATTCGAATTTCGAATTGTTCATGATAATAAAAATGTATACTTTTTAGAATTTTACTCATTTTTAAATATGGAGTGGACGCTTAAAGAAGACCGTGTTGCAGTTATTGCGTTGCATCGTTGCGGTTACGCGCCAATTCAAATTTTTGACATACTGAAAAATTTGAATATAACCAAAAGATTCGTTTATCGTACCATCAAACGATACAATGAAGACTCTAGTGTAGATGACAGGTCAAGAAGTGGTCGCCCTCGGTCTGTTAGGACTCCAGCAGTGATAAAAGCTGTGAAGGCGCGAATTCAAAGAAATCCCAAACGTAAGCAGAAACTGTTGGCCCTTCAGATGGGGTTAAGCAGAACCACGGTGAAAAGGGTGTTAAATGAAGACTTAGGGCTTCGGGCATATCGAAGAAAAACAGGACATCGTTTATATGCTCGTCTAATGGACCTGAGACTGAAGAGATGCCGCGCTTTGTTGAAGCGGTACGCGAGAAAAAAATATCGAGAAATTCTTTTTTCGGATGAAAAAATTTTTACCGTAGCAGAGAGCTACAACAAACAAAATGATAAGGTGTACGCACACAGTAGTGAAGAAGCGAGCAACCGTATTCCGCGTGTCCAACGAGGTCATTTTCCATCCTCGCTCATGGTATGGTTGGGAGTTTCTTATTGGGGCTTAACAGAGGTACATTTTTGTGAGAAAGGTGTAAAAACGAATGCAGTTGTGTATCAAAATACAGTCCTGACGAACCTTGTGGAACCTGTTTCTCATACCATGTTCAATAACAGGCACTGGGTATTCCAACAAGATTCGGCGCCAGCTCATAGAGCGAAGAGCACACAAGACTGGCTGGCGGCGCGTGAAATCGACTTCATCCGGCACGAAGACTGGCCCTCCTCCAGTCCAGATTTGAGTCCGTTAGATTACAAGATATGGCAACACTTGGAGGAAAAGGCGTGCTCAAAGCCTCATCCCAATTTGGAGTCACTCAAGACATCCTTGATTAAGGCAGCAGCCGATATTGACATGGACCTCGTTCGTGTTGCGATAGACGACTGGCCGCGCAGATTGAAGGCCTGTATTCAAAATCACGGAGGTCATTTTGAATAAACTTTATTGTCATAAGAATCTATGTTTTGTTAAGTTCATTTTGGTATATAAATGGTTACATAATAAATAAACTTGTTCCAATAATTTTATATTAAACATGTGACAGAATTTATGACCTGACTAGGTATATGGCCTTAATATGAAATTACTTAGAACCGCAGCTATTTCATTGTCTCCAATCTTAGCGGCAGTGTTCAATGCTTGTCTGAGAGATGGGGTCTACCCGGACGCATTGAAAATCTCTAAAGTGGCCCCTATATTCAAGGGGAAAGGGAAGAGAGATGATATGGACGGGTACAGGCCGGTGTCTATTATCCCGGCAGTTGGGAAGGTATTGGAGAATGGACTTAGTTCCAGACTCCAGACTTTCCTTGCGGCTGCGGATGTCCTCTCAGACCGACAGCACGCGTACCGAGAGGGAAGATCCACCGTAACGTTGACACGCGAACTAAATCGTCGAATTTTGGCAGCGCGAGAAGCCAAACAACAAGTCGCTATACTATGCTGCGATTTATCGAAAGCGTTCGATGTAGCCGACCACTCAGTTGTCGAAGCTAAACTCCAGCATTATGGTGTGCGAGGTGCGTCGCTGTCACTACTCACGAGCATGATGAGAGGGAGATCGCAGGTTGTTGTCGGAGGAGGAGGGGCGATTAGGTCAATTCCACTCTGCTCTTCCATGGGCGTCGCCCAGGGATCCTCGATCTCAAACATAATGTTCTCAATGATGCTAAATGACCTACCTGACGCGGCTAAAGCTGCCGAGATACTGATGTACGCTGATGACGTCGCCGCGCTCGTCAGCGCCCCATCCGTAGATCAGCTAGAAGAAAAAATAAACGAAACCAGCTCGCAACTCGCTAAATGGTTTCGTACAAATGGTCTGGCACTCAACCTAAAGAAAACGTACTTCATACACTTTAGTCTATCGGGTCGAAAATACAGAAACCTTAAAATAAGTGTAAATGACGTCGAGTTGCAGCAAACAAACAGCACAGCTTTCTTAGGTTTTGAGCTGGATAGTGGCCTCAAATGGCAAGGTCACATCCATAACTTGTGCAACAAGATAGGGAGTGCGTGCTACGCTCTTCGACGTGTGGCGCGCGTGGTGTCCGAGCAGACAGCGCGCTCGTGCTACTTCGCAACAGTGCACTCGCTGCTGCAGTACGGAGCGGAGCTGTGGGGGCGCGCCGCCGACTGGGAGCGTGCCTTCCGAATGCAGAAACGGGCCATCCGCGCCATAGTGGGTATTCCACAAGATGAGTCTGCCAAACCTCATTTTAGGAGGCTCGGCATTCTCACGCTGCCATGCATTTTGATACTCCAAGTAGCAGTTTATGTGAGAGGCAACATGGAGTCCTACAGGAAATTTAATAACCTGCACTCGCACGGTACGCGTAACGCGAACAAGTTGGTAGGTGTGTGCAGGTCGTTAGCAAAATCCTCCAAACTTACGCATATCATGGGGCCGTCCGTGTACAATAAGTTGCCCGATAAAGTCACCAGTGCCAAAAATATGGTCAGTTTTAAATTATGTTTAAAACGCTGGCTTATCGAGCAGACGTTCTATAGGTACGAAGATCTATTAGATTTTAAAGTTCAATAATTATTAATATTTTAATAAAATTTGTATTAAGTAATCAATTTATTAGACACTATACTTTTGTATATTTGTACTATATATTATATCTGACACATAAATTGTATTTATACGAAATAAATGAATATGAATATAATGTACGCGAAATTGTCTATGGATTTAAATGTTTTACATGTCGTTTGGCGATAGCCAACAGGCCCTCAGTAAGGCAATGATACGACTGTCTGGACTTCGTATATTGACTGAATACTATATCTTACTCCACTACACAGTGTGTATTTAAACCAGTGTCCCATGTTGTTTACCTTTTTCATCATCTAAATATTTTATACTAGCTGCGCTCAACTGTTTTACCCGATGTGTTATTCGAGGGTCTAAGCTATCTCTAAACCAAATTTCAGCTCAATCGGTCCATCAGTTTAGGCGTGGAGAAGTAACAAACAAACTTTTGCATTTATAGTATTATTGTAATGTGATAGGTAGGTAGGTAACTATCTAACATGAAAGCTTGACAAATCTATCCACGCACAGCTCAAACCGCTAAAAGGATAAAGTTGTAATTTGACACATAGTTATAATTGTTTTGGCACAGCGCTTTTACCCGCTGAAAAGAGCACTGCATATGTGTTGTAAAAGCTACATATACACTGAATTTCAGTTCAATCGGTTCAGCCGTTTACACGTGAAGAGGTGAAGAGTAAGGTCCATGAGCCTAATTGAATCGGACCATGTCAGAAACGTCAGTGCCGCTTCTTTCTATTTTTTATATCTATGCATTTATTAGTAAGAGTGCTACTTCGAGCATTGCTCCATTTCTTCAAAAGCTAATTAAAAGCGTCATCTATTTGAAGACATAATCTATGACGTCATTAATAAGGTTGTGACGTGGGTGTGTGTGGGCGAGTGAAGGGCCGATGTGTAACGTACATAATGCTGTTAGAAAGGTTCCTCTGACTTTCCACATTTTTCAAGTGGATTGGTGAAAATCATTGAAAGTGCTGAAAGTGGACATGTACTTTGTAGTTTGTACCATAGTATCCCTGAGTTTCGGCTGTAGACCTATGCATAAATATGGTAAAAAATATCAACTCGATAACTCTAAAAGGATCTTTTATTTATTTATCATATCACATTGTAGGTGTGTTACAGGTCTTATATAAATAAAGCTTAGTTCAACTACAACCCCGTAGGGGGGGGCATTGTGATTACATTATTTTTAATTTTATAATAGTCATATTTTTATACATTATGTCATAAATGCAATATCCAATAATAATGGCATAATATAATTGTACATTGAAAATTGAAAAAAAAAAATTGAAAAATTATGTTTTGATTCATACAATTATTTTAGTCAGAAATGTCAATTAATTTTAGAATATATTGTAGATAGATTAGAACCAGATATTTTAACAATGCTGTTTCATTATTTCCTTATCACATAATGGCCACAACAGTTCATTTGGAAGACCTATTTATTTAGAGCAGAAACAACCCGACCGAAATTAAAGTTTTTCATGTTATTATCGTTCATGTATTCATTTACTGAATAATAGGATTTATTTAATAAAAGCATTTTTAGACGGTTTGCAAAGGTTTTGAATTTGGTTTCAGCTTTAAGCTGCTCAGGTAGCCGATTAAATACTTTAGCAACTCGAAAATAAGAGCTATTTCCTACTATTTTTAATTTTGTATTTGGTAGTACTAATTTATTTTTATTTCGTCTATTATAGTTCTCATTTAAATCACAATTCTTCTTAACAGACAGACGGATGACTGAGTGATCTTATAAGGCATAAGAGTTTCGTTTTTTTTATACAACTAAGTAAGAAGACGAGCAAGACGCTCTCCTGATGTTAAGAGGTAACGCTGCCCATAATTAATACAGTGCTACCCAGTATTTTACAAAGGTAAAAATTCTGGGTGCACTGCGCCAACGCTTCTTACTTGAGAATTTTGTTCCTTTAGAGGTACGAAACCCTAAAAAGGCTTTTTATTAATCTCGGTACAGACTTCTAAAAGTTTAATGTATTTTAATGAATGACCGAGTTCATATTTCTCTTATAACCTTGAAAATACATATTATCTAAACAAGTTTTATAAAAAAAACCATTTGAATTTATTATCTATTCACATAAATTTATAATATTAAAATGTAGAGCCTCTATCAAAACATAGACGAAACAATAACATCATAGAATAAAAGTTTTAATTAATTTTCAGTTTTTAAATAAAAACTAAATTTTTGTACCGAAAATCATATTTCAGATTACAATGATAACTGATATTAACGGCTATAGGTAGGTACATAATATTATTACTAGATGTGCTTGGCCTCTGAAAAGTAGACTTCCTTGGCAGAAGGTCGACTAGGTGTACCCCAACAGTGCCAGTTATTCTACCGCCTGAGCAAATGCAAACATTACTGTGCACAGGAGGGCACTGTAGCTAATGAAATTACTGGGCTGAAGAGTCTTAACATGTCATGGACTCTCAAGTAGGAAGCGTTGGCGCAGTGCACTGGGTAGCACTGTACTAATTATGGGCAGCGTTATCTCTTACCATCAAGAGAGCGTCTTGCTCGTCTTCTTACTTCGTTGTATATCTTCTCTAATATATAAAATTCTCGTGTCACAGTTTTCGTTGCCATACTCCTCCGAAACGGCCATTCCCGCCACTCTCTTGATGACATGTGTTACAAGTAAATTATAAAAAAATATTAAATCCACTTCGAGCTCCCTAATAATCCCTAATGTATAGACGCCTTTAGTTGAACAAACAGGTGTTTGCACCAACACCATCAATCACCATTAGTTTCGTGGTAACGCTCTTTACAATATGTTCCCCCATTACCAGGAGTAGAACTAATCAATATGGGTTTATTTAATCACTAGCTAAGCTAGAATTAGTTACGTTTAAAAATAACTTCATATCCTACCAATATTATATACCTATTATTTAAACGAGGAAAGTCGGGAGTTCAACGCGCCAATACTTATGTGCTTCATTGACTACACAAAGGCGTTTGATTGTGTTCGATGGGACTGTTTGTGGAACATTCTCCAAGAAATGGGTGTACCTCAACACTTAATATCGCTGATCGCTAACCTGTACCAGGATGGTGAGTCTATGGTTAGAGTAAATAACGTCATCTCAGGACCCTTCAAGCCAGAAAAAGGGGTGAGACAGGGGTGCATTCTCTCCCCCAGTCTTTTCAACATTTACGGTGAATATATAATGAGGAAAGCCTTAGAGGATTGGGAGGGGGGCATCTCAGTCGGTGGCATGAAAATCAGCAACCTGAGATATGCCGACGATACCACGCTTTTCGCGTCGTCGGAGAAGGAGCTCGCAGACTAATTTCGTCGAGTAGAGTATGAGAGTGGGCTGGTTGGCCTCTCCATTAATAAGTCCAAAACTAAGGTCATGATAGTGGACAGGACTGGTCAACTTCCTAGAACTGGACATCTCTCGGGTCTAGAAGTCGTCAGCGAGTTCACTTACCTCGGATCCCTACTTACTGACCAAGGAGGAAGCGAGAGAGAGATCAGGAGGAGGACACAAATGGCCAAAGCTGCAATGACCAAGCTCACGCGTATATGGCAAAGTCGAAAGGTCTCCAACGTTACGAAAACGAGACTTGTCCGAACTCTAGTTTTTTCAATCTTTCTCTATGGGGCAGAGTCGTGGACGATTAGGGCATCAGAGCGCAAGAAAATCGATGCATTTGAGATGTGGTGTTGGAGACGAATGCTCCGCATACCATGGACGGCCAAAAGAACGAATAAATCTATTCTGGACCAGCTTCGCATACGAGTCAGGCTTTCAACAATCTGTTACCAGAAGATCCTAAGTTACTTTAGTCACATTGCCCGTCGACAGCCAGATAACCTGGATAAGCTGATTGTGACGGGCAAGGTGGAAGGAAAGAGACCCCGCGGCCGTTCACCTAGTCGCTGGTGTGATCAAATAACCACCCTCACTGGCCTACCAGTTGTAAGTGCCATACGAGAAGCTGAGGACCGGACGAAGTGGAAACAACTCACGAGGCAGGCAACGGTCAACTTTCAAGGACGCGACCTTCAGTAATGAAGAACACGACTAAGAAGAAGAGATTTAAACGTGAAAGTTTGTAAGAATTATTGATGTCTGGATGTATGTTTGTTACTCTTTCACGTCTTATTTGGTGGGGGTCTGAATCTCCGGCATATACATATAAGTTGGCAACACAAGCGTTATTTGACTATAGTAAAAACAGGACCTGGCCTTGACTTGGCCCAGGCTCTTGGCCTGGCTGGTCTTTGCCCAGCAGCATAACAGAATTTTAGTCATATCTAATTAACAAAAAAAAAAGGTGACGCGGTTTGCTTTCGTGAAAAAATCCTTTCTTAGTGAGGTCTAAGTCATAAACCTTTACTTTCAATCCATTCCGATAAGCGGGTTAGTTGAAGGATCAGTCAGTCAGTTAGTACCTCTTTCCTCTAATGATTCAGACTTTAGAACCTATTTCTTAGTTCTACCGATTACGTTCCATGCCTCCATCGCACATTACAATTGCGTTCCGTTTCTCCTAACACGGCTGATAAGAAAATTCCTTCGTAAAGAGCTCATACGTAAACAATGAGCATCATGCTACGTTCTGTTCTCTAAACAATTAGGTCATAGCTCAGTTATTCAAACCCTAAGTTGCATAACTACTATTACATTTCATTGTGGATCCTACAAATATGATGACATGGATTTTTGTGGGTTAGTGATAAACTTATTTAAAATTATTGTTGTGGGTTAGCCTTCGACCACGATCTAGCGGGATGTCAAGCGACGATGCCGCCGTAAATGATAGCAGACTTAACCTAGAAGGAGGGATAATACCTTCCCTGGTTTCACTGAACACTCAAACACTCACTTTTCATTGGTGGCAACAAGAATGGTTATTAGGACATAGGAATCCGTGTCGACCAATAGCTAGATGAACAATCATCAGGAGAGTGGCGGGAAGTGGATGTCTGAGAGTGGCTAGTTATAGGGGAGAACGGAATTATCAAAGAGGAGCCCAGGCCCAGGAGTGGGCATTAATTGCCACTCCTGGGCTGTTGATTATAGCAAACTTGACTACCAGCCTAAAGGTCAGCGGTTACCGTCCCCTATAGGTATATAATACTCTTTATTGGGACAAAAAATAACAAAATTGACTTAAAACTAAATTAAAGTACTAATATGAATGTCCACAATGGGCCTAATCGCTTAGAGCGATCTCTTCCAGGCAACTAACCTTCAATACCAGGGTTATCCGTACAGTATATAAAATATCTCCACTAAATAATCCAAAATTAATTTGGCTACGTCGCAAAATGTCCCTTTCTCAAAATGTCCCTCGTTCGCAAATGGTCCCTTTCGCAAAATGTCCCTTTCGCAAATGGTCCCTTTCTCAAAATGTCCCTTTCGCAAATGGTCCCTTTCGCAAAATGTCCCTTTCGCAAATGGTCCCTTTCTCAAAATGTCCCTTTCGCAAATGGTCCCTTTCGCAAAATGTCCCTTTCGCAAATGGTCCCTTTCTCAAAATGTCTCTTTCGCAAATGGTCCCTTTCGCAAAATGTCCCTTTTGATTGTAAGCTCGCTGGATGCAAAAATGACCCTTATGCAAATTTTCTATTTCAGATAAAAAATGTTTTATAAAAATACCTATATGAATTAAAAGACAATAATAATAATAATATTAGCGAAATTGTGCTCTTAAATTATATAGTAAAACAATATACAAATTACCATTTTAATTACAATATAATACATTTAACTTATCGATATTTAATCAGTTTCGATTAACCAAGTTACTCTACGGCAATCAAGGTAGGTTTTATTTATAACTTATGAGATACTATGTACTAGGAGTTCAGAAATTTTAAGAGGTCTTTTCAAATTTAAAATTGGGTATAGATTTCAAAAATCATATAAGTTAAATTATAATTTAAATGCAGGCTAAATTCAAAATTTTGGAAACAATTTAATAAATAAATTTTATTTATATAATATGAAAAGACCTCTTATAGTTTCTGGACGCCTAGTACCTAGTTATAAAAAAAATAAACCTACCATAATTGCCATAGAGTTACTCGGTTAATCGAAACTGATTAAATATTGATAAGTTAAAGTTATTATATTGTAATTAAAATGGTAATTTGTATATTGTTTTACTATATTATAATTTTTTAGCACAATTTCGCTCATATTATTGTTATTATTGGGTTTTAATTTATATATTTTTATAAAACATTTTTATCTGAAATGGAAAATTTGCATAAGGGTCATTTTTGCATCCAGCGAGCAAAACAGACAAAAGGGACATTTTGCGAAAGGGACCATTTGCGAAAGAGACATTTTGCGAAAGGGACCATTTGCGAAAGGGACATTTTGCGAAAGAGACCATTTGCGAAAGGGACATTTTGAGAAAGGGACCATTTGCGAAAGAGACATTTTGCGAAAGGGACCATTTGCGAAAGAGACATTTTGCGAAAGGGACCATTTGCGAAAGGGACATTTTGCGAAAGGGACCATTTGCGAAAGGGACATTTTGCGAAAGGGACCATTTGCGAAAGAGACATTTTGCGAAAGGGACCATTTGCGAAAGGGACATTTTGCGAAAGAGACCATTTGCGAAAGGGACATTTTGAGAAAGGGACCATTTGCGAAAGGGACATTTTGCGAAAGGGACCGTTTGCGAAAGGGACATTTTGCGAAAGGGACATTTTGCGAAAGAGACCATTTGCGACCGAGGGACATTTTGAGAAAGGGACATTTTGCGACGTAGCCATTAATTTCAGTAGCGTTTGTATTTTGGATTAATTTTCTCTAACAAAAGATTTTTGGCTCGAGTTCACTCCAGATAAGAAAATTAAAGTGGTTGGAAAGTTTAACCGTTTCATTTAGCTCCGTTACTGTAAATTGGGTGGGCATTGATCAGGGCTGGATAACGTGGGTGTCGCCGACCTACATGTGGTTAACCATGCGATTACTTAATAAAATTGGATGGGTTTTCATAGGATTTTATATTAGTAATCAGTCTGTAGGCAAGTCAAATAAAACAAGTGAAATTAAAGAAAAACATTTTAAAAACAAGCTTTTATTATTATTACCATCTAGCACCAAAGTATACGCGTCAAGAATCATATGAGCCCAAACTCGATGGGGTTGCGTCGTTTAATTACGGATTTTCTTTGCACAGCTCCCAGCTCCATGTCATAATAATATTGCAATGGTCATCCGATTTGCACATGTGTGCAAAATTTCAGCTCAATCGGAAACCGGGAAGTGTATAAAATAAACTTGCAAGATTTGGTTACAGACAGACAACGGACAGGTGAAAGTAGATAGAAGCTTGTAAAAATAAAAGGCTTAAGAAATTAACGACAACAATGCTTTAAATATCAAACCAAATATGGCCATAACGATTCTCTAATTTGGCCAAAAGCTTTTGGTGTTTGGTAGAAACCAAAATAGGTAAAAAAGGAAAGTGATATATTTTTTTAGTACTGCAACTTTGTAGGCAATGTACAGACAAGTTTAAATCAACATTTTAGGCAAGTGTACCTACTTACCCAGAACATCATGGACTCGAAAAACTTAAAGAGTAAAGACCATATGAATAAATAAAACACGCGACGTAATATATTTCAATTTATAATCAAAAAACTTGCTAGATCGACTTTGATAACATTTAAAAGTGACCTAGGAAGGGACATTGGTACTAGGTACCCTATGAAAATTATTATGAACACATAAAAAACAGTTTTAGACAAACATTATTTAAGACACATGTGTGGTACATATCAATTTCCTCTCCCTGTTCGGTTGTCTGGAAGAGATCGCTATTAGCGATAAGACCGCCAATTGTAACACTTAGTTTTGTAGGTACTGTTTTAGTTCTAAGATCTTTTTTGACCCCGTATAAAAAAAAAGATCTTTTTTGTAATTTTTGTGTGTCAATAAAGTGTTATATATACGAGTATATCTATCTATTATTATCGCCCTCCACTCTTCCAATAAACTAATTGAGTGATTACTATAATCCCATGCCCCATTAGCCATGGTTACCAAAATGACACAGCTCACTAAACTATCGGCTCGAACTTGTGTAATTTGGACAAAAATTAACCATAATTGTCTCTCAACTCACATCTGAGCTATTAGATAACTTGAAAAGTTAACTTTGATATTAACTGACTAAAATAATATGTTACACTGATATAAAGGTAGCATGTTGGTTACTTTTTAACGCCTTAACAGTTGAACTTTTTTTACAAGCTTTTATTTACTTTCACCTGTCTTTTGTCTGTCTATAATTAAATCTTGCAAGTTTAAATTTGATCCAATTCCCGGTATCCCGGTTCAAAATTTCAGCTCAATCGGATGATTGAGCTGAAATTTTGAATGCATGTATAATGGGATGACAATGCAATATTATTAGGACATGGAACTGATCTGATGATGGAGCTGGAAAGTGGCCATAGGAACTCCGTAATTAAACGACGCAGCCCCTTCAAGTTTGGGCTCATTTGATTCGTCTTGACGAGTACTTTGGTGCTAAATGGTAATTTAATGTCACTTGTTTTATTTTATAAGTTAGCCTTTGACCACAATCTCGCTTGATGTTAGGCGATGATGCGGCCGAAGATGGTAGCAGACTTAACCTAGAAGGCGGGATATATCCCTGATACTTTAAACTTGACTACATATCAGTCGTATGCACCCCGACCACTGGGCAAGGATCTCTACAGAGTGGGCACCACAAGAGAGAAGGCTTCGTTGAAGCCGACCAAAAAACGGCGTCGAGACGATCTAGACGCGCACCAGACTGACTGGCCAGAGGTGGCGCAGGATAGCGGTGCGTGGAGGGATTTGGGAGAGGTATTTGCCCAGTGGGACAGTATAGACTAGAAAAAACAATTTAACTACTAACTGTGCCCAGCGGTTTTACCCGCTGTTCTGTTGCCTATGTGTTAATTTAGGGTCTAAGCTAACACTATACTAAACTTCAGCTCTATTGGTCTACCTGTTTAGGTGTGAAAAAGTAACAAACATTCATCCAGACATCTATACATTCTTACAAACTTTCACATTTACCTATAGGTAATATTAAGATGAACATTTTATTTTTGTCGGGTAACCGTTATAGCCGTTCTGAGCTGTTAAATGGTTCCCTAATTATTCCCCTAACATTTTAAGTCCTAATTTAAAAAATCCTAACTTTTTTAGTCCTAATGTGAGTTGTTACTAATAATTATTATCCCTAATATTACAATTCCTACTATTACTTGTCCTAATGTTTAAAGTGATAATATTTAAATGCCATAACATTTCTAGTTCTAACAATTATTGACCATAAAATTTTTATTCATAATCATTCCATGTCCTTACTGTTAATAGTCCTATTATTTTAAGCACTAATATCTAAAACCCTAAAGATTATTGACCCTAAAAATTTTTGTCACAATGTTTTCACGTCCTAAATTATATTAGTCCTAACATTTTAGGCCCTAACGATTATTAACCCTTAAAATTTTAGTCACAATCTTTTCATGTCCTGAATTATATTAGTCCTAATATTTAAAGCCCTAACGATTATTGACCCTTAAAATTTTAGTTACAATCTTTTCACGTCCTAAATTATATTAGTCCTAATATTTTGAGCCCTGACGATTATTAAACCTAAGAATTTTAGTCACAATTATTTCACATCCTAATTTATATTGGTGCATTATATAGACACTGTTCAAACCTAACCTAACCAACTGATGTTGCCTCGCCCTCCACAATAAAAACCAGTCACTTCAGGCGCTTCGCCGGCCGCTGCCGCGGCACGCTCGCTTCGCTCGCTCGGCTCGCGCATTATATAGACACTGTTCAAACCTAACCTAACCAACTGATGTTGGAATGCCTCGCCCTCCACAATAAAAACCAGTCACTTCAGGCGCTTCGCCGGCCGCTGCCGCGGCACGCTCGCTTCGCTCGCTCGGCTCGCGCATTATATAGACACTGTTCAAACCTAACCTAACCAACTGATGTTGGAATGCCTCGCCCTCCACAATAAAAACCAGTCACTTCAGGCGCTTCGCCGGCCGCTGCCGCGGCACGCTCGCTTCGCTCGCTCGGCTCGCGCATTATATAGACACTGTTCAAACCTAACCTAACCAACTGATGTTGGAATGCCTCGCCCTCCACAATAAAAACCAGTCACTTCTGGCGCTTCACCGGCCGCTGCCGCGGCACGCTCGCTTCGCTCGCTCGGCTCGCGCATTATATAGACACTGTTCAAACCTAACCTAACCAACTGATGTTGGAATGCCTCGCCCTCCACAATAAAAACCAGTCACTTCAGGCGCTTCGCCGGCCGCTGCCGCGGCACGCATGGATCGAGTTTGACCACAATCTCTCGTGATGTTAAGCGACGATGTGGTCGAAGATAGTAGCAGACTAAACCTACAAGGCGGGATAAATCCCTTCCAGCTTGCAATTATTTTTTGATATTATTTACCATAAATCCATTATTTAAATTCCTCAACTTATAAAATAAATAAAAATTAGGACTATATTCATTAGGACAAGAAAAAATATGATATAAAGAAATGTAAATTATAGACTTTAAATATCAGGACAACAAGCATTATATCTAATAAAAATTATACACTTCAATGATTAGGACAATATTCATTCGGACAAGAAACTTTATGACGAAAATACATTATATACTTTAAATGTTAGGACAAGAAACATTATGACGAAAATACATTATATACTTTAAATATTAGGACAAGAAACATTATGACGAAATAAAATTATACACTTTAATGATTAGGACAATATTCATTATGACAAACAAAATTTTACAATTTAATGTTTAGGATAATAAATAATATGACAAATACTAATTATGCACTTTGAAGATTAGGACAATAAATATTATGACAAGCAACGTTATATTCTTTAAAGGTTATGATGTTTAAAATTAGGATTTCAAACTATTATATCTAACAACATTATTACTTATGATGATAAAGGCCATAAATGATTATGACTACAGAAAAATATGCCTAATAAATATTAGGATAACTGTATGTTAGGACCAATGAGTTATGGGAAATAACTTTAGGACTAAAAACTTTAGGTAAATCAATAGGACACCCTGTTAAATGCATAATTACAGTTATCATAAATGTATCCATACGCCTGTAATCTATTTTAAGTGGCACCATTTTAAAAATGATACCCATATTCAATGGGCCAATTATATGGACCACCTGAGGCTTCCAAGCCACCTGCAATGCGGACAAAAAATGCCATTGATTTCATTTTCAATAGAATCCACTTTGATATTTTGACAATCTGAATTTTTGGTCATTGTTTCGAGTTAGACTAAAAAGTCGCGTCCGTAACTTTTGTAGCATGAATTCCATTCCGGGAATTCGAAACGAAACCATATTTCATGAAACAAAGTTTTAACTTGTCATTGTGTGAAATAATGTAATGAAATACCTGAAGTTAACGTGCGGCCTACTCTGTTGGGAGTTGAGATAAAAACCAATTTTAAAATGAACGCCGTTCCATCATCAACATCATCTCGGCCATCTCAGCGATAATAAAAGTAGCCATCTCATAGATAGAAAGATAACCCTTTATTGTCCATCAGTTATGAAACAAACAATCATCTAACATTAAAAATTAATAAATTTGAAGAAGTGTTTCAATTGGCGGTCTTATCGCTAATAGCGATCTATTCCAGACAACCAAGCAAAAAAGGAAATAAGAGAAGGTTGGTGGTCTTCTCTTTGTACCATTATCCAGTATCATGAGCTGTTACTAGCTTATTCCTATAGTTACTTAGCGAAACGAAAAGTGGAAAAAACTACTATGTACTGTCAACGCCCTTTACCCCATTGCGGACAAACTTTTTCGGCCACACATGAATTATTATTATTATATAGCTCAGTATTCAGACCGTCACGCTCTTTGACCCTTCTCATGTAATGTTTGACGGCTGTTCCCTTAGAAACGGTAACTGGTTACCAGTTACCATTCACCGCTTAGAACATTTAACCACGGGAAAAGAAGTCCTTACTAATATCTATGCAATAGTCTGCCAGTTTCTGCGGGGGGAGAGACAACGCACACTATTAATAATTAATTATTACTTATAATTATTACACTAATGAATTTTCCGATACCACACAAAAAATAATAATAATATAATTTTCGATAACGTCACTACTCACTACGCACGCACCTAACAAAATGTCAAACATTGGAATGGAATATAATATAGGTACTCACACAAGTACACACAGGGGTAATCTGTATTGTTACAACTAGCTCTATGCCCTGCGGTCTATTTTTTTTTGGCAGGGTCGCTTGACTTTGACTTTTGACGTATCCAGTTGGTTGCTAGTCAAAGCTTTTACCGCTTATTGGCCCATATTTCACCGTGGCCCATTTACAGGTTTTTGAAACTACGGAATTACTTTATCGAAGTTCTGAAGCTCTCCTAAGTTTAATTAGTAATTTATAATTGAGCCTTTTAAAAGTTAATTGCATCTCGGTGGTAAATTTCAAATTTTCAAAGTAAAGGTCCCTTGTAAGATGATTAGGTACCCATTTGTCACGAGAAAAAGGGCAATAACGCATATCGATCTGCAAAAAGGTAAGACCTAAACGGGTTCTAAGCCCCAGTAAAGCTGAGTTTTATGAAGGGTCTTTCCTAGTCGTGTCCCTGTATTGAAACCTAGATTTATTCTAATATCTGAATAAGCTATGACTTATTAAACACTAGGTAGTAAACCCGTAGCGCCTAACAGATAATTCTGTGTTTCTCTACTATATTATGCATGTTTTATAGAGGTACCAATATCTGGTGAGTATACCAGCAGCTCGGACTAAGCGATTCGCTTCGTCTTTCATTATGAAAACGGCGAAGTTATGGAACTCGCTACCACTCTCAGTGTTTCCCGAATGCTATAACGTGGGTTTCTTCAAATCAAGAGTGAATAGGTTCTTTCTTACTAAACAAGCGTGCTACAACTTCGACTGCATCGTCACTTACCAACAGGTGAGATTGCGGTCAAACGCTTGATTAGTCCGCTATAAAAAAAAAAAGGTACGTACGACGTACCTACATATAAACCTTCCTCTTGAACCACTCTATCTATTGGAAAAACCTCATCAAAATCCATTGCGGCGTTTTAAAGATCTAAGCATACATATGGACAGATAGACCGACATCAGGTTATATATTATTATACTTTGTTTTTAGTGATTTGAAAATTCGAGGGTAGTAACACCAAAGTCCCAGTACAATGACAAACTCATAGAGACGGCTGTCGCCAACCATCTTACACATCATAAACCCTTCATCTATTTTTAAGCCCCAAGAAATGTGGTAACCAAGACGTCGGCATCAAAGACCCCTTTATGACGTCATCAAGAATCGCCGATGAAAAAGGTATAACGCGACCCTATGGTTCCATAAGGTTAAAGAGATCAGGCGCGCTTGGTCACATTTTCAAATGGATATATTATAAAAAAACAGATTGTCGTAGTATAAAAATGTGACAATAGGAAATCGTCTTAATAGCAAATTTTCACAATAGCATTTGGTCATAGAAGCAAATCGTCAAAGTAGTAGAAAAATCGTCATATTATTAAATTATAATGTCAAAGCAAATTAAGGTTTCTAATGATGACATTTTGCTACTATGGCGTTCAACTTCTATGACGATTTGCTACAATGACAATTTGCTACTGTGACAAGTTGCTACTGCGACAATTTGTTAATATGACGATGTGCGAAAATGAAGTTTCGCGTCGTTTCCAATTTGAGATTGTGACCAAGTGCGCCTGATACGACTAAACCTTTTGGAACAGTATTGGGCATCGTAAAAAATGACACAATCAAATGGTGCGGCCGTCTGTCCGGCGCTTTGTGTGTCATCTGTGGTTCCTTCAGCTCGATGGAGTAGATTGACGGAGGAAGACGTGTTTTGAGCTATTGCGAACGTTTTGATTGATGGGATTGGTCGGTGTATTGTTGCTAATGAGGCTTAGATTTCGACTTTGAGTTTTGCAATGTAGTAGCTATATAGTGGAACCGGATGAGACTCGCACAGGATCGGAAGGTGTGGCGTGACCATGAGAAGGCCTATACCCCGCAGTGGGTGGATACAGGCTGAATAGATAGATAGATAAGTAGTGTCTAGTTCTCGATTTCAGGAAATTACTGGGCTAAGGACTTAACGGTAGAGATGTCCATTAAATGTGTGTAATATTAATAAAAGCGTTAAAAAGTTTTCAGTATCACAAATCACAACACACAAGCTTTTTAAGGTTAACCGCGAACAATATTGACTGCCAATACCAGCATTTTATTTGAAGTAATGGGTATTCATTTTACAAAAATACAAATAACATAAAAAGGAGAAAAACGTGTTGTGCCGACCCTACCTAGTGTGGGATAAGGGCATTTAACAAATCTAAAATTGATATTATTATTAGGAATCGGGAAAGCTTTCAAACAAAATCATAAAACGATTTCACTAAGCGCTCAAAGGTAGAAAGAATTCTTAAATCGCTCAGTAAAAGAACCCGAAACAAATAAATCACTAACAGGACGTCGAGGCACTAAAGTGATGTAGAATGACTAAGAAATACTCCGGAATAAAGTAACTTAGTATTGGCACAAACACGAATGTGCGCAGTAAGCACCATTTGTCCCCAAACCAAATGATATTTTGATAAATGTACGCGACGACAGAAAACCACTTGTAAATGCAACGCGAGTGGGAGAAATAAATCTTATTACAAGCTTTTATTTACTTTCACCTGTCTGTTGTGTGTCTGTCTGTCTGTCTTAAATATTGGAAGTTTAATTTGATCCAATTTAAAAAGTTTTTAAGTTTTTCTTTCTGTTATTACATATTTGTATAAAAATGTTTTTTGGTCTTTATGTTTGTCTTTATGTAGAATATTATAGTTTTTTTTTTATGTCATTATGTATATTGTTAGGCTGGCCGTGATGTCACTGCCGTTGGTGCCAGCAGAAGACCAGCGTAGGTCCTTTATTGAACCTACATATGCTGAGCTGGGGCCTTTTTGCGGCAAATGTTAACTGTTACGGTGTTTTATGTACCTTTATGATGTAATTTGTCGCAAATAAAACTTTTTCTTTCTTTCAATTTCTGATTGAGCTGAAATTATGGATGCATGTGGGAGAAAAATTCTCTGTTGTTGGTTAATTTGAAGTGGTGTCTGAGACTTCTGTCCGCCATGGAGGTTCTTGTGAAATGATAATGCCAGTTAAGATGCAGTTACACTTTTATTAGAGCTTTTCACGCTACCGAGAAAAGTAACATGTGGGGGCTTACCCCCTTAACATTAACTCGGTTATTGTAAACAACTTTCACATTGCGACCTTGAGCTTATCATGCATGTATAAATCAGATGACAATGCAATATTATTATGACATAGAGCTGATCTGATGATGGAGCTGGAAGGTGGCAATAGGAACTCCGTAATTAAACGACGCAACCCCATCGAGTTTAGGCTCATTTGATTCGTCTTGACGAGTACTTTGGTGCTACATGGTAATAATAACAGCTTGTTTTAAAATAGTTTTTTTTTATTTCACTTGTTTGATAAATGTACTCGACGACAGAAAATTCATTTGTAAATGCAACACGAGTGAGAGAAATAAATCTTATTTGTATTTCCTTTCGGCAGCTTGGCACCGGTGATAAATTTGGGAAAACTAAGGGAAAACCCGTAAAAAATAATAAAGGTTTGTCGTAAATATAGTAAACGAGACGAGAAACAAACGTGGGAATCGGTTGTGGGACTTATTTTGTTGGAGGGTTGATTGCTTTGTTCTTGTGTTTGACATGGGATTGATTCTAGGTAGTCTATGCTTTAGCTAGTACTAGATTATGTTCGCAGCTTTGTTCTTGATAAGAAATTCTTAATTAGCTGTTTTATTATTCTACAAGTCGACTATAACGGATAAAAAAGTTTGTAACCCGTTTTAAACACATTTTAAACTATGATATTATGTATCTACGTAGTGTGAGATTTTGATGACTATTATGATTTTTTATTCATTACTAGCAGCGCCTAGCGGTTTTACCCGCTGTGCCTATGTGTTATTCCAGGGTCTAAGCTATCTCTACACCAAATTTCAGCTCAATCGGTCCACCCGTTTAGGCGTGAAAGAGTAACAAACATCCAGACATCCATTCTTACAAACTTTCACGTTTATAATATTAGTAACATAGGTTAGTTAGCCTTTGATCACAATCTCGCGTGATGTTCAACAATGATGCCGTGGAAGCAGATTAAACTTAGAAGATGTTATTTTCCTTCCCTTGCTCCACTGAACATCGTGCCCAAACATATTCGCAATGAGCACTTGGCGACACGCTTTTATTTAGTGGGTGGTATTTAGCCCCAAAGTCTAGATATATAGCTTGTGAAAAAAACATCTTATAGATTGTACAGGGCCAATGATTAACAGCACAATATCTGCAAATATAAAAGTTTGTGTAGTTAACAGGTAGCAAGCAATTTTAGCGCATTTCTCAGACTATAGCCCACTCGCAATGTAAATCTTTTAGTAGGTAACATTTCTCCCGGATAACTTCCCGGAATTTAGTAAAATAACATTCACAAATTGAGTAAGTTCTTCGTAAATAACCCTCTCTTTTTCAAATTCCGCCAACATTTTCATCTAATATAATAAAAATCCTCCGTCATTTTGTACAAACAAAGGCTTCTCAAGGCTCTGCGGAGTCTCTCAACTTAATGACTGCATTTCTCCATTCCTTACAATTCAATAATATTGAACGGGACGTAGATTACATATCGGGGGAGTTGCCGCGAGTTGCACACAATGTAACTGACATTGTGTGTCTAAAATGGAACAATGCTCTCGATTGCTTTCATCTCTATCCCCAGTAGCTGATAATAAAATAAATACAGGAATAATAATCCAATTAGTAAATTTAATATAAG
The DNA here is from genome assembly GCA_947507615.1 of Hemithea aestivaria. Taxonomy (NCBI): domain Eukaryota; kingdom Metazoa; phylum Arthropoda; class Insecta; order Lepidoptera; family Geometridae; genus Hemithea; species Hemithea aestivaria. Next base: position 11,153,890 of record OX382348.1, read on the forward strand.
AAATACTTCGTTGCGTTGTATTTAATAATAAAAACATTTAAAAATACACGTTCATCACTACGTCACACATGGTTAGTAAGAAAAACGTTATCACTTTTAACTACCGCAGTCTGTACTAACCTATCTCATACCTAATTTATCTAAATTATTGACTGTACAATAGTGACTTGAACGTTTTGAATTTTCACCTTACAGGTTACAAAAAATTTTCTTCACGTTTGTTTTCTTACAGCCTGACGCTATCGCGGCATATATCTCAATAGATATCAGTGGGCACAAAGCTCTCAAATACTCGGAGACAAGTATGTGTGGCTCGATGCGAGCAACCGTTTAATTAAAATCCCTTTTCAGCCCCTCTTCTGGCCCTTTGAGCTGAGATCGTCTGCGGGGTAGATTTCTCAAATCGCTTCAAGAAAATCTGGAAGATTTCGAGTCATTGGATTTATAAGCGGTGGTAGCCAAGAGGTTAAGTGATACGAATGACCAGTTCGAATCCTGGGTGTTTTTTCCACTCGCTATACTGGTAGTTTTCGGCCGTGGGTAGTTACTATAATATATGCTACTCTTGCTACTCGCGCTGTCATTGCATACAATTTGTAGCTACTCCCAATGTCACTGTGCTCTTACAAACGTCAATTACTCTTGACAATGGGACGGGAGTTGCTAGTATTACCTATGTCAATGTTTTTTATGTGCTCGGGGCGCTGTTTTGACTCCACATTCATAGTTGTCAGAAAGTTGTTAGTGTGATAACTGTCTACAAAGTTGCAGAAAGGCAGTTCATCAGAAATCGACCGCTCCGATCGCCAACCACGCCGCCATCGCTTTTTAGTTTGTTTAGAAACTACTAATGTATTTCCTGACTCTTGAACTTTTTCTCCAAAATGGACGCCGTTTGAAACTCTCCCACTCCTCTCAACTCTGATCACGTTTTGAACGTTATTCTTCAGTAAAAGAGCTCAAAATGTCAAATTTAAACTTTAGAGTCGATTTTTCAGTCCTTTGCCTGAATTCGTGCTTGTGAAGTTACGTTGGTTATTTTATGTGATTTGATTTATTTTCTAATTAAAACATTTACGTCAAAAGCTTTTTCGGCACAATTTTTTATCGATATATTTTGTTGCTTGTTTTTACTCTATAAAGTCCTACTGCTAAAAATTCTTCCTTAAAATCTTGCGACTTAATACTCAATATCTCAAATATATCTAATCTGACATTATATCTATACTTGCGCTTGCCTTAGACGTTACATTGAGTCCTTTAAAAATATATAAAAACAAGCTTAATCATAAGCTTTTAATAAAACCCAAAAAACGGGAAGTTCCACAAAATTCTGATTAATATTTCCTGATACGTTCCGTCCATTCAACGGCCGTCCCTTTTTTAATCTTCGTAACATTCTCGAAAGGTCCAAATAGGAAAGCAAACAACCCAAAAAAATAAATCAAACAAAACTGAATACCTGTGTTCTGAGAATTAACACATAGCTCCATTGTGGGCTGCGTTCCCGATATGAGAACGTGTTGTAGTGTAAAATACTGCGGTAGGTCTATTTGATACATTTTAATCGTGACCAAAATTTGTTGAATCTAATTAAAATGGGCACAAAAACTCTGAAATTTTGGGGTCACGAACCGCCGTACTTGTCTTGACGTTTATGCGGGGTTGCTGACATAATCTAGGAACGAAAACGAAAATATTATATTTTTCACGTTAACACACAAGTGTGAAACAAATTTCTTTTTTTTTTTTCTGAAAAAAGAAATTGTAACTTCACTCAAACTGTTGTGGTCTATGTTATGATTGGCAATAAATATTTTTGAAGTGAAAACTTCTTTAGCGGCGCTGAGCACTTTTTTGTATGGGTAAAAACTTTCAAACTCGCGTCAGGGTCACGTGATGCTGATCGAAAAAGCGTAAGATCGAGGGGAAGTGAGAGGAACTAGTATCTCCCACTCTTTCTACCGTGCCTGAGTGTGCTGCTCTGTTTAGGCGGCACAGGGGGCTTAGACAAGCGCGCGCCCGATATTTTTTTTTTATATTTTATATTTTTTTTATTACACTTAAATAGGTTCGAATCAAAACTGTTTGTTTCTTACTTAAGTTATCATAAACCAATTGTATCAGTTGTAAAAATTTGCGATGATGATTCTGATAATAACGATGGTGTAAAAGTCGTCGAAATTATGGATGGAAGGTGATTTTTCTGAGAGATAAAATTTAATGTTATATATAAATAACGATATAATATTATAAATAACAACATATAAATTGTCATATTTGTGTACGATAGCGCAATAAATAAACATTGTATTCTACCTCATAAATGATAGTATTTTTATACTTATAATTAAACACAACGTTAATATTGAAGTTTTCACTTCTGCCGGCACTCCCGGAGTGCTATTTTTTTTTCTTGCTTTCTTTCTTTTTAAACGTATCGTTTTAACATTTTTCTTTTTAGTGGGAAATGGATAGAACGTCGTTGATATTTTACACTCCACTTTGTTTATTTTGACCTTAAATTTATATAAAATAATAACACGGCCCTTTCTACATGCCAGCTATATTATTAAAATCTGATTTATTATGTTTGTTCTAACGATTACTTTTAAAAAAGATGTATGGTTATCTGATTTCCTTCTAATTTTCCCTTTAAGCTGACCTCACATTTGGTGTGCACGATCCACGAACGTTTGAATATCATACTAACTACCAGCGCTGCGTGCGCGTTCTCTCAACGCAACGCCTAAACTTGGAGATTTTAACCCACTGTAATGTAATTACACTGTGGCAACAATGGCGAGCCTTTTTCGTGGTGATGATTAATGTTCCGGTTGGACACGAAAGCGTCTCGTAAATTAAATGTAACGTGCTTCGGTCGCGATCTCTGTTATTAATTACATCTTGTTATTAGTTGCAATTGGTTAATTGGATTTTTTAAAACGTGACGAGGCCTTTTTCCTAGCTGTGGAGCAAAAATGGCTTCCTACATACATGCATAGTACATAGGTATGTATAATCACGTCTGGTTCCCGTTGGGGTATGGAGACTTTTTCCCTCCACTTGGTACGATCCTGACACAGGTCTTTCGCTTCCTCAACTTTTATCACATTCTTGGTGCCCTTGACCTGGCCTTTCCTTAGAACGACATTTATTTGGTTTGGTGTTAATAAGTAGTAATTAAACAGCTAGGAATTAGGAGTCTAGAATCTAAGCACGTGCCGGCCTGAGAGGTTTTTTCAGTGTTATATTAGCACTTACACTTAAAATGTAGTATAAAATGTTCCGGATAAATTCTGTCATGTCTCACCTTCTTTTTAGTAAAGCCAGATTCTTTGAATTACCTAAATACTTGATGGTCAAAAGAATTGTGCTCCCATGATAAACGAAAGAAAAACATAAATATAATATTACTAGCTAATGCTCGCGGCTTTGCCCGCGTGGCAAAATCCTTTCTTAGCAGAGGTCTACATCATAAAACCTATATTCCAAATTTCGAGCGAATCCGTTCAGCGGTTTGAGCTGTGCGTTGATGGATCAGTCAGTCAGTCACTCTTTCCTTTCATATATATTGTACCTATATATTTTTTAATAATGACCGTTTTCACTTGTTACAGGTATGATTTATGGTGTTACCAGTGGAACAGTAACCATCGACCATATAAGGTAGTATCGTTAATCATACATCGTCCTGTCACGGTTCATTAAAGTTAATGATGAGTTGATTTGATGACATTCCATATTATAACTGTTGAAAACACGTGTGTTTAGCAGTACAATGGACCTACCTATGTTTAGAGGGATTTTTTCTGCCTTCTAGGTCTTCTAGTTAGCTACTGTCTACGTCCGCCGGCCGCATCGTTTTTTTACATTTTTTTTTTATGTGGAGAAGTAAGAAGACGAGCGAGACGCTCTCCTGATGTTAAGAGATAACGCTGCCCATAATCAGTACAGTGCTACCCAGAATTTCACAATGATGTGCAATTCTAGGTGCACTGCACCAACGCTTCCTACTCAAGAGTCATAAGATCTTAAGACTCTTTAGCCCAGTAATTTCACTAGTTACAGTGCCCTCCTACCGAAGCACAGTAATGTTTGTATGTATATTATTATGTTATTATTGCTCAGGCGGTAGAATAACTGGCACTGTTGGGGTACCCACCTAGACGACCACCTGCAAAGGAAGTCTCCCCCCAGTAAACAAGTAAAGTCGTGTCAAAGGCTAAAATAATGATCAATTAAAAAGAACAATGCTTGCTACTACCTACTTGTTACTTTTAATACAAACCATATATAGGTAGACTAGCTTATGCTCGCGGCTTTGACCGCGTGGCAAAATCCTTTCTTAGCGGATCTCTACACCTTAAAACTACCTGTATGCCAAATTTCAGCTCAATCCGTCCAGCGGTTTGAGCTGTGCGTTGATAGATCAGTCAGTCACACTTTCCTTTTATATATTTAGAAGAAGAAGATTTCATGTTAAATAAATAATTTATATTATTTATTTAATATGTAATCTTCTTCTTAGAGATATTATTATCTCGCAGCTTTGTCCAGTGCAACCCGTTCTTCTGTACATATCTATTTGCGCATAGGCAATGCGGAATGAGCCTCGAGCTCTGTAATCAAATAGCTTTGAATAAAGTTTTCTCTTGTTCAATCCAGAAAAAACTGCATAAACGTTAGGAGAATTTCCCTTTGAGAGGAATTATATGTCCATTTTGAATTGATGCTGGGAACGAACGAGGTAAATGAATGAACGGGCGAACGGATCGAATCATATTTAGAAAATTGCTTTTGGCGTTCATTCTTTTTTTTTCTGCCGCGTGCCTCGATATGCATTTTTGCCAGTTGCGATTTTCGGGAAACCAACGTATTTGGGAGTTCCCTTTGTGTTACTTTCTTTAATTAACTACAGTACGTGACTTTTCTCTAGAAAATTTGCAGTGAGTTTCAGACGAAATTTAGGTCTTTTGCAATGAAAATACTAAAAGTTTTACTCGTAGGTTTCCTGAAAGCAATTCCTTAATTTAAGGGTAACAGGTTCCTCCTAGGCATGCATGGTACATCATCAGCCACGACCCTAGAATTGGATATATGAGCGCCGCCATTTTGCATCATTTGTCATTGACTAAAGAACATTCTTAAAGCGCTGGCGCTGCATGTTTTAGACGAAAGAAATTTAATTTCAGCGCTGCAGAGAACTTTGGTATTTCTTAGTTGAAATGGGACAAGACTGGAGCTTGACGTGCAGACTCTATTTATTTACTTTGGAGGCAATTCTAGCAACTACATACATATAATAAACAATATGGCTTCCCGAAATTATGCTGTTTACTCATGTAATATCAGCTATAAAATATTATTTAGTTTATCAAAGTATCGAATTTTTTTCTAAAATCTTATTCTGATTTTCTGATCATATTATTGTACTCCCTCGAGCTAAGTTTAATGTTTCGCGTAGCAATGAATTCTAGGTATTTACTCAAAAGTTGTAACAGTATGGGCGATTATTGTTTTACTAGAAATTGTAAAATTAAAGCGAAATTAAGATTAAATCCATGTTGGTAAACTTCGACGCCGGGAAGCCAAGAACAATTTTGTTGTTTTGAGAAATAAAGGGAAAGTTATCTTTACCGTTATAGTTTCCTGGAAAGTTCATGGTAAATAATATGACATAGGTACTTAAATTTAAAAAGGCAAGTTTAGATTTTGGAATCACCTCACTCTAAGGCACGTTTAAATCGAGGGACGCTCAAAAAGGGTTGAATATCCTTCTAAACCAAATCACTAAATCGAAAAAGTTTTTAGAAGCTCTTATGCTATAGTGACTGGACTACTTATTAAAGCATATCATTTATGTAGCACCCTTACTGTTTATATGTCTAATACTGAAATATACTCGTATTAGTGTCGGTGTCAAATATCTAGCCAGGTTGGAATGTCTGCGGTCCGCCGGATTGCGACACCAGCTCGCCAGGTAGCACCAGTTTGTGACCGAAATTCATATAACTATAGGTACTAGATTGTCGCTGTCCCTAATTTAACATTTTTAAAATTATATTAGGTACTATACCTACCTACCCACTCACCAAAACTGACGGGACAAGTACGTTTGACAAGAACGCCTTTAAGTGTCTTCTTTCTCTTGTCACCCTTTTTCACAATATCACAAACATTGGGAAAAGCTGAAAAAATGGACGATCAAGAGTAGATATACATAGGTAGATGGATGGATATAAAACTCTTAATTGAACCACTTCAAAAAACTGAAAGCGAATAGTTTTCTGTTAAAAGATCCCACGGTAGCGTCCAAAAAAATGCGACATACTGAGATTTTAAACCAGGACAACTGAAAAGTGTACTTACGCATGTTACATGTCAAATATAATGAAATGAAATTAATGAAATGAAATTACGTTTATTCATGCACAAACATCTCACAACACAAAAACAACATAATATTACAAGACATAATAAATAGAAATATTTATACATGAAACGGTCGCAACTCAGCATATGCCGACTATCCAGGTACATACAGGTACCTAATATTTTTTATTTGCCTTCAGTTTCCGCAATTAAACAGTAATTATAACCATTTCAATATTAGCACGGTAGAAATAACTCATTTTCACGTCTCAAAGGTTTCAAAGACAGGAGCAATTAAAGTGGAATTCAATGAATCCTGAATCACGAGTTACCAATTAATTTGTCGCGTCTCTGGAACTAATTATCGTTCTAACAGTTTATCATGGACTGGTGAAATATCAGACGTCGCGAGTAGGGATGAAAATTTCCGGATATATTCCGAAAGTTTCCATTACTTCCATGAAACTTTCCAAATTTGACAGAAACAATGGGAAATAAACCCCAAATCAGAAATCTGATTTTTTAAATAAAAATGCTAAGTAAAGTAAAATTACTGCTGATAGGATAGTAGGCTTAGTGCCTGTCTACAATACTCAATAAAGAATTTTGACTATAAGATTACATTTCTAACTGATATACTAAGGAAAAGAAATACGCTGTTCATTGATGGAAAAATCATACCAATTACCAAAAAAACATTGTATTTTTGTTTTACTTTGTTAAATAGACTTATTCTTGAGCATATGAAAGTATATACATATGTACACGTGTCTGTATGTAAAGGGTGAAACAGTGCAATAACTGATTCACAAGTAATAACCTGGCTGCTTGGTGAGCTAATGTTAAAACAGAATTATATGAATTATAATATGTTTATATCAGTCGGTATCAATGCCCTCTTTGGTTATTTATAATCTTTATAATAATTGTAAGTCAAAAAAATGATGGGTTTCTGCTATCATAAGTTACCAGTATCATAGTTTTCACTTTTTCTTTGTTTATTTTCATCGTCAATTAAATATTCATGGCAATTACCATTATTTATTATAGTTTTGAGATAGATAAGTATAATAACAAAACAAAAATAAACCCAGAAGGCCGTAATAGTAAAAAAAATGCATTTAAAAATTCAGTGTTAATCTGGAAATTTTGGAAAGTTTCCTGCAATGTTTCCCTATATTTCCGGAAACATTGGAAGTATTCCTGGAAAGTTTCGGAAACATTCGGACATTTTCATCCCTAGTCGCGAGTTAAAGACAAAATTGACGTCCTTCGCTATTAAATTTAGGTCAATGATAGTATTTAGGCCAAAAACTTAGGGGGTATTTATCCCGCTTCCTAGGTTTAGTCTGCTACCTTCTTCGGCCGCATTTTTGCTTAACATCACGCGTATTCGTGGTCAATAAGGCTAACTAACCTATAACGATTAAAAAAATAGAAATTATTTAAAATTTGTAAGTTTAGATAATATATTATACAGGCTACTTTTAGTGAGTGAAACTACGTAGCTAAAATAGTTACTAAACTCTTTCCTCGTTCTCTTAGTTCATTCAAACGTTTAGTCTGCGCAATAGTATTTATTGAACTATGAAAACAATTAATTTAGACATTTATTTTCAGTGCGCGGTGTCTGCATTAATTGCCATAGTCTGTTCAGTTCCTATTCTAAAATTAAACATGGCCGACGAAAATGGCGGCGGTGTCCCCAAAATGGCGGCGGATTTATGAGCTAAATAAAGCACTAAATTATTAAAGGTGGGTGACATGAAAAACTTCAAATTAGTTTTGGTTTTGCTCCAATGAGCTTGGAGTGACAGCTGATGGCGTAATATTTTAATTAATACTGTGCCTAGCGCTTTTACTCGCTGAAAAGTAGCTTATGTGTTCTATGTACCTATGTATTCTAGTTTCTTTGATCTAAAAATAATAACTCATTTATTTCAGGCAATTGTACACTGAGAGCAAATGCAATGAACCATAGATGTGTGTATGTCAATATATCGCACCTTCGGCAGAACAAGGGCACAATTGTCCAAATGCATAAACTGCAATTGTGTCCTTATTCTAGTAGGATAAGGACACAATTGCATTTTATGCATTTGGACAATTGTGCCCTTGTTTTGCCGAAGGTGCGATATGTTTCGGTTAAAGCCCAAAGTTCGGCCACACCTAAGTTTAGCCGGCTAATCGTAGGTGAAGTCGGTCACTTAATTATTATGAATCCCTCTTTGTCATAAAAAGTTTTTGAATTTAAGTTCATCGCACTTAGTGAGGAAAACCAAGATTTCCAAACTAGAGAGTAGTTCTCAATTCTTATCATGCATGTACCTACTTTTCGCAAAAATTTCCCCCATTTCCGTTGTGGAAAACTTTAAGATCTCAACATAATGATATAAGTTTGAGATTCTGTACTTTGAACAATTGTTTGAAATCCAATGTTTTTGACGTGGATGACGAACGAGGGGGAACTTGATTTTCTTTTGTTTTCCGGAGATTTCTCCAGTTTTGTTCAAAGTTTTCTGTTGTGTAAACCGATTCATATTTATTAATATTGGGGAACTCTTATACAGAATTATTGATAATTCAGTACACTGATGTTTACGTTCTTATTGGAGAAGTTCATTAGCTATGATATACATAATATAGCGTTCAACCATACACATGACATGTTTTCCTTCTAAGTTTTTTTTGGAAAATTCGAGGTTTCTAAAAATCAAGTCAGATGTTTATCTTATCGGGGGGGGGGGGAGGTGGCACTGTACAGAATATGGGCAGCGTTTTATCTCTTTAACATCCGGAGAGCGTCTTGCTAGTCTTCTTACTTCTTCACATAAACAGGATCGTCTCCGTGTTTGTCACCTATTACTTTAACAAGTGAATTAAATTAAAAATTTAAAAGTACCCCTAACGCAATGCGTTCAAAATGTGTAATTCGCCATTTTTTGGTGACGGCCATCTTGGATTTCAAATTGATTATAGTGCATTGTATTCTACAAGCCCTTTCATTTGATCCCATATTGCGGGGGTTGTAGCAGAAAAAAATAATGCGCCATTTTGTAGAGGCGGCCATGTTGGACCGATTTCAACCAAACATAGCTAAGAACACTCTCGACTAACTCTACTTTCAAACAAAAAAAACTAAATCAAAATCCGTTCATCCGTTCGGGAGCTACGATGCCACAGACAGACACACACAGACATACAGACACGTCAAACTTATAACACCCCGTCGTTTTTGCGTCGGGGGTTAAAAATACTTCAATAAATGACATTAAATATGAATCCATAGGTCTTCAACATCATTACTCGCGTGTCGGTGAGCATAAAAAGTATAGATTCACCACAACCACCATGTCTATTTCTGTTATGGTATAAATTTGAAGTGGCGCGATGACAAAATTGGATATTCGATTCCGTTTTCGTGTTGATTTATGTCCTACGACGTTTTTAGAGTCAACGACATAAACGTCAATAAATTATCGCAACCCATTGTTAAGAAACCTTTTTGGAAATTGGATACACCGTGGTTTACGATTGAATAGACGGACACTGACCTGTGGATCTACAATAGCTAGTTGTTATTTGGTCAAACACTTTTTTTTTAATTTTGGGCGGGGCTTGTCATGGTCCTACGGATCAAGCAGTCGAATTCCAGTAATAAGATGGCTAAGGCTAAATATAATGAAAAAAAAAATCATATTTCTGTATAAACTAATCTACTTCTAGTTAAGCGACTAACCAGTTCACTCAAATTTCCCCAAATCCCTCCAAAAGTCACTTTCTTGTGCTATCCAGCCGATCTGATATACCCCAGGTCTTCCCTCCTCTTCAGCGTCGCCTTTATGTCGTCACTATTACAGGTGGAAATAAATTAAAATATTTATTGAATAAGTAGTACATTTTTCCTTGTTTTGTGTGGAAACGATCCCTCTCTAGTTATAATTGGCAGCGTAGGTAGGTACTATAGATAAGGCGTCTTTTGTATATTTATGGATTTGAACAAAGAAGTAACAATCATTAAATATAGAACCCGCCCGCTCCGCCAACGCGTTGCAATTATTGTAGATGTCTATAGGCGACGGCAACCGCTCACCATCAGACGGACCCTCTGTTTCTAACGAATCAAATCAATGTAAGGTAGTTTTCAAGCGAGACCCATGCCAAAAATTCACGATCAAAAAGTTATTACCGTGAAAAACTTGGTCAATCAGAAACTTGGCAGCAAACAAGCTGCGTCAGTGCTGGCAGCTGGAGGCTGCCAGCACTGGCGCAGCTTTGGTTTGGAGGTGGAACATTACAACTAAATAAACTTAGGTCGGTTTCTTCTTAAAAGGATGAATTTGACAAATAACGTGTTGGTTAGTCAGACAACGATAACAATATGGAACATTTTTCTGTTTTTATTTAGGACTAAAACTCAAAGTAGGTCGTATTTTATTCCAGGGTCTAATATTACCAAAATCAGCCCAATCAACTCAGTTCACCCATCTATACAAACTTTCGTATTATATAACTAAGATGGGATGTAAGTGTCTCATTCTAAACCTGGAACTCATTGTCTTTCTATTCCACTATTAAACTTTGTTACCAGAAATATTATCACGGGTTGTACCTGAGACCTGAAGTAAGAAGACGAGCAAGACGCTCTCCTTAAGCCAAGAGATAACGCTACCCATAATTATTACCTACATTGCTATCCAGAATTTCACAATGATACAAAATTCTAAAGGTGCACTACCGCAAAGCTCCTTACTCAAGAGTCATGAGATGCTAAGACTCTTCACTTCAGCCCAGTAATTTCACTAGCAACAAGAGTAAACGTATTGTAAATTGTAACCGTTTAATTCAGCGGAAAACATTATAAATTACAGCACTTCAACAATGGCAAATCCAGCAAAGCTCGTACCCAACTTGGAATTAATAAGATTACCTCTAGTTAAATGAGCACTATTTGTGCAAATTTTGTGAAATCCCCCGATACCATGTTGTGAACAGCTGGTTTTAACGCTTGAGGCCCTTAATTTGCTTTGGAATTGCGAGCTTCGCCTTCCCTTTAGTATAACCTTGTGTTAAGGGGAAGGTATGGAAAATGGAAACAACCTCAATAACATTTTATGTGGAATGACAGCGTGTATTCTAAAACCTGCGCTCTATTTGACGTCAATTTTCGCCAACGAGTTCTTACGAGATTTTCGCGCGTAGTCAAAATCTTATACAAAAGTGTTTATGAAATATTCTTATGAATAGTTATGCGAAGTGTGGCTGGCTTTTCATAATCATCATCATCCACAGTCCTCTATATTCTGCTGCTAGGCATAAGCCTCCATAATGTTATGCCACTCAACCCCTGTCCTGTGCCAATCTGGTCCAGGTGTGACCCGCCTTTTTTGGCTTTTAAATACAATAAAGACGACCAAGGTGTAAGTTCAACGTGACCTTTATTACGTGTCATTCTCAAAACGTGTATGAAGTGGACGCCCTCTTAAAGAAAGACTCTTTAGGAAAGACCTACAGTGCGGGTTATCTCTGAATACTGTTCTTCTGCTTGTCATTTCGTTGAATTAACTTGAAAATCGCTAGCAAAAATGTAACCCAACTCAAATAAATAAAATAATTTTGTTTCTAACCTTGATTAGTAGATTTACGAGCAGTCTACATGTGACCCCGAGCAATGAACCTCGCACTCCCAACGATGTATGCTACATATTTGCATTGTTAATGTTTACCTAGAATTTTATATAGGAAGCCTGTTCCTAGTAAGTCTGGTAAATGTTTGAACTGGCTTTTATCGCGATTAAGGTCATTGAACTTGAAGAGCTTTCTTTTATTATATTTTTTTGCCTTACATTAGAAGTTTTATGAGAAAAATCTTCAGTCTTATATTTCTTTTACTGCGGTTTATCGGTTGAAGTTACCTATTTTACCTATGTGCTAATTGAGTTTCTAAGCTACGTGATACATACCAAATTATAGCTTTTGAACTATACATTCACACATCTATTAGTTTCATTAGAATAATCCGCATAAATTTTTACTGTTGAAAATTACCTCTATAATATACCTACCTAACACTTATGTCAAATAGCAAGTATGTATATATTAAGTAGAATCTATTAGTAACGAAGGTATTAAGATTTAAATAGTCCTATCACCTATCCTAGGAGATGTGGCGTTTTTATCGCTTCGAGCGATTTCTTCCAAGCAACCAGTAGAAAACTACTACACTAAACCAAACCGGAATCGCAAAGTTTAGTTTTGAACCAAACCAGTAGGTATGTAGTTCTATAGTTTCAATAGTCGCGTCTGTTATTTTAACTTCATTTCCTTGTCCGTCAAAAGTTCGAGACCCTTTGTCCCAAAAACTTTTCAAACCCAAAATATGTTACTGTTTCAGATTACCTTAATGTTTATTACTTAAATTCCAAATAGGGTCCGCAACGGCATCGAGTTTGCCAAGTTTTTCCAGGTGTTAAGGAGCAAATTGTAAATAATGAAAAGGTACCGGTTTTTCCTGAAATTTTCAATTCCAAAGTTAATTAGGGAGTTTTAGCGCTTTTTTTGCGTGGAATAAATATGCGGAATGGATTGTAATAAGTATAACTGGGGTAATATTGAATGCCTGTAAGCCTTTAGGTTGCCTTTGATGTTTAAAATTCTGATGGTGAAACCAATTTTTCGTTAGTCGTTTCTGTAATATACGAGTAATTAATCTTTTTAACAATGAAAATGATTTGAAATCGTTAAAGAACCAAACTGGACATATACCTAAATCATTTTTCAAGTCGTTTATTAAATAAATGGCGCAGTGGTCAGTGGTAAAGTAAGAAAAAACAAAACAGTTGACTAAAAAAGGTTACCAACTCTTTCTTTCTTAAAAAAATACATTTTAATTCGATCACTGAATTCCAGAACGTTCCAAAAACGTTTTTATTTAGCTGACAGGTTGAACTCCTCAAAGCTACGTGAGTGTTCATTCGTCCAAGTTCCTTTGACATCAGAAGTGGGATAACTTCAGCTCTCAGAAGTTTATAACCTCAATCCTGCAGTAAAAGCGAGCAATCACAAAGGTTGCTGGTAACTGGTAATACATTTAACGTCTAAGAAACGTCGGAACACAACACTTTGCGTTGATCATGTATGAGATAGACTTGTTTTATACAAGTATGGCCAGTATGATGTCTAGATACAAATGTGTAGTTAATTAACAAAGGTATATCCGAGGTTTATCTCAGCTGGAATGTAGTTTCCGCGCTTGTATGGAAAGAGGCTTTCTTTTATATGTTAGAAGAAATAGTTATAATTAAACAACCTCAAACCTAAAATTAGTGTTTTAATTATAGTTGTCCGCAACCGTGATTTAGACAAAATGTAATAATAATAATGATTTAAACAAAATGTAATAATAATTAGAGATGCAACGAATAGTTGTTTGGCCGGATACCGGATACCGGATATTCGGCCTGACCACCAGCCGAATATTCGGTATCCGGCCGCCGAATATTGGGCCGGCGGTGTGATACCTACATTTTGAGTTTCGTAGGTGCGTGTCGCGTACCGCCACGCCGCCCGCTCGCCGTGTAGGTTTTGACTTGTTTCGTACTGAACGTTCGCGTATTTTTAATTTTTATGGCTCCACTTCATTATCGCCGGATAGACGAATACACGCGGATACGATAATGAAGAGGGCATATTCGGCTCTATCCGCCGGGGTCCGTCTATGTCCGCCTGTGTCCGCCTCTGATCCGTGAATTGTCGGTTTTTCGAGCACGTATCAAAGGGAATCGACGGATGGTTGCGTTGAGGTGCCCACACTATCGCCGATCATTATTTCGCCGTCGGACAGTGCAGCGTTGCACTCGTGTGTATTTTATAATTTTATTTAAATATAGCTATTCAGCACGTACTTTAAATGGCTAATGCTAGTGGGTGGTCAAATGAAGAGATTTTCTATAGATTATAGATACCTAGGTCATAAATAGGTTATGTATTTAAGTTACTCTAATCGCTAAACTTATTTTCTATAGATCTTTTACTCCATTTCTTTTTACAACTTTTCGTTGAACCACATTTACATAGTGGTTATATACCGCTATTAAATAAATTGTCGCAGCATCAACACACTCCACGTCCATCTTGTACGGTGGACGATCAACAAAGTGATGCCCTCACGTATACCGCCGATAATGTGGATGCTTGCACGATGTACGTGCCGTATATAGACGGACACACGGATAACGAGCATCGGCGCTAGTGTAGTGGCTGCATTAGATAATAAAATAAGTTGGTGGTGTTATCGTGTGATAGTGTGACAGTATTATCACCAAGTTACTTTAATTAATTGATTTATTATAAAAAGTTTAAAGTTGTTTAAAATAATAAAAAGCTTCAATTACAACTATGTCTTTATTTAGATTCCATTTATCAAATCTACCAAGTTTACTATCCGGTATCCGGCCGGATAGTACATTACTATCCGGTATCCGGCCGGATAGTGAAAAAGGACCGGATAAGCCGGATACCGGATAGTAACCGAATATTCGGTGCATCTCTAATAATAATACATGAGATGTGTATGGGTAATAGATGTAAACAATTTGCGATCTTATCGCATAAAATAATTGGAAGGATGAATTATTATACTCTTTTTCATAATGGTGAAAAGTGGAATGATTCTAATCAACGACTGCAGTGCCTGCAGAAATGTTAGAGAGGCATGGAGCAAGTCTTTTGTGAAAGCGACGTCTTAGTCACGAAACGCATGAGCCTCCTTGGGATAGCGTATCCTAAACTCGAGTAGTATAAAGTTTCCTCTTATGCCCGGGCGACACGAGGCTAGTTTTTCAAGCTAGGATAGCAAGCTAGTGTTAGTAAGCTAGCAAGCTAGTACTTCTGGCTTCGTGTAGACAAAACTATCTTCATTTGTAAGCTAGCAAGCTAGTAAGCTAGTTTACAAGCCAGGACAGTTTTTAATAGGATGGAGTTCTATTTTCAGGCTAGTAGCGTTGATTTTACTATCCTGGCTTGTTTACTAGCTTCATGTGACCGGCGAAGCTAGTTTGCAGTTGGCTAGTAAACAGGAACCATGCGTTTGGTTTGTTTTTTGGCTCTACCAGACACAGCAGAATATCAAACAAATCAGCAATTCGCAAAATACTCTTATACTCTCCCAAATCTTTATTGCGAAATTCTTCCAAAAGTAAAGCAGATGATCTACGTTTATCTTTTCGTAAAATCCATGGTCTTGTCCACACCCGTTTTTGTAGTTCATCTTCTAGTTCGTCTAGCGCGAAATAGCACAGTTTTCGAAGCAACTGTTTTAGTCGAATAGTGTTTTTTTTTGTATGCAGTTCATTTTGGACGAATGGTCACCTCAGCACTCCAGTAAGTACTAGCTTAAAAAAATCTAGCCTCATGTAAACAGAACTAGCATGCTCCAAGCTAGGTCAGCAAGCCAGGACAGTTTGGTAAAAAACTAGCTTGCTATCCTAGCTTGAAAAACTAGCCTCGTGTCGCCCGGGCATTAGTGGGATCACAGTTTTTTATAAACCTACTACTTCAAAGAATAGGAAAGATCAAGGTAGGGATAAACACAATAGATCACAATGCGCCGAAATTTTGCTGGCTTTGCCACTCCCCGTTATAAGATAAAGGAATGGTTCTATGTTTTATATTGCCCATCTTTGATTTTGTGCCTTTATTTTGGGTCCTTTTTTGGCAAAACCACTATACTTATATATAGGTACAAACAGTTCCAAGTTATCCGCGAGTCAATACATCCCTGTCACGATGTAAGTGGTTAATTCTCGGTCAGGTGACGCCCATGCGCGTTCAATGGGCCGTGTTAACAATGTTAAACTGCCTGTGTGCTGGAAAATGTTGTGGGTGGGAGAATTTGATGCTCGCACGTTCAAAGTTCAGTGTGTTTAACATTTATTTCTAGTGGCAAGTGTGCCAGAATATAGAAGTTTTGGTTTTGCAAGACATACTCAGTCAGGTCATCATCATCATGATCCCCGTTTCATCCCACACAGTGTGGGCATAGGCCTCCTTCATAATATGTCACACAACTCGGTCTTCACAACTAGATGTCTAATCTACTCTCATATACTCGTAGGTAAGCTAGTGAAATTATATACATATACATACTGAAATGAAGAGTCTTAACATCAATGACATGAATTTTAGATCATTATGAAATTCTGGGTTCGATGTACTAATTAAGAGCAGCTTTTATCTCTTACCATTAGGAAAGCGTCTTGACCATCTTACTTCTGTGTATAAAAGAAAAGGTAAAATCAAAACTAGGTTCATAATACAAAGTTGCATTTAAAATTTAACATCATAGTCACAGATTGTCTCTCCAGTTGTCGCCTCCATAAATCTGTTAAGTGTTATGTTAAGTGTAACTTTGTTTCCGTCCTGGCTATCTTGACAGCGCCGTATTTTCGTATCACTGCACGTAATCCTGATAAAAAGTTACCAACTAAAGTTAGTCTACTGAAGATGTACGCGTATTGTTTGCAGCATTTATAGGAGTTTATAGCAAAGTAGATACAGTGATGTGTTCTATTTTTCATGCACAGAAAATAAGAAAATGTCGCAAGACGCTCTCCTGATGGTAAGAGAAAACGCTGCCCATTGCATTGCTACCCAGGATTTCACAATGATATAAAATTCTGGGTGAATTTAAACCAAACCTTCTTACTAAAGTGTCATAAGATGTTAAGACTCTTCACCCCAGTAATTTCACTAGCTACAGTGTCCTCCCACCGAAGCCTGTTTGCACATCACTGGCCAGGTAGAATAACTGGCACTGTATCTATTCAGATACATTGACTGTGGTTAACACTTTATTTTACGTTTCCCGAAGAAGCTCGTAAAAGTCGGCGAATAAATACCTACAGGTTGTAAATCCTAGGTAAGTTTTACATTTCGTTTTCATTATGGAAGGTTGGGTCTATACATAGATAACATATTATCAGGATTGACAAGGTCACTGAAGTAAGGGTAATGCTCCATCTTACTTAATACTAGCTGACCCGCGCGCACTTCGTAGCGCGTGACAGTAAATTATTCATATATTAATTAATGAATTTGATGCAGACCATTTAATTCGATTTCCAATTCCACGGAAAAGAGGGATTCAATTCACGGGTTTTCTGCGACTTAATGGGCGTAGAATTAGTAAAGGCTGGCAAACCTTGCCAATATGTTACTACGATCGAATCACCTACTATTCAAAATGTCTATTGGACGTTTCGCCTACGTTCATAATAACTATTGGTTGAAATCAATATTGGACGATTCGCCTACGGTTAACTCAGCTACGGTCGATTGAGCTATGGTTGATTAGCGAGCTATTGGACGATTTGCCTATTTTTGACCGAACTAACGGACGTTTCACGTATTTTTAGACCATGTTTCCGGCTGCTAGTCAGGTATGACAGCTAAAAAATACTTGTTTATAGTACAGAATTCAGAAACGTGTTGTTTTTGATACCTGAATGATTTCTATCTGTAGGTGCGCAGACAGCTTATTATGCCACTTTGCCATGATGAGGTAGATGAAAGAAGATGCCAAAATGCCTGAAGATGCCATGACACAGGATAAATAATTCAGTAATAAGAAAAATATCTGGCGCTTCGCCGACCGCTGCCGCGGCACGCTCGCTTCGCTCGCTCGGCTCGCGCATTGTGGTCACTGTTCAAACCTAACCTAACCAACAGATTTCGGTTTGCCCTGAATACTGTACTAAAAACACGCGTAGCAAAGAATTTATAAACCGTAGGTGAGTCGTCCATAGTTGAATTAACCAATATATCAAATGAACATTGGCCGAATCGCCCATTAGTTCACATGCCCATAGTTTAATCAACCGCAGGCGA
Organism: Hemithea aestivaria; assembly: GCA_947507615.1. NCBI lineage: Eukaryota > Metazoa > Arthropoda > Insecta > Lepidoptera > Geometridae > Hemithea > Hemithea aestivaria. The sequence goes on from OX382348.1 coordinate 11,172,151, forward strand.
GTTGCACTGTAAGCGAGTCGTCCAATATGTGAAATGAACTTATGCGAATCGACCGTAGTTATATCGACCGTAGTTGAAACGACCGTAGGTATTATGAAACGTAACCCGTCCATGCGGGCAAAGCCATGAGAATAAGCTAGTGACTGATGTATCTGTATAACGTACAGCCTCAACCGCTAGATGGATTGGGTTGAAATTTGGAACATAGAAAGGTTTCATGACGTAGACCACTGCTAAGAAAGGATTTTGCCGTGCGGGCAAAGCCGCGAGCATAAGCTAGTAAATAATATTATGAAACATTTTTTGTGAATAATACTTAGATTTCAGAGACGTCCTGGGATAAGTCCCAGAACTATCGTTATACCTATACCACAGTAGAAATTAGAACGGCAATAAATTACCACTTACACATATAGTACATCAAGATTAAATACAGTAAACAAAAATATATCAAATTATCATTAAAATCAGAAAAACTAATAAAAATACGGAATAATAACAGCTTGATTCCGTACACTTACTCTTGACTCTTTTCCGCGTCATTTAATGGTGATCTCTTTACCGTGGGTAGACTTCCTCTGCAGGAGGTCGGCTAGTACCCCAACAGTGTCAGTTATTCTGCCGCCTGAACAGTGATGTGCAGACATTACTGTGCTTCGGTAGGAGGGCACTGTGGCTAGTGAAATTACTGGGCTGAAGAATCTTAACATTTTATGACTCAGCAGTGCACCCAGAATTTAACCTTCGTTAAATCCCAGCGTTATCTCTTACCATCAGGAGAGCATCTTGCTCATCTTCTTACATCGTTGTACAAAAAAACTAAAATGAAATTTTCTGAAATGAAACTATCATATACCTAACTCGGCATTCGAAACTTGTTCTTTCAACTCTTTTGGCGTAAGACAACTACCTTCATCACTGGGGTCACTCATTTCTTTGTAATTAAACAGACTATTAGATCACAAATAGAAATTTGCAAAAGTTTACAACTTAAGTTGAAAATATTTATTTGAATCTTTACCAAGAGGTTTAGAACCAAATGGAAAATGTGTCGTGAACACCACTGTCGCAAGAAAAATGACAACTATAAGTGCCATCTCACTTACCTCATACAAAAGAGAGAGACAAAGATGGCATTTATGGATGACGTCACAACGCATTCTCCATTTGACTGTAAACTCTAAACTTCTACATCCCGCCATTTTGTATTTTTTTATTTTTATTAAAAGAGTTGAGTTCGAAATTTGTGTGTGTGACATATTTATGAAAAACAAATTGTAATAATATTTAAAAAAAAAACTCACTTACGACTTATTATTCTATAATAGTATTTTATTTCAAATATTATTGAAAAAATACAATTTATAAACTTAAAATTCAATAAATAACATTAAAAATTATGTGCATCTCAGTTAAATAAAAATTGTACACAAATAAGTTTCAGAACACACCAACTTCTTCATAGCCAATAAAATTGTGTTCGAAATTCAAATCACTTTGCCTCTCTAGAGAGCAAAAACGGCTTTTGCTCACTGAAATCGATGACCAAAGACACTATTTTCGTGCGAAAGTGGTGAAAAATTATTTATGGCATGAAGTCCAGAATTTATCGAAAAAATTTAATTTAGTTCCGCAAAATTCCGCGGGACCTCATTCGTGAGAAGGACTCTACCACTGAGGTGTATACCTAAAATCATAGGCGGATCCAGGATTTGGTTTTGGGGGGGGGGGGGGGGGCAAGGTGCAGACGGGCAAAAATATTATAATTTTTATTACGAAAAGTGTATGTTTAGCTCGCTCTGAGCGGTTAGGAAGTTTAAACATCCATTACAATAAGTGAAAAAAAAAAGCGCCGAAAAAAAAAAATTAATCTTTACCATGAAATATGTGCGAAATTCGGAACTCTACAATGCTTCTGGGGGTGCCTTGGCCCCCTGCCCCCCCCCCCCCTAAATCCGCCTACTCGCTCTGAGCAGTAAGAAAGCTTAAACATCCTTTATAATATGTGCGCGAGCAGCTTGCTTAATGACTCGGGGGGGGGGGGGCTTGGCCCATTGCCCCCCCCCCCTAAATCCGCCTATGATTATCTATAACACAGATAAAAGGTTCTATAATAATCATTGCAAAATTTTACTAACATTATAAACGTGAAAGTTTGTGTCTGGATGTATGCCTAAATGGGTGTGAACAGATTTTATGTCTGTGTGTCTCCGGATAACCAGTGATTTTTACAAAAGATCCCCCTAGATGGAGCGCCACAATCGCGTGATTTTAAGTTAAAATATCTACAGATTTTTAACAATTCATAATTTCTCATATTTAATTTCTCAATTAAATAGGTACATAATATTTAATTAATCTAACAAATAAAAAATATATAATAAATGAAGTATTCACAGTAATTATAAATCTATTATTTAGTTCCGCTAGGTTACGCGGGACTTCTTTTCTAAAACTGTTTGCAGAATAAACGATATTTCTTTTTCTTAGGACATTAGTTCCATTATTTTCCGTGGCGCTAGCTTGTATGAAAAATAATTTACTTTTACAATGAACTTTAAATGAATTTTTCTATTTATCTTCAGATGATTTTACATGTTTTAGAAATTAAAAATAAGCAGCAAAAAGATATTTATTACTGATATTTACACGCATCATGCGCACATTAGATTAGTTCCATTATTTTCCGCTGGCGCTGATTCATATGAGAAATAAGTTACATTTACTAATTTAAATGAATTCTAATTTGTTTCCTGATGATTTTACATGGTTTAGAAATTAAAAATAAGGTGCAAAATGATACCTACCTATGTACAGACCCTGGCTACTATATAGCATCAAAGTACTCGTCAAGACGAATCAAATGAGCCCAAACTCGATGGGGTTTTTTCTTTTAATCACGGAGTTCCTATGGCCACCTTCCAGCTCCGTCATCGGACCCTGGTTACTATATAGTATCAAAGTACTCGTCAAGACGAATCAAATGAGCCCAAACTCGATGAGGTTTTGTCTTTTGATTACGCGGTTCCTATGACTACCTTTCTTGTTTATTAGCATTTTATATGCGAATCTTTAGATTGATATAACTCTTTTATTTATGAACCGATTTGACTAAAACCAACACTAAGGTTCAAGTAGAGAAAACTGCAACGTATTAGTGAAAATTTTATTCAAATCGGTGGTGTTGTTTAACCACACCAGTGACACAAACTATTTACAAATTTAGCCCAAATTAAAGGTTTCGTTTACAGCCACATCGATAGATGGCGTATTTTTAGTTTGTCGCAGTTTGTCGCACCATATTTTTTTGAATTGAGTTTACTTTATATTCTATTACTTTTATTTAGAATTTTTGATGTAAATTAGGGGCAATGTGTCCGATATAAATGATTATTATTTATTTTATCATTTTATTTTACGTTTCCCTTAGAAAAATTGACAAAATGTTTTACGAATTAGATCGCGCAAGCGACTTTTTCGCGTCGTTTTGTTCATATGCGTATTTTCACGGTTCATCTTAGTAAAGGATCACAATGAATGGGGAGAAATTTCCATTCTTTTTATATGTATGGATTATAAACGTGAATGTTTGTAAGGTGTTTTGGTGACGGTGACCACTCACCATTAGGCGGACCGTCTAAACAGACATTATAACTTATAACCGTGTGTCCGTATTCTGTATCCAACATATATATTTTTTAAATCTTAATTGACTTCGCAGTAACGCCTATCCTTAAACATGACACCTAAAATTAAAAAAAAAATAGAATTATCTAATTGTCCAAAAAAAAGTTTGTTTACTACGTTTAAGATAAGCGCGGTAGCGTTCTCGGGTATATTATATATTATCGTTGACAAGGTCGGGCCTAGAGTAGAGGTAGATTATGTTAGTTTGGGATGCGTGAGAAACGGCAGTTTACACAAGTCTCATTTGCTGGTATGCGGTGATACCCTACCTCTAGATTGTAGGCACTAGATTTAACCTGATTCTAGGTAAAGTTTCAGACTTTTCACGTAACTGAGTGGTCTTGTAAATTATGTGTACCGTCCGTGACTTAGCCAAAATAGAGCTATTTTTGGCTTTTGGCTGCTTTGGGTAAACTTTAGGCTTCAAATTTGGAATGTTTGGTGTCACTTTTCATGGGTGATTTAGATTTGGCGCTGTAAGAGATTCTACATAAAAGTAACCAAATTGAGTATAATTGTTTTAAATAATTTTGAACAAATTTAGCCTTCATGCTGTCTGAGCATTAAATGCTGTCCAGTTACTTAGGCTTCTGGCGGTTAAAAGGTTAAGCAATAAATGCATACCCACTTAAAAACCTGGGGGTGTTCCTGCGGGACGCCATAATTGCTCTATATTTCCTCGACTGTTTTAAAACAGTCAATAAAATTAACAGTGCAATTTCAAGTAAACATTTTTTTTAAATTTAGTTGTAAAAAAGTTCTACTGTGGCCTATTTGAATAAATGCTCTTTGATGAGTATCTCTACAATAATAGGCCTGAAGCAGGACTCCGAAGCCCAGCAATATTTCGTTTAGTCACTTGAACACGGGTCCTCTCAGTGCAGCGTCCGGAGTCCGGAAGTAATGCGATATTGCCTGTTAACCCTTTTATGTACCGGTATTATACTTGCACATGTTGCATTTACATCCTTATTGGCGCTTCCGATTCTGTACGCGTACAATTTATTTACGATCGGTTTATTTACTAACTCTGTATATGCGTTTACTAGTGTATGCTCGGGATCTCGACTATATGTAGATCTGGTAAATACGTAGATACACTTATATAATATGTCACTGGAAAATAACAAGATTCGTAAGTTCGTATTTTCCGGTGGCATATGTACACCAAAAAACCAAAATCTGCGTGACCATTTTGATTGGTCAAAATTCTGAGGCACTAGTTTGGGCTTAAGACAGATATAGGAGGGAGATATCGTTTCTTTCTCGGTTTTGTTTCTCAATACGTAACTATAGAACGAAAAGTTAGTTACGGAATTGTGTTTTAGTTGTAAGATTCTCTGTATATTTGTGGTGTTACAATAAAAAGTATTCTATTCTATAGTTTGGACAATCTTCCGCATTAGGAAGCTTATCATGACCGATCGTTTTAGTTATTCAAACCTCAAATAAACTTCCTTAAACAAACCATTAGTACTTAGTAAAACTAACTAGTAAACCGTTAACAGGTCAGAAGTGAAGTCAAAGTTAACAATGGCCCTCAAGAGCCCTCCAACTCCAAGGTTTACGTCAATAGATTTCCGCTCCACCATCATTTGTGAGTGACCTTTCCACCTCGAAGTCAAAGAAACTTCCACTCCGCATCCGCTTCCGCCGGTGCAATCTGCTATCTTTTGAACTGGACTCCTTGAGAACACTTATAATGATAATAGCTTCAGGTAGATGCCGCTAGTCACCTTATATGAGAAAAGTGTGTCACTTTTACTACTTATATACCTACTTATTGATGGTTTCTACAATTCCATGAGCTTCCGCCTGTGGTATTTGCATCGAGCTTCGATATGGGACTCTTAAAATGGCAAGTTTTGAAAGATAGACCAGCGGCACCCCCGTAGATATCTATAGGCAACCTACGACATATAAAATGCACAAACTTTAGAACCTTATTATGTGACATTTACGATTCGCAAACTTAAGGCCGCATCGTCACTAACCAGCTTGTGAGATTGCAATCGCTTCTATAGTCTACAGTTGGTAAAAAAATAGCGTACCTACACCACTCTGCTTGGTCTCCGTCTTGATATATCATCTGTAACTTTTACCGCACAGAATACCTAAAGGCTACTGCAGTCTTAGATTAAAATAAAAAGAGAAGACACTGTACAGTAGAGACGTCTCGCAAATTAACCTATGTAATAATCGGTTCATCGGCACACAATTTTACTTCGGCACGAGTCGGCGCGGCAACCGACACTTTCCGACCCAGCAAGCCCAAGTTTGCCTATAGGAACGATAGCGCGTACCGTGTCTTCCATTTTTATATTAATCTAAGACTGCAGTGCAAGATAAAAGTGGTTCGTGCCATCAAATTCAACAACCTTGAGCGTATAATAAAGAAATGGAGGAAAACATAAGACGTGGCTGGTTCTGCCATTACGTCGTCGCATATTGTACGCTACGTGATACAAAATCTGGATGAGCACTGGAATGAGGAGCATACCAAATGCTGGCCTTCGTAAGTAAAAATTGTACGAAATTTCTTGTAGAGTCGGCCAAGTGGAAGGTTTCTGTCAGTGACAGTCTTAGACTGAGGGAAAAACAAAGAATTATTGTTTTTTCCCAACTTGACAAAAAGAAGGAATTTTCATCGGTTACTCGAAGGCGCCTTTAAACTGATTTGATAATTCTATTTTTGTTTGAAAGAGAACTCCATAGGTGACACTATAAATTGTCACAGAGGAATTGATCCCAACTTCAAATTTTATCTCTGTATTGTAAATCGTGTCCTCGTTCTCTACTGAACCTGAAACTGGTCTTCTCGACCATCTACCTCTATTTAAATTTAGAGTCCCATTTTCACGGCCGAGAGCGTAGGTATAGGAACAAGATGACAAAAATATGGTATCCACGACCATCTTCGACCGCATCGTCGTTTAACATCAGGTCGTTCGTGGTCAAAGGCTTAACCTATCGGAAATAAATACGTGGCTTAACCTAATAACTCAACTAAATAGATAAAAGTGACGGTCCCATTACCGCAGATCTGATTCCAAGTGAGTTACAAAATCGATTCGCACATCCCAAATTGCGTAACAACTAATTCGATTGTGCAAAAGTGTCAAAAACACCCTTCACATTGCGGGACGAACCCTTTGTTTCTGCGGAATTATTTATAATGGCAATATTGCGGGCACTTTGCTGATATACGATTATACGATGTGCGGTGTCACACAGCTGTTGAACTTGGGGATTTTGAATCATTCCCCACTTTTAGTTCCCCTGTGAAACTAGTGGAAGATTTTTTCTCAGTAGAACCACGAAAACGTAGGAACGGGTAAAACTTTGGAAGAAAGATTTTAGGCCAGTTGCAGGTTGAGCCTTGCCATCACCTGCCTAAAGATGGTGAATCTTAATGCTTTTTAAAATATTGCGTTTAGAAGAAAGATTGTAGTTTGTCGTTGTCTGTATGAAGATGGTAATCCTTGAATCTTTGTGAAATATGGTAAATATGGGTCAGTTCCTAAGACTAACCATTTTAAATATGCAGATTGCTACAAATCGCACGCTGTGGAATGTTCTCTGATGGACAACTTCTAGTTAAGAGTGGAAATCTGAGAGGTATTAAAATCTGCTAGCTTTCAAAAGCTATCAGATTTTAATACGATAAAGTGTACGAAACTGAAATTTTGGCATTTTGAAAGAACAGTTTTCTCGACACATTAAATTCTCAGTCTCAAGTACTGCTACAGTCTCCACGAAAGGCTTTGTTTTAACGGCGAAATTATTTAGGGCACAAAGTCTTGTCATGTCATGTGACGACGGGGGTGATATTTATGCCTTCTCTTCCTCTAATTAACGTTCAACTGAAACGAGAGAGGCTTGAATTTGTCGCCTTCGGGAACGAAGTAATTCCCGACTTAAAGTCGCTTTGGACAGAGACCATCAACCACTCCGAGGAAATTAAAATACGGAGCCAGAAAAATAGGACTTTGTGACTCTTAAATCAAAGAGGAAAAGTCTTACGGCTCTGTGGGGATAGCTGAGTCCTATTAGATTTTTAATTTGGTCCAAATATTTTAAAAATCAGCAGAAATTAAGTGAATTTATTCCATATTTGACGAGAAATTCAGAATTTGGAGTATTCGTTACTTTGTTACTCCAGAACTGGAATGAAAGCAACATGGAAAATTATTCATAGAATATTTACTGACATTGAATACAATATTATTATTGTTATTTTCAGCCTGGTTTGTCCCACTGTTGGGCAAAGGCCTCCCTTCCCTCTCTTCATTCATATAATATTAGGTATACATTATCAGGTTTGGGGGCCTGGGGGTCCGTAAAATTTCTAGTGTCGCTCTCCCGGCTTTTTTGTCCTCAGTGCATAGTTCGGACAATCTCATTCAAAAAATACTCGCTCCCTCGCGAGACCCCGCATTATCATCTTTGGCTATAGCTAATTCAGCTGAGGCAAAAAATGCTTGGGTGGCAGCTTGCCCCAATACCGATTTACCTAAAGTTCCATCTTCACAGAGACTGTGGGATGGGCCTCTCTGCGAGTTGGCACGGAATAGTCTAATACAAACGTGTCCCAACTCGTCAGACCGTGCCCGACTTCTAGCAGTCTCTGTTAGGGAATCTGGTTTTTGGTTGCAAGCCATCCCTTCCATTAATACTGGTAATCTTTTAGATTCATCTGCTTTTCGTGTAGCTGTTAGTTTGCGCCTGGGTGCAGCATGTTATGTAGGTCACCGCTGTCAGTGTGGTACTGCAGTCGACGAACTCGGTCACCATGGTCTCTCATGTTCTCGGAGCGCTGGCCTAATCTCCCGCCACTCCAGTCTCAACGACATCATTCGCCGGGCTTTTACCAGCGCCAATGTAGCAGCCATTCTCGAACCGAATGGTCTGATGCGTGACGATGGTAAAAGACCTGACGGTATGCTTTGATTCCCTGGAAGTTAGGTCGGCCATTAGTGTGGGACGCGACTTGCGTTGATACACTGGCGCCCTCACATCTTCCAGAGACTCAAATTGCGGCTGGTGCGGCGGCAGTTTCTGCTGAGCGGCTCAAGCGGCGTAAATATGCTAACCTCGATAGCGGTTACATTTTTGAGCCGTTTGGGGTAGAGACTTTGGGTCCTTGGGGTCCGGGAGCTCACCGCATTTTCCAAAATTTATCTGAGCGCTTGGTCGAGGCGACGTGTGACCAAAATGCTGGGGTATATTTGGCCCAACGTATAAGTATTGCCATTCAACGTGGCAATGCTGCCAGCATTCTGGGCACTCTGCCAACTGACAGTGGTTTGGAGCACTTGGATTTTCTGTAGATCGGCTTGTGGCCGATCTGTGGTTAATAAAAGTGTTCTTTACTGCTGTAGTAGCTGTAGTATTGTTAGTTTGTTTTTCTCAATAAAGGCATTTGCCAATAAAAAAAAAAAAATAATAAAAAAAAAAAAAAAAAAAAAAATAAGGTATACATTATTATTTTAAGTGATTCTTTATATATTTGAACGTTCCCAACTTAATGAGATTTTTGAAGGTGCACTTTATTCTCCAAGAATTCTCAGCTTGTAGTCTATTACTTTCATTTTCCTAAATTGAGTAAGCACAATATGTTTATAGTCATCACAATCACGCATCTGCCTCGCAGCATCATAAAGCACCCTCTCATCTCAAAGGGCCAACTCAATTGTCTCCAATTTTGCTCGAGGGTGACGTTCTATCGTCAATTTATTTTAAACAGCCAATGTCAAGGTCTACAGCCAATTCTCTACGGTCTGGTGACTCGTTCGCGGGTTCATTCACCCGATGTTTAAAAAGCTATAGACGTTTTTTTAATCGAATTCGTGACACGGTCCCGCCAGGCGCCGTGGGCAGGCCATTGTGCTTTTGTTAATATGATAAAGATCTAGTTTGTAAGGCCTAACTTCATCAGAAGTGGGATTGTCCTTTTTTTCTTTTCTGTGCAATTTACTTCTATAAAGGATTATAGAGTTCCTTTTATGTTATGGATTGTGCTTTATTGTTTGTTTAATGTCTATTTTTTATCTTCTTGATGTCTAGAACAGACTAAACCAATAAGATTTATTGTAATTTCAGCATTAAACACAATGTAAAATTCTGTGCCAATATGATTCACCGTTATATATTGAGCTACACTGTTTCTATGTAATCACATTCGTATACCCAAATTGTCGACAGCTGCTTTGCTGATATAAAAATAAACTATTCAAATTCAAAACTATTAAAGGTGGAATTTATCCCGCCTTCTAGATTTAGTCTGCTACCATCTATTGTCACACGAGATTATGGTCTAAGGCAAACTTATAATGAAAAAAAAAACCGTCATCTTGTTTATTCTAATTACAATCCTATAAAGGTTCTATTTAACAATTCATTCTGCATCTTCAACACGTTTCCGAGAACGAGAGACTTAATAATCTGATTAAGAACTTCGTAATTTGTATTAAATCTACGAATTCCCTGATTTTCATGCAGATCACGGTCCGCAGTCGCCGGGTGGCACATAAATAATAACAAAATAAAATTGTAAAAGCACGTGGCTCGGGCAATACCGCGACCGTAACCGAATCAATGATTTATATTGCCGGCTCGAAAATGTGTTAATGTTTTGGAATTAAGAAAGTTAAATTATTGGACTTTGCTTTGGTTTATACAGTTTATCTTTTAACTCTTAGATCTCATAATTAATGATGGTAAGATTCTCAATATCTTGTAAAGTTTCAGGCCCGTAATTACCAATGGCTTTTTGGTTTGTGTTTAAGTTTGGCCTAAATAAAGTTTTTCTATTTCATAATAATTAGTGAGGGTTCAATTTATATCATCATCTGTCCTAATTCGTCCACTGTTGGCATTCCTCTTCAGAACGTGAGCCATAGAAGAACATAGCTTGCCCCTTAGCTCTATTCTCCGCTTTACTCCTTCAACCACTCCCAATCCTCCGGAAACTCCGATTCTCTGGATATCGTCTCTTGAATGTCCAACAGCGCCATATACTACGTTTGCCGAGACACCGTCGCTACTCCTGAACTTGAAGTTTTTAGGTAAGACAGACATTGGAAACTCATTTAATGCACTTCCGAAGGGGTTTTGGGTTAATTTATGTCTTTTTTTCCCTGCTTGGTTGTCTGGAAAAGATCGCCATTAGCTATAACATCACCAAGTGTAACACTTTTAGCTCTTATGTGTAATTTTTTAATCTTGTTTATAGGTAGTAGTGGGGGTGTTATGGTGTTCAATTGATTATAGTTTTCTATTCTATCTTCTATCAAAAAATTCTATAATGATTATAAAATAGCAGCAATTAGTTTCACCTGTAGATAAACAAACATTTAGCGATGCAAGTAATCGGGCGAACAGTTAAACAGGGCAGCCGAGCGTCAGGTTAACCAAACGTTTACACACACCGCTGCATCTGCACTGTAATTTAACATTGTCTCATTGTATACGAGTATATTGTCTGCAATAGGTATTACGTGAGGTATGTCTGCTAGCAACATGGAATAAATGGAGCTGGTACCGGCGTTGACTTAATGACTCTCTAGACTTCTGAATTTAATTTTAGATCAAATTTTTTTTTTTTTCGAAAATATATCAAAATAAATCACAAGAGTACATGCTGCACTGGGCATGTAGAATGTAGGTACGCTACGGAATAACCTAAAAGTTTTAAGTTCTTCGTTGGAAATGGTAACCGGGAAAAATGTGTGTGCTACGGAGAATTGAATTGGATTCTGGATGAACTATAATTATATCTATGTCAAATGCGCTATTAGGCTAAAACCTAAGTCCTAATATGAATCTAGATAATTATTTCTGAACAATTTGACGCTTCCCGCAGCAATTCAAACAGACATTAACGATCATTAATACAGATGTGTTTATCCACCCGTTATGTTTGTTACCTACCTGCTAACAGATGCTTAGCCCCAAATTGAAATTCCATTTATCCGTCATCGAAATTTCCATTAATTTCGGTTTATGCGCCGCGGAACATTGCCATTTGGTATTGATGTTACAGGTCCATGAATATAGTGGAAATTTATGTAGAAATGTTGTTAATTGTGTGGAGTATCAGTTTTAATTAAGTATGATGTTCATATCTAACTTGTGGTATTTCTTTTCTTATGTCTAAGGAGCAACATAGCTTTACTCACTACTCTGCATACACTATCAGTGTCAAATCACGATATTATAGAATTATAGGTTGCGTCATGCGTCGCTAACCTATATGTTGCAGTTTTAAGTCCCTTCATGCCCTCCACCTGCAACAAGTAGGTACAGGGTTAATTCGGTTCAAGGTGCACACCTTACTAAATCATTCACAGTTTTACTACTCTTCAGAAACACGGTAGAGGCCAGGCGGAAATTTTGCCACATACTGAAGTTTTAACCATCTGGACTTCGAGTCTGACTTAGGATCACCGACTGATGGTCTTTTTATACCTACTTAGATGTCCATACATATTCTGGACAAAAAGACTTCATAAATAAATGATGTGAACAACATCGTGCGAAGTATAAAGCCGTATGTACAAGGTGCGGCACCTTCCGCGTTGATTATTCACCATATGAGTACCGTAATGTAGATAAGATGTGTACAATTACATACAAGTACATACATACATGTGTGTTTGTCCATACGCGAGGTGCATTCTGTAAACGGTTGGCGCCAAAGCATTAGGGTTGCTACCACAAAAAAATCTTTTAAATTCAAAATCTACAATTTATAGTCATCCTTGCCGTTTTCGGCTACTCGACTTTCTCCAACATGTAAAGAATAAAAAATAAAACCGGTCAAGTACGAGTAGGACTCGAGCACCGAGGGTTCCGTACAAACCTACGAGTTTCTACGGAACCCTAAGGAAAAGTGGGTATAATATTATATACTGTGGGTTTTGATTCCCTTGCGAGTACTTGCGAGTTTGAAAATATGCGGCTAAAATTGCTGTTTCTTTTGATTGCGTTGACATAGATGTTTGATTTTTTTTCAGCCTAAAGTTATTATAAAGCTGAGTATTTGGTATGAATTTCAATTTAATACCTGTACGCGTTCTTGAGGAAAGGGATAGTAAATACAAAATTATTAAAAATATTTTTTTATATGATGTAACAAAAAATTTACAGTTTTCGCAATTTTTCCTGTGCCTGTGATTTAAGACGTTGCTGTGTACCAAATTTCAAGATTCTGAGTTAACGGCAAGTACCCTATAGGTTTTGATTCCCTTGAGAGTAGTCGCGAGTTAAAAAATACGGCTAAAATTGCTGTTTCTTTTGAATGCGTTGAGATAGAGGTTTGATTTTATTACAGTTTAAGGGTATAACAGACCTTAGTATTTGATATGAATTTCAGTTTATTACCTGCACGCGTTCATGAGAAATAAGGTAGTAAGTATGAAATTTTTAAAAATATTTTTTTATATGATGTAACTAAAAATGTACAATTTTCGCAATTTTTCCTTTATCTGTGCTCTAAGAAGTTGCTTCGTGCCAAATTTCAAGATTCTAAGATCACGGGAAGTACCCTGTAGGTTTTGATTTTTTGAGAGTATTTGAGAGTTTAAAATTGCGACTAAAATTGCTGTTTCTTTTGAATGCGTTGACATAGAGGTTTGATTTTATTACAGTTTAAAGGTATTATGGACTTTAGTATTTGATATGAATTTCAATTTAATATGTTTACGCGTTCATGAGAAAAGGGGTAGTAGGTATAAAATTATTCAAAATATTTTTTTCATATGATGCAAATAAAAATTTATGGTTTTCGCAATTTTTCCTTTATTTGTGCTCTAAGGAGTTACTTCGTGCCAAATTTCAAGATTCTGAGTTCACGGGAAGTGCCCCGTAGGTTTTGATTTATTTGGTAATGTCGAAAATTTGCTGAAATTTCCGACATATTCGACTATATCTTTTGATTGCGTTGGCCTAGAAGTTTGAAATTTTCACAGCTCTAAGAGGCAATGGACCTTAGTATTTCCTATAAATTTCATCTTGTTACCTCCACGCGTTCCTGAGAAAAAGGGTCTTGACAGACAGACAGACAGACAGACAGACGGACAACAAAGTGATCCTATAAGGGTTCCGTTTTTTCCTTTTGAGGTACGGAACCCTAAAAAAACAAGATATCTAGGGTACATACATAGTTCAAAAGCAGATTATGGCAAATCTGTGTGAGCGGTTATCGTTATTACCTTAGCAACACCAATTGTGTTGCTATTTCGATGCTGGCGATTGTCAATGTGGATTTGTTTAGCCTATTTATTCAAGCTACGTGTATCCCGAGTCCCGAGTTAAAGCTAAATAGGTTCGGCATTTTAGGCGTGAAAAGATATCAAATACACACACATACATACTTTCGCATTTATAAAATTAAGTTGGACCTCTAACTATTTTGTAGAATGTGTAGAAAGAATTGGGCCAATATTTTGTCTCAACTCCTTAGTATTCTATACCCAACATCTAGCAGTAAAAATTGTTTAAAAAATATCAAATTACGAGCCGTAAACACGTGAATCGTGGGCATTAACACTTCTGAACATTTCGATAACGATGTTCTTTTATTTTTTATCTCTTACGGGTCCATAACACAAGTTGTAAAGTCACCCAGTGGAAAAATCATCGAAGTCATAAAGTTAAGAAACTCACATTGCTGCGTATATTGTATTATTTTACACTTTACACCATTTATACCATATATCTTTCAATTCGTTTTAGAAGTTTACTATAATAATAACTTGGTGTCTGTAACACAGTCTCTAGACTATAACAGGCATCATCGTTCCTTGACTTTGTTTTATTGTACCCCTTTTTCCAAAATAAAGAATTTGTAAATGGCTCAACATACATAGTATTTCGGCCGCATAGACCATTTCTGTTCTTTCAATATTTAGTTTTTCTTTATTCTTTCAATATTTCTTTTTTCTTTTATATTTCTTTCAATATTTTTACATTAATTAGATGTTGCAATCGGCGATCTTATCGCTAGCAGTGCAGTGTTGTTTTTAAAGGAAAACCTTTCTTATAACGATGCACAGGGATTTGTTCCGCCTTCTAAGTTAAGTCTGCCACCATCTACGGCCACATCGTCGCTTAACATCACCCTAGATCGTGGTCAAATAAATGCTAACATATTATATTGAACTAGCTTATGCTCACGGCTTTGCTCGCATGGCAAAATCCTTCCTTAGCGGAGGTCTACGTCATAAATCCTATCTATGTTCCAAATTTCAACCCAATCCAGCGGTTTAGGCTGTGCGTTGATAGAACAATCAGTCACTCTTTCCTTTTATATATTTAGTAGATAAAAATAAGCCTTTTTTTACTAGTCTCATGTATAAATGCTCATTATCGGTACAGCTGGGGCGTGATGTGACAGCCCTGGCAAGTGTCAAGTGACTCGATAACCCAGTTCTGAATGCGGCCTACATTCGCTTTGCTTACCTGACTTCATCGTGATATCACTGTCATTCCATTATTATTTTCGCGAAAGGACGGTTCGTAGAGTATGTTCGTAAAAAGCCGACTACTCGTTGCTACTAAAATTTCCAAAATTTCAGAGAAAAAGAAATGATCAACGTCAACTTACAGAACCCATATGTAGCCCGAACAATCACAAACATGCTTCGCGCAATCATTTGTGTCAAGTGGGGCAGGTGGTTTCAGTAACCAAAATAATCTTAGTGTGCAAAAGTACAATATCATCATTGTCAGCTCTCTGCTAAGAATAATATGCTAGTGTTGAAAAATAGCATTAATTGCCATTACTAGCATATGCTTCCCTGTTATGCCATTTTGTTTTGGGCGGTTTGCAATTTCTACGATGAACTCTACCTTTTGTTTGGTGCACATTCGATGTACAAAATGCACTCATGCACAAATGTCTAAAACAGAAATTCAAATACAAAACAGTTTCAATTTTCCATCTAATCTAAAGTCCTCCATTCAAATACTCGTTATATTTTCCAATTTGATATTTCTTTCAGAATTAAGCCACGGATCAGATATCGTAGCCAACATAATGTATGAATATAAATTGGATGCATATGCATGAGACCAAATGCGGCGTGCTGGGACTGCTCCGGCTTACCGCCACTTCATTCATTTTTACATGGAGAAATTATTTCAACTGGATTCTGTGTAAAAAGAGAATGTATGTAGTAATGAAGGACCCTAGTGGGGTTATTTACTTTACCACAAACTCAAAAATCAAACTTTTTTTTTTTTTTTTTTTTTTTTTTTTTTTTTATGTAATAGGTGACAAACAAGCAGACGGCCCACCTGATGGTGAGTGGCTACCGTCGCCTATGGATACCTGCAATACCAGGGGTACCGCTGGTACGTTGCCTACCTTTCAAGACTCTATTCACTTGCCTTTTGAAGAGTCCCATGTTATAGCTCATCGGAAATACCGCGGGCGGAAGCTCATTCCACAATTGTAGCTTGTACAATTGCTTCATTGTAGCTTATTTATTCAAATAAGCTACAATGAAGCACTTTTGCAAGTCAGTTTTTCAATTTAGTACTATTTTAAGACTGTCGCTCGTTCGAAAACACCTCTATGATAAGAATGAGCAAGATACTCACAGGTATTGTTTTTTTTTTCCCTTAAATATGTATGTGTCTATCTGTTTTTTTTTTCACGTAAATACTAGAATATTGTCCAATTCTCAAAAAAAGGCACTGTTAAAAACATTGAATTTGAAACCCCGCACGTAGTGTAGAATTCCAATCGAACACACTTACTGGACACACATACTATCACATTTGTAATATAAGTGGGATGAAAAAAGACCCCTAATTATAAACTTTAGTGAACCTGGAATACAACGGTCCTTCTCTTTTTAAACACTAGGGGTGGTAATGGTTGTTCCAAAGTATCTTCACGAAAATTGCGATTTTTCGGGTTAAGAATTTCAGTTGAAAGTTGAATTACTGGTTTAAAATCCTGCAAATGGGATTCGTTTTAAAAATCTTCTCTTTGAACTTCCATTTGCACTAAAATGTTATGATTCTTAATATGTATCTGTATAAAGAAAGTAGGATCATAGTTATCTTTTATGGGATTGCGAACTACGTACCTATATTATACGGTACAAAAGTTCATATTATGAGCTAGCCACGCTTAATTCTGCACGACCATTCATCATACAATATTGTTAAACGTAAAATATTTTTAAGTTATAAGATCGGGCTACTTTGATTCTCAGAGGCATTAGCCGTTCGACTTCTTTGAAGCCGTGGAGGTAATAAAATGGAATAATACTTTATGGAATACCAAATAATTATAAAGAAACTTACTGAGCTAGATATCCTTTATACAACATAACCTGGGAATGGAACGGAAAGATAATAACGGAAAGAATGTAGATCTAGTGCAAAATCTAGACAATTTAGTTATACCTAAGTTTTTTGTTTTGTTCATTAATTATAGGTAAGCCTTTAGCCACGATCTCGCGTGATGCTAAGCCACATGCGACCGTAGATGGTATCAGACTAAATTTAGAAGTCAGGATGAATCCCTCCCTGGTATAAATTATTTACGAATTAGTTATTTCATTATCACGAAACCTATTAGTCCAGACATTCAAACCATTAGCGAAATGAGCATTGCTCCACGGTGACAACTAAAACCGCTTAAAACCCATAAAACTAATTAGTGAGTGAGTTTTAATTCGCTAACTCTTTCTGTTGCAGGTACACGCGCGCTAATCCACGACGGGAACGTAATTTAACTTGAACACAAAGCTCCCACACTGGTAAATGTATTGCAGTAAGATAGAACATGGGTATATAGAAAAGAATAGAACTAATATGGTGATGGGTGGTAATCCGGGAAGGGGTCGTCCGAAAAAGGTTTGGAAGAACTGTGGGAGAATATGCGTGATAGGGAAATGAAGATATGAAGGATAATAGAGTAAAATGGAGGAGAAAGGCGTGTTGTGCCGACTCTGCATAATGTGGAATAAGGGCAGGAAGATGACGATGAGAAAGAATAGAACTATATACTTTTTCATTATTTTTCTGTTATTTATTCTCATGAACCTTTAACTTAACCTTTTTTGGGTGGCACTGTGTGTGATATGGGCAAGCATGATGATTTCCATCAGACACCTGATTTGCTCACCTTGAAATTGTCATAAAAATGAACAAAGGTGATTAGTATCCTAAATTAATATTTAAAAGCCTGGTGCACTAACAGTGGGTAACTAGGGATACTCCAGGATTATCATGATATGACTGCCACGGCCAGTATAAAACCAAATTTAAATAAACCACTTAGCATAATCCTTTGGGGAATAGCCGAAACGTAAGGACACAGCTCATGTCCTAACCGCGATTAATTTTGCTTTGCATAGTTAATTTAGAGACTATCAAATAAATTGAGATACCGCCCACCAAAATCCGTTAAGACAAGTTTGGTACTATTAATACTATTGCACATACACAAAAACAATGGAAAGTACATTTTTACTTCAACTGTCCTGACCCCATCGTCGTCTTTAGATTTGGTCATATATGTGGTCAAAGACCTAAATGGTACCAAGACCATTTAGAAAAAAAATGGAACAGATTCTATATGGTTGTCTTGGCGCCATCTATGTTAATTTATAGTTGTAAGCGTTTTCTTTTTAAGTAGTATTAATAAATAGTTATTTATCTTTATCTTATCTTTAGTGAATAAGATAATAATATTTAACTACTCGTATTATGTAGTCTACATAAAAACATAGATTTAGGAATTTGTCGTGACATAAACCGTTTGTATCAAAAGTAAGTCGATGCTCGTGTAGAAAAACACTTCTTGTTTGTCTAGAGAAAGTGAAGTGTTTATGGAAAACAGTTTGTGCAAACTAAAGATTTTATTGAAGCTTTGTTTACATAAAACAGCTTACATATTACATGTGACTACATGATGTGTACGACCGACTTGACAATAAGTTTCTTGAAGAACGAGAAAAATGATAAATATACCTACTTATTCAGACATTACATTAGAGCTTAGGGAAGCATTACTGACTCCTGGGTTTATTCTCAGTTTTGTCAGTTTCTAATTTAATTTATTGTATTACGCGAAGGGAGGAAAACCATAATGTGACCAAGAAGTCCATCAATATAATATAATGGGAAATCGGGAATCCGACCGAAAAAGATTGTATGAACTGTGTGTGTGATATGCGTGCGTGTGGGAGTGAATAAAGATATGACGGATGATAAAAAAACTAATTAGATAGAGTAAAATGGAAGAGGAAGACGTGTTGTGCCGAACCTACATAATGTATGATGTCATCAATGTTGTCTTCAAAATGAGGTGTCCGTATTTATCGCTATAGTCTGTGAGTTAATTATATAGGATTTGTCGGGAGTTGAGCATATCCTGGATATCTTTTTATTGCTGAACAAAGTTTTTTAATTTGGACATAAGCGGGTGATTGATGGGCCCGTGGGTAATGTGGCTGCGGTGAAACAAACTTGTATTTAAATTAGGCACTTTAATAATTATCAATTTTGATTATGGTAATAATGGAATCTTTGTTGTATTGCCTATGCTGTTCTTTGATTGTTGTTTCTGATTAAGTTCTGTCACTTTTTTGATGACCGAACAAGCCAAACGAGACTTGCAGCAAGGACTGCAAAGTTCGCAAATATAGGGGGTTGCTGGATCCGAGTGAAATGCTAGTGGTGGTTCGTGCTTGCGTGCTCGCGTTTCCGTGCCAAACCACACATAATTGTGCGTTATGTCGACATCAGAAGCGCTAACTTTCAATAAGGTACGTATGAATTTAGATAGTTCGAAGCACCCACTCGAATAAGCCAGTGAAGTCTAGAATATCAAGGGCTTGTTTCATCGGCACTCGAACCCACGTCTCCAAGTTCCCAACTCGCAAACTAAACAATTTTCTCATTGATTGAGAGAACTCCCACAGTTGCGCCAAATTGAGTACTTTAAACAATTTCAGGTTTCCCCGTGGCTTGTAATTGGCTGAATTTCTCATCGGTAAATTGAGTTTGTGAAGATTCCGCCTTGATTGATGTACGGGATTGGAGGATTTGGACCCCGACTTACGTTAATGCTCCACGACAAATTTTGGTATCTTGAGTTTTGACTTAAACTAGTCAACGAAACATTCGGGCTCAACCTGTTTGTCTGTCGAGAAATCTTACTAATATTGTAATCGGGAAAGTTTGTGTGAATGTATGGATGTCTGTATGTCTGGATGTATGTTTGTTGCTCTTTCTCGCTTAACCCCTCATATGTGGCGGCCAAAGATGTATAGATATATGGATGAATATTTGTTACTCTTTCACGCCTAAACGGGTGTGGACCGATTGAGCTGAAATTTGGTATAGAGATAGCTTAGACCCTGGAATAACACATAGGCTACAGTATGGGTAAAACCGGTGGGCGCAACTAGTGGCTAATAAATTGTCAAAGCAATAAATAGAGCTCATCTATTACAGATAACGCCGAGACTGTAATTAGCCTGGCATATCAAAACATAAAAGTAGGTGGTTCTTTCACATAAAATATACAAAAGATAGCAGCAAAAAGTCTAGAATACCATTTGTAAATTGTTAACAACCGTACAAGATAACTTTAACAAAACATAAATCTCTCAGAAAAGTTGGAAGATAAGGAATATCCAGCGAGAGCAATAAAGCATGATATCTTACTTGGGATCGGTGAAAAAGTACAATTAAAAAAGAATTATCTGGAATCTACGAAGTGGAAGATTGGTGCCAAGTGCCAACTTTAAAAAGATGCCGTGAATTTAAGGGAGGGAATAAATACCGCAAGTTTATTTGTTGACGAAACAGAACAGTTATGCAACTGGGTACATTTTTTAAATAAACCTAAAAAAAATATAGACCATTTTATGCGTCAACCCAAACTGAGTTTTGGTCACTAACAACAAGAGCCTTCACTTCGACCTGTCCTGTGTTTCTTGCCTGTTTTCTATTTGCTATTATTCACCCTTCTATACCTCATCAAGACAAAAAAGATTGGAAATCAGATTCATTTGCGGGAGACCAGAAGCTACCACAGTCAGTACATTGCTTTTCGGGGCCAGATGCCCCTTGCCGAAGGTTTTTTGTATGCCGAAGGGCAGCTACCACTATCAACACGTCTTCAACCAACATATTGGACTGTTAATGTCAAAGAGATTGCTAAGAGACAGTATTTATTTAATTTTATTTTATTCGGAAAACATTAAAGTGCAAGTATCTTAGTGGGTAAAAGATATTATAAATTTCTAGCCACCATTTACAAGTTTTCGCATATCGAAGCTTATAAGCATAAGTTACTTGCTTGTTGTTATTCCAAAATTAAATAAATACACATTGGTGAAATGTGACCAGTTACGCTGTCTTATGATTCGTTACCAGTTTAGCTACTGGTTTCTCGTAAACAATACCAGGCCCTCCAACAGTGTGACAGTTCCAAACTTTCCACAACGGAGTGGGAGTTTTTTGTTGACGGCGCGACAGAAACAACTCGTAATGGCGTGCTTGAAATTCTAAATGTTGCTTTTGTGCCCGTGCGTTACCTTGTTTCGAATCGAGTTTATCCAACTATTCGCTGGTGCTTTGTACTTTGTAATGAATGGATGTTGGTTACGTGTTGTTTACATGCGTTACGGAAACTGGAAATAAATTGTGTTGTAGTTGTAAACTGGAATCTTGTGGCTAGTTGATCAGAGAGGTTGTTGTATTTTACAAAGTAATTAGATTAAAAAACTTTCTTTAAATTTACGGACATATTGATAGCAAAACGTTTATAAATACAGCAGAAAAAAACTAGACTGAAGAAAGCTGACTTTTAATCGATAAAATTATTTTCGAAATAATAATGTGGATATCATTCTATTTTTGGCTGGCTATAACAGACATACCTAACGAAAATTAAACACAGTCTGTCTAGGTTTGGACAAGTGCTCAGTACAGAGTACAGAGGAATATGTCATTTCTCTTTACTTTTATTATTACCTTATATAGACACCATAGTTGGTTTAGATCGTCCAATTCTAAAGCCACTCACCGGAGAGTGACAAATTTACTTGTAACAATAGTGCATCACTGTAGCTTATTTAATTTTTGAAGTGAAAACTTCTTTAGCGGCGCTGAGCACTTTTTTTGTATGGGTAAAAACTTTAAAACTCGCGTCAGGGTCACGTGATGCTGATCGAAAAAGCGTAAGATCGAGGGGAAGGGAGAGGAACTAGTATCTCCCACTCTTTCTACCGTGCCTGAGTGTTTTATACTTATAATTAAACACAACGTTAATATTGAAGTTTTCACTTCTGCCGGCACTCCCGGAGTGCTACCTTTTTTTTTTAAGTATCTATAACCCACATCAAAAACATAAATGTTTGATTATATTGACATATTTTAAATTATAGTTTTAAAATTTGTTCGTTACATGTTATTTCTATAGTATTAACAAACCATAACCTGCCTTACAGGTTACACGAAATTACACCATAATATAAACAGCACGTTGTTACTGACAGACTGACAGAAACCAGAACACAATCACTGAACACAAACTGAGGCTGTTTTAACAGATGTAGGTTCAAGGTCTCCGATGATTTAATTATCTCATGTTGAGTATGCTATAATTAAATTAACTCTTTAACTGACTACAATAAAGGTTCCTAATTTGGAGGAAACTGTTTTATTACACACAAACATTTCCTTGTTTTGTTTTATTTGTCAAGAAAAATGCATTACGCACCGCCATCTTCGAGGGGGGCTCCCCACCCAAGATAGGCGCGGCGGGGAAACCCAATAAAAACCTGGGGGTGTTCCTGCGGGATGCCATAATGCCGGGGCCGGGGCAGCGGGTACACCGAAGCACTAGGTTTGGCTTATCATTTTGTAGCTTCCTTCTCTATCTTTTCTTGAGCTTGAACTGTAAAGATAACCTCCTCGTTTACATACAGCACACTTTTAAAATTACAATTCTCATAAATCATTCAAAAGTTCCAACAAATTGACCTGACGAGTACCTTGTACTTATATGAGTAATAACATATTGATTACCCAACCGGTAACAGATGTTTGTAAGTTGAAGTGTTCTCAGTTACGTTGAAAAGAAACTAGTGGAGGTTATAACGAGTAGAGGAGAATCGTGGCAGAATAGATGGATACAAGCGGTAGGCTTCGGCCGTGGCTAGTTACCACCCACTGGAAATAATCGTGTCGCCAAGTGGTCAACACGACTGTGTTCCGGCACGCCAAGGAATTGTTCAGCGAAGCCAAGGATTCGTTCCGCCATCTAGGTTTACTCTTCTTCCATGTCTGTCCTCCAACAGTGCCAGTTATTTTACCGGCTGAGCAGTGATGTGCAAACATTAATGAGCTGCGGTAGGAGTGCACTGTAGCTAGTGAAATTTCTGGGCTGAAGAGTCTGAACATCCTTTAATTCTTGAGTACCTAAAAAGCCTTGGTGCAGTACACCTAGAATTTTACATCATTGTAAAATCCTGGGTGTCACTATACTTATTATGGGCAGCGTTATCTCTTACCATCAGGAGAGAGTCTTGCTCGAGATTCTTACTTTACATAAAAAATACAGACCAAGAATATTAAGCAAAATGTCTAAAATGGCCAGTGTTACTTACAAAGATTGCCGTATTTTCTTTGATTTACGTTTATGTAATAGTTCTTAACAGCTTCTTAAAGCCATTAGAGAGGGTTGTTACGGTTTGATTTACGGCGCGGAAACGCTAAATATAGTTTAAGTCTTGCCAGACATGATGAGTCTTTAAGCTTTATATTGTGGCCATCAAAACCACTTTACAATAGAGATCTTGAGTGAAAACATTTTAAAACTATTTAGTTCGTCAATTACATAATAAAAAATCAGGTACATACTTATTGTTTCTGCATATTATTATGAAAATGGCGTAGATATTATAACTCTTACTTTTTCGGGACGGGACTTACACCATTGCTATAAAATATTCCAGCCAAGTAGCACGCCGCGTCGTGACCTCATGGGGGGCACATCATACAAGCACCTTTACCGCATTTATATCCGGTGTTTTTTCATTGAATTTACATGCAAACCAAATTAATTACGACGATGTTTGAAGCGGTAAAAAAAGCTTATTTTCAATTAAAAAGCTCTTTAACATAACATTAATTTATACAAATGGATTTCAATATCTCTTTGCACGTCAAATTTAACAAGTAAATGGTAGTTTATGAGAATCTGAAGAGAACTGTCGATGGTATGGATTATGGATTAAGTGCTTTACCGGTTTCGAAAGTCTGGAAGAAAGTGGACTAACAGTGTGAAGTGTGTAGCTGGTTTTATTATAATTGACGCAGAAAATGAAAACTTGCGTAGGATTATCAGTGTTGATATAAGATATTATGATCCCATCAAAAACATAAATGTGAAAATAGAGCCAAGTTCAATATTACGATGTATGTACTCATAGTTACATATGATTTAGTAGTTGACTTCAACGACAAAAGAAGTGAGATCTAAATGGGTGCCAAGTTCAATGGTCAGTCCTGAAAAATATTTACAACAACATAAAGTATTTTATTACAACTTAAAAGATTATTTCTTCTTATTACTTAGAATTAATATTATTTTGAAGCCTAAAGACTGACTTGGCCAGTTCTCATAATATACTAGGTAGGTACTTTCTTATCTTTAGCTTGATCACTATTAAACGCACTTAATGCTAATTAGTGCGCCACCGTCTTTTATCGTGTAAATTAGTCCCCTCCATCCATTGGTTGTCTGGAAGAAATCGCTCTTTAACGATAAGACCGCCACTTGTACATTGTAATTTTTAATTTTAATTATGTACCTATGTATTTTCTGTAACATTATGTGGTGTACAATAAAGTATCTATTGTCCTATCTTAATGATACTTCGTCGTATGGTACCCATGAGAACTAGCCAAGTCAAACTTTGGGCTTCAAAATAATATTAATTCTAAGTAATAAGAAGAAATAATCTTTTAAGTTGTAATAAAATACTTTATGTTGTTGTAAATATTTTTCAGGACTGACCATTGAACTTGGCACCCATTTAGATCTCACTTCTTTTGTCGTTGAAGTCAACTACTAAATCATATGTAACTATGAGTACATACATCGTAATATTGAACTTGGCTCTATTTTCACATTTATGTTTTTGATGGGATATCATTGCTTTTTGTACAGTACTTTTTAGTATGTAATAGGTTTAAGACACCCATTCATAATAAGATTAATACCAAATGATTATTTTATTGCACCTCCCCCCACCCCACTGCTCCATGGCACGGCCGTCGCACCGCGCCCCGTGAGCCTCGCCGTGCTTCGATATACCTATACCTATAATTAATTTAGTACTTATTTATATATAGCATTTATGTGCACTATTCAAACTCAAACTCAAACTCAAACTTCATTTATTCAAATAGGCTACAATGGAGCACTTTTGCAAGTCAATTTTACATTTTATTTTAATATTCTACCGCTCATTCGCAAGGCACCTCTATGAGAAGAATGAGCAAGAAACTCATAGGGATTGCTTTTTTTAAATATGTGTTTACAATTATTATCTTGGTTACATAATTTATTTACAGGTGGTTGCAGAGGTTTCCAGGCATCTTTGTCTTCTATGTATTGGCTAATTTTATAATAGGCTTTCTTTTGTAATATGTCTTTAACACGGCTTTTGAATTTACCTTCTGTGAGCCCCGTTATTTCATCAGGGATTTTATTATAAAAACGTACACAATTCCCTAAAAATGATTTATGGCTCGTTTTGGACAATCTGAATCGAGGTACAGCTAACTTATTCTTATTTCTAGTATTAAAGCTATGAGTGTCACTATTTAACTTTATTGATTTGAATATTGTACCTAATCAATTGATTTTTAAACAATACTAGTTACTGATAAATTTATCTATATTCACCCAGCTATCTTATACCTACTGCCTACCTGGATGGAAATTTAACTTTTTAGATCATCTGGAACTGGATTAGAATTTCGATCAAAAGAAACCTAAGCCGACAAGACTTGTAATGACGACGACTTGGCGAGGGCACTGCCGTGCCCCCAGATACCGCCACATACCTATAATATTATGACTATACGTTACAGGTACGTAGGTATCTAAAATGTTTACACCAACTAGCACCTAAGGCGATTTACATACATTATTTTTATTGTAAACAATGTTAATTTTTTTTTTTTTTATGTTTTGAAGTAGAAGACGAGCAAGACGCTCTCCTGATGTTAAGAGATAACGGCTGCCCATAATCAGTACAGTGTTACCTAGGATTTCACAATTATGTGAAATTCTAGGAGCACCAACGCTTCTTACTCAAGAGTCAAGAGTCATGAGATGTTAAGACTCTTTAGCCCAGTAATTTCACTAGCTACAGTGCCCTCCTACCGGAGCACAGTGATATTTGCACATCACTGCTCAGGCGGTAGAATAACTGGCACTGTTGGGGTACCCACCTAGACGACCTCCTGCAAAGGAAGTCTACCCCCGGTAAAATTAATATTATTACCTCTATGTTACTGAGCCGCCTTGTGCTGGTGAGTCGATATATTGATAGGTATTTACATAGGATATACAATATACAGTTGTTACGTAGGTACCAGGAACCTATTTTTTATTAGTGACTAGCTGTGCCTAGCTGTTTTACCCGCTATACAGTTTGGTACAGTAGTGTATATTATGTTATTCCAGGGGTCTAAGCTATATTTTTTATTATACCAAATTTAAAGTCAATCGGCCCACCCGTTTAGGCGTGAAAAAGTAAAAAACATATCCATACGTACAGTAGGTATAAAGTTTGTATTTATATTTATAATTATATTAGTAGGAATAGTGGACTCGCGCGCACTTCGTAGTATCTAACAGAAAATAGCCGCCTACACAAAAATTATAGCAACATGCAACATGTATTGCTTTATGCGTTCCTAGGCGTCCCAAACTTTAATATCATACATTTTTTTAAAAATTAATAATAATTTAAAATGATAAAAAAATACTAGTTTCTGATTTTTCCCTTTGTTACTACGACATCACCTATCGGGATGCCAAATTTCAGCTTTCTAGGTCATCTGGAACTGGGATATTACTTTTGATCTATCCCTCAGTATGTATTAACTTCACCGGTTACTGGATGTTTATATCTAAATAACCGTTTGATCTGTGTTATTGGAATTTGGAACAGAGATATAGTTCGTATATTTAAGTATATGTGCCAAATTTGAATTGTCTATGTGTAATAGTTTTTGTATAACGAGGGTGTAAAAAGTCGTCAAAACGCGCTTTGGACGGTTCGTGTAATATAACACACGGCGCGGTCGCCAGTTCCTTTGCTTGAACTTGGCTTGACTCGCTGCCGCGTGTCTAGATATACATTGCGTCATCGAGAAATTAACAACACTTTGAATATTTACATTTTGTAAAAGTTTGATCAACTTATAGTCCGACAACATTGTTTGATTTTTGTGTTCATAATAAAAGGAAATATTTTTTTGATAATTGCTTATGTATGCTGGCTATATGGAGAGACGATAGATCTCTGGAAAAACTTGCGAATGCCCCTTAAGTTAAAGGGAAGAAACAATATACAAGACGGTAATAAGACCTGCCTTAGTGTATGGATCAAAGTTGCGGATGGAAGCAGAATGCATGCAGCGGAGATGAGAATGTTGAAGTGGATGTGTATGTGAAGAGAAGCCTGAAAGTTCCACCAATGTCTCCGAATTTCAACTTCTCGCCTTCTCCTTAGAAATTCATCATCATCCACAGCCTTCTACATCCCACTGCTGGGGATAGGCCTCCTTCATGTTATGCCATTTAACCCTGTCTTGTGTCAATCTCGTCCCTAGCGACCCGTTACTTTAACTATACCTTAGAAATTACCACCTGAAAATCTTAAGGTAACTCAGTTAAATAACAAAATCAACAAATCCAATTAAGAGCAACTTCCACGTTCCGAGCGGATCATATACATTTATTTACACCCTTACACAACTGTTTTACAGCCCCATCTGATCTCTCGCGCTTTCTTTTCATATTAGCTCGTAAACCGGCTAACTGCCATTCTCGGAGTTGTTTCGATTGAAACTTTGAACGCGTTAAATTTATGCTGACACAGCGGGAACTAAACGGTCGGTAATACGGAAACTTGGTAATGTGCTTAGTTCTTTGTTTTGACATATTTTGGAGTGATTTGGCTGTTTATGTCATGTTGGTATAATCTTTTTTGTGACTTTGTGACGTTTCTAGATTCCTGAGGGGTGGTTAGTTAATCTAAGCTTGAGAAATTGGATCACAGCCTAAGTGTGAGTGCGAATTTTATAAACTTTGTTCTTAAAGCGATCTGACGAAAACGATGAGTTCGACACTTATCTGATGTTAAGCGATAAACTGTAATGACCACACCCGTCGCTGTTGCAGTCTCATTTGAAGCTTGAAGAGTTTTATCTGCGTTCTCTTTGTTGTTAATAGTCTACTTTTTATTGTCGTCACAATCCTTTACTTCTTATCTTTCGAATGGAACCTTTTCTACTATAAATATTTACAATTTTAATGTAGTATACTGTCCCACTGGGATACCTTCATCATCTCTTTTAAGTTTACTATTATTGGCATGTTGCAACATTCCAAAATCATCACAACATCTTATGTCATTCACATTTCTAATATTCACTTTTCCGAGTCTCCACGTACGTTGCCAACTCCCCTCGCTTCCCAGCATCATTACGTTCCATCAATAAGGTGAGTGGATTCCGCACATGTCCCGGTTATTACTCCAGGCGGCAGTACAAGATGTCTGCTGGTCCGGGCGTGTTGCCAACCTACTTGTGATGCGGTTACATCCACTTTATTGACTGGACGATGGGTTATTGGATCCATCAGGCGCTTACAACTATAGATGGTATTGTTTACGAAAATTTTACTAAGGTGTCGTGTGCAGGCATTACTGGGTTCCTGACTAAAGTTTTAGTACCTACTTACAAAAACTTTACTGTTCGCTTTGCAAAACAAAATATAAAATCTAAACCTTACAGTCAATCTAAGGCTACAAATGGAGGGAAACGACAGATTAACAAAAGGATTGACAACGAAGTTAAAATGTACTTAATTCACCCAATTCACAAGACAAATCCGATACCCAGGCGTGGAACAATCACAGCCGGGAAGCCGGTAATGAGGTCTGTTCAGATTGATGGACAATTAAAACGCAAGTGAGGTGGGTGAGCCGATGTAATGACGAGCATTTATCGAGTCTGCGGGTCAGGTCCCGGCCGGAGCTTGTCGGGTCTCGACGGGCTGCGGTTCGTTATTGATGCCCTCGCGGAAGGGTTTTATTTCGCCCATTGAACACTATTGGAATTTTGGGAAGAATTTCGTTGTAAAATGGTGATCGCACTGTTGTAATAAAAGCAACGGGCAATAAGAAAAGTGGAGCCAATTTCGATAAATAGGTACTACTGACTATTGAACCAATAACTTAAAGGGGATCCTCAAGTTAGGAGAAAGCGAAAAGTGTAGATTGAACCCTGGCTTAAGCCAAGCCATTGTTACTTATAAGAAATCATATCATGTAGAAAATATGCTTAAAAATGTTCTGGGGTGAGCGTTGTGGAAAAAGGTACGGGAACAACTGTCATTCTAGGACATTTTTTAACTACAAGCGTTTGGAACTTTGCTAAAGGGGCAGTTACCATAAAATAAAGATGAGCAACTATTTTGCTATACATAATTCTGAAATAAATAAAACATGAGAAGAACGACCAGCTCCAGAATTAAAATTGAATTGTTCGGTAACATTTTCCGTAGTAGTAACATTACTTCAGTTTTGTCATTGGTATTTTCTTTATTCCAATAGTCTGATGCTGACGATTTTCCTCATTGACTTTTTAAAGTTTTTTTCCCTCACAATTATTAAAATGAGTTCTCTCAGGGACTGCAGCGTTATCTTAGGTGATCCATCTTGTTGGAATGTAAGCAGTTTATTATCAGAAGATTTAATTCGGTTCTTTATTAAACTGGAGGCAAGTCTGGTCGATCCATTATGTCTGACACCGTTCGCCATAGATCATTTGTGATTAAATTGAAACAGCTATATTTTTGCTTGGTTTTTCGTGTTCATATACCCAGAAAAGTTGAATAAATGAATGTCATATATCCTTTAGGTATGTGGTCGTCAGACTGAATAGCCTTAAAATTATTATTATGAGCCTATTGGGTGCATGGATTTCCATTCCAACCCTATTTTACACAATAAAAGTGTACGCGGAGTGCCAAATTCAAACAAAACAAAAATGTCAGAAGCACTTGATAATTTCTTCCCGCGAACATAAACACCAGGTGTAGCAACGGCTTCACGTAGTATTTACACAGTATTCTGGCCACGTTTAATTGCAGTCGTCAAAAGATGAACTTTATGAAAGGCGGAGTTATTAAAGGGAAAATTGTAGTGACCCAGAAACGGGTCGGTCCGCAGTGAGACCGGTGCCTTAGAGGTTCCGCGGTGCCTTCTGTGTTGTTACTGCGGATTTCTTATGCAATTGAACACCGCTCAAAGAGAATATTTGCAATTCTATTGGATTTAAGTTTCTGATGACCACAGTCATATATCAGAATAGATGCTGCATTGAATTTATTCACTTTTATTTTCTCTTTTCTTAAGTCATTAGAGGTAATGTCAAACAAGGTTCGTGGCGAAATAAATCCCTCTCTAGTTTCACTGAACAGCGTGCATCCGGCACGGTCCGCAGTGAGACCGGTGCCTTGGTTCCCCGGTACCTTCTGTGTTGTTACTGCGGAAATCTTGTGCAATTGAACACCGCTCAAAGATAATATTTGCATTTCTATTGGATTTAAGTTTCTACGGACTCTGATAACCGCGGTTTTCAACGATCTAATATATGTATCCGTATTAAAGACGGTATTCATTGAAATAGATGCCTTTTTTTTTTTTTTTTTTTTTTGTTAACACCGGGAAAAAATGCGTTACGCATACCCTTCCATCGGGGGTATGGGAGGGTTATGTGGGACTCCCCGTGCAGGGCAGCTGCACGGGTATACCCACTAAAACAACCCGGCGGCACTCCCGCATCGTCTTTGGGACGGAGGCCTGGGAATCGGCAGAGCCTTGCATCCAGTCCTCCGTCGACGACTGCCCGCCTTCACAAAGGCGGGCCCTACACGCCCCTCTCAACAGGGAGGGGCCCGGGAACGGTCCCGAGTGCTCGGACGTTCCCTCCGACGGTGGAGGTGAATGTGCAATGCGGATGAAGGCGCCCCCGCGCCTGTCATCCGCTATTCACCACCGGGGGGCTGGCGTAGACTCATATAGAGTCGCCTTGCCCTACCTCGATTTGAATTGCGGGTCGCCTGAGACATCGTGGCGAGAGGGCCATGCTGTCTCAGTCGCTCCGCAGCCTCCTTCCGCGTCATCACGTTCTCGCAGAAGGAGGCAACAGCTGCCCAAGCCTCCTCGCTTCCCAGCATAGATGAAAGCACACTGGGGAGCGAGAGGTCCGGCCCGACCACTGACGTCAGGCTCCGGCGGGCAACAACCCATTCTGGGCACACCTCAAGGGTGTGCTGGGCCGAGTCCGCTGTCGCACCACAACCGAGACACGACGGGGACTCCCTCACCCCGATCCGATGCAGAAACGTCCCGAAGCTACCGTGCCCGGTCAGGATCTGCACCAGGCGGAAGGAGAGGAAGCCGTGCGGCCGCTCGAGCCATCCCTCCAGGACTGGCACGAGCGCGTCTAGCGTCCAGCGGCCAAATTTGGCGTTGACGAGACCCTCCGTCCAGCGGCGGATGACGGCCTCACCCGCGTCGCGTCGAACGGCCTCCCGTTCCTCCCGCGCAGGGCTCTCCCCGAGTGCCCTGCGCTCCGCAGTCCATTTGTACACCCTGGCGTGCACCGTCGCCTCTAGTTCCCAAGGCGGGGTGCCAGCCAGGGCGCACGCCGCCGTAAAGCTTGTCGTGCGGTACGCTCTCACCATCCGCTGTGCAATGGCCCTTTGGGGCCTTGGATGAATTTGTTTTTTTTTTTTTCATTTATTATAGCTTAGCCTTTGACCATGATCTCGCGTGATGTTAAGCAACGATGCGGTCGTAAATGCAGACTGCAGACTAAACCTACAAGGATAAATCACTCCCTGAACATCGTTCCGGAGTACGGTCGCAATGACCGCTTAGCGCCACAGTTTTGCACGTTTTCGCAATCACAATTATCGGGTTGGATGATATCTCATCTATGTGTATTACATTGGGCTTTATTCGGAATATTCGCATAGTTCCATATGCCCGAATCCGACCCAACGGCTCGATAAATGCGTTCCATTATGGCACAATCGTTCTGGATGCCAGATCGAATTCGATCACTGAGATATTATACATATTATGTATATCTAGAAAGGTGCAATGAATTCATCGTGTAATATTCTTAGTAAATATACATATCATCGTAAATTATAATAATACGAGTACTTACATTATACCTACATTTAAAACTTATTTATGTTGTATCTTAAAATAAGATCAAACTCAAAATTCATTTATTCAAATAGGCTACATTGGAGCACTTTTCAATTTTACATTTTTCTATTTTAACACTCTACCGCTCGTTGGCAAGGCACCTCTATGAGAAGAACGAGCGAAAAATAATCTTTGTATTAAAATAATTTAGTACTGATACGCATACGAAAATGACAAATAAAGCCTTAAACGGCCAATCTAACATTATAAAACTTATCTGTTTTTTTCCTATCTACTGCATCGGAAAATCCTTTTGTCCGTGCACAATAATTAAGCTGCAAGAGTTTTCTTTCCTCAGCTTTTCTGATAGTGCAATGAGTTAGATTAACGACGTACAATGGACAAAAGAGAGGGGTTCTATTGTTGACCGCGACATAGTTACGAAGGCAATCTATTTTTGTCGCTTACGTAGAATTACATGTAACGTTGAAGTATGACTAATAGACGTTAATGATTTTTTAACAACTGTAATGTAGCTTACCGACGCAACATCGTCTCGTCTGTAGATAAATAATAATAATTGTCTTTAAGCCTATTATATGAATGGCCTCACATTACATTTAAATTAAAAGCTCAAAATGGCCAGAAGTAGTTATAAATACGAAAACTTAAAACTATAAACAATTGGCGGTCTTAACGCATAAATTTATATCTTACAGTCAACTTGTCAACAAAAAAAATCATGATGTGTACAACAACTAACAACAATAAAACGATTGACACCAAAGTTTCAAAATTGATTCCACCCAAGAATTTCATATTAAAGGTAGTTGCAAATTTTCCAAATTCCTCAGCACCTACCCCTTTACTTTAACCAATCTAGTGAAAGGAACACATTCTCCAACTTCAAGACAAAGTAGCGCGGCTTTGGTTCTGTCTTCCCGACAATCAGTTAATCATTAAGGACAAAGGTACTCGTTAAAGCAGATTTTGTATATAGTTTCTGGTTGTTTAAGGCGTCAAGCTTTACAACTTACCCGTTCAACTCTGAATCACTTTTCTTCGATTGGCAGAACGGTGAGCGAGCTAAAAATCTACCAATAGAATATTACTAACATAAACTTGAAAGTTTGTAAGAATGGATATCTGGATGTCAAGATGTTTGTAAGCATGAGGCCCTACATATTATCCCGTGATGCAGACAATCTAAAAGTATGTACTAAAAGTAGATATTTAAAATATACAGTCCTACCATCCATAAAAAGATCAATTAACCATGCACGTCAACGTTTTTCTGTCCAGTAATTACGTCTCATTTCTTGCAGCATCTGATTGGTTATCGATGGATCTACCTTATTAAGGCTCGATTCAATCCTTTTATACCTATCGATAGGCCAGTCTGGCATCAGGGAGTCTGGTCACGTCATGACGATATGACTAAGCAGGATGTAACATGGCGATTGAATAAGTCTTCGGTGTAGACTTAGTATAGTAATGGTGTATGCTTTTTGTTTAATTACTAGATGTGCCTAGAGGTTTTATACGCGTTAGTCCAGATCATGTCAGAAAATCGGGATAAAAGTAGCCTATACGTTCTTCCAGAATTCTAGTTTTGACATAGCGAGTTTCTTCTCAATGTGTGATTTTGCGTAATACATGAAATATACACTCTCATTTTTTTTAACCCGTCCGAAACTGTCAAAACTTATGCGATTCTAGATCCATATGTTCTTACAAACTTTTACGTTTATAATATCAAGATAGTAAAATGTTTCCCAGCCTTAAATCCTCATAAATAAGATGAACACTCACACATGCAAATCCACCGCTATCTTGATTGGAGCCGCAAGCAGATTAATTACTTCCTGTAATGGAAACAGCGTCCATCTTCCCAACGTTTTCCTGTTTTTCCTGCACAATCCCTTGTCTCTCCCCCGATAGTTCCACCTTTTTCTAGGGATAATTAGTGGTGTGGATGATTAGGCTGAAGGGAATCAATCAATATTCAACCACTTTTGGTGTTTGGTTTGTTGATTGAATGTGTTTGAGTGTGTACTTACTAGTCCTTATTTTCGTTTATGTGGGAGACACACACATAAGCAGACAGCCGCCTAGAAGTGAGTGGTTCCCTTCGTCTATAGACGTCTACAACACCATTGCTGCAATTTATGGCTTTTATGTCACTGAGAAATTTTACTAAGGTTAAGATACAAGAGGCTCATGATGAATTTCTTAGTCTAGAATTAGCTGATCAGTCGAGATTTACTGCATTATGGACAAAACCTTTTCGCCAAGCGGTCATTGTGACCGTGAAATGAAATGAAATTTATTTATTTGTATTTATTTATGTGTTCCGTGAATGTTTAGTGAAGGGAGGATTCTAGGTTTGATCTGCTTGGTAGCAGACTACGGCCGCCTCGATTGTTGCTATGGCCGCATCGTTGCTTAACATCACGCGAGATCGTAGTCAAAAGGCTAACCTATAATAAAAGAAATATGCGAACGGAACCCTAAGAATTAGATAGGAAACCGTCTCTGGGGAGATGTCCTCCAAAGAATACCTACACTTTTTTCATAGTTACCTCATTAAAGACCTCATCTTTCCCATCAGCAACCCGATCTGTCGTCCACGACGTCACGATTTGCTTTGTCTCAGGCATGGCTTGTTTTATGACGTCATTATATTCCCCGACAATGATTAATATCCTCGCGAAGAATGCCAGTTTTTTCACCCACCGACCTACTTGCGAAATAAGCTCGTTATTTTTCTTTTAAATTCTTGCTTACATTTTTTAAAGTCAAATGAGGGTAGACAAAATTCTTCTTTGCGGGGTTTCGTGTTCCTAGATGCGCTACATTACAATTATGCTATAAATAAATTATATTTATAGGTTTTGTAGCGTTAAAACTAGAACACAATTGTGACAAAACTTCACTACATAGTATAAAACAAAGTCGCCACCCCGTCTGTCTATCCCTATGTATGCTTAGATCTTTAAAACTACGCAACGGATTTAGATGCGGTTTTCTTTAATAGATAGTGTGATTCAAGAGGAAGGTTTACATGTATAATACATGCATATTATAGTAAAGAAATACTGATAATTTAAGGTTAGACGTAACGAAGTGCGCGCTGGTCCACTAGTTCGTAATAAAAACAAGTGAAATTTAAAAAATACTTTTTAAAAACAAGCTTTAATTATTGTTATCATCTTGCATCATAAAGTACTCGTCAAGACGAATCAAATGAGCCCAAACTCGATGGGGTTGCGTTGTTTTATGACAGAGTTCCTTTGGCCACCTTCCAGCTCCATCATCAGATTAGCTCGATGTCATAAAAATATTGCATTGTCATCCGATTTACACACGCATGCAAATTTTCAGCTCAATTGGAAACCGGGAAGTGGGTCAAATTAAACTTGCAAGATTTGATTACAGACAGACAGACAGACAAACAGACAGGTGAAAGTAATATAAAGCTTGTAACAGTTCTTAATAGAGCAGGCACTTACCAGCAAATAAGATTGCCCTACGTTTATGTGTGTTTAGTCGCCAGAGGTATCTTTTTTACAGAGACGAAGTTCAGTTAACATGTGACAAAATTTCAAATTACAGAGCTCCAAACGCCACATTACGCCTGCCTTCATTGCAGTGTTAAACACGACGCTACGCTTAAAAATTCACGAAGGCGGCCCAATTTAAAGTTTCATAACGCGAGGGGTTGTCACGCGTTCCGTTCTACGTTCCTGGACCTCGATTAGATATCCAACTGGATACGGCACTGTCATGCGACACCCGCTAATGGGGCAAGCTTGGCTTGGGGGCTTTTAAGTCATGTCAAGACTTAAAAGCCCATTCAGTTTCAAAAGTAGAATGTACGGGATGACAACTTGCAGTCTTGACATCACTGTGGGAGTCCCGCACGCTGTGATACAAGAATTTAAGAAAAATGACCGCCGGGTATCTCTCCCCGCAAAAATTGCCTTTTATGCATAGATTAGTACCCGGGTCGTCTCCTTTGGTGGTTGAATACTCGAATGTTCCTGGCAGCCTTTGGAACTCGTGACAAAACTCACCGTCCCTGGTTCCATGGTTGTGATAAATTACCGTTACTGTGAGGTCACGTTCTAGGAACTTCTCTAATGGACGATTCGGATTTGAATATCGAATTGTATTCCACAATTCATAGCACTTGCCTGTTCTCGCGGCGATCATTTTGTACTAACGGCATACGCTCTTACTGACTTATGGTCTCCTGGTACTTGACAATTTTAAACTCTTCGAAAGAATGCCCTTTTCGAGCGATAAAATTAATTCATGCTTTTGACTAACGTGAAATATGGTGAAATTTGAGAAAGGCCTTAGCCCAGCTGTGGGAGAGTACAAGCTCATAATTAATTAGTCAATTCGTAGACACTTGAGTGTAGTTTCTCAATGAGTCGGATGCAGCGTATAGCGCATCATTTGCTTCAGAACCTTTTGTAGAGCATAAAAACGCGTATCCAACTATACCTACCTTATGTATGTGATGAAAGTTGAGGAAGCTTAAGATGTGTGTCAGGATCGTACCAAGATGAGGGGAATAGTCTCTGCGTACCCCGGCGGAAACCAGGCGTGATTATACCTCTATTATATGTATGTATTGAACTAAAATGAACATTCATATCCTAAAGTTAGTAAAGCCGAAGCTTCTAATCCGAAGGCCATATCCATATATCGGTGAAGCCAAATGTAAACAGATTGCAAACAAGTTGCCGTTTTAATTGCAGTCCGCACCAGATACGGATAGTGAACGCATACTCGTATCACGTATCATAGTTGAAATATTCCAATAGTTGGATGGAACCACAGATTTCTGACATCATAGATGCCGTGAACATTGGTTCCAAAAATGAATAGCGAACGTTAGGCTTAAGTCAAGTCGCAACAACAAATTCAACAAACACAACTAACTAAACATATCAACATTTAACAAAATCACTACTAAATTTATTTTTATTTCTAAATGCGTGGATTTTTGTGTGCTGTTATGAAATGAGCTTTTTATGCTGGTTTTTTTTTTCAGAGACCTGGCAAAGCCACTTTATTTATGTTCAGCGTGTCATGGCTTTGCAGTTGTATCTTCTACCTGGAATCAAAAGTTTAGTAATACTGCTAAATAAATACATAATTGGGGTTTAAACTCCAACAGAACAGGTTACTCTACTCACACTGACAGAGTCAAATCACAATTAATACCTATATATTGTGTGGCCAACCTACATATTGCAGTTTCAGGTCACCGAGATTACAATAAGGCGAGTTTTTTCTAAGTTTCTTCGGATTTGTAAAAAAGTTTGACGCAAAAAGCAGTTTGGACTTCAGACACGGTAAATAAAGTAAAAGTAAACTCGTAAACTCGCGGCATTATACTTTTGATACATCTGTGCAAATCCATGCGCCGCGATATTATTTGCCGATGGTTCCGGGTCCTGAGTGTGCATTTTAGATTTAACGGTTATCCCGGATATTGTTTGCATAGGATATGGGGAGCCATATTTGTTTTGACTATGTACGGATTTGGTATTATATTTGAAAATTTGTTCGAACACAACGTGATTTTAGACTAAATATTATTACCTACTATAATATTGTCCGATCAAAGCTAATGATGCCTGTAAGAGATTGCTCGTTGTTTATCTCTAAAAGTGTGTAATATACATATATTATATTCTATTCTATTCTATATAACTAACTACCTTTTTCCTTTAACACATTGCCTGCGGCGACGTTTTATAAGTAGAACTATCCCAGGTGCCTGAAATTATTTTTTTATGGAAAATCCTTTGACAAAAAAACGTTTGTGTTTTTCAGCACTCGCGTTCCGACCTCAAAAACACAGCTGTTGCGTTTTAAGCAGTCGATGTGTTAACTTGGTACGCAATCAAAAGTTTTCTATTCTACTCTAGCCGACGGCAATAAAATGTGCTTAGAGACATAGACGGAAAAGTTAAGAGCCTAATACGAATTTTCAAACATAAATACTACGAGATTAAACTTTTTGAAAATGTTTACTAAATTATATATCTAATTAGTATGCACAAACGAGTTCATCTCAACTGAACGCTGCCGCCATCCGCAGGCCCCAAAGGGCCATTGCACAGCGGATGGTGAGAGCTTACCGCTCGGTTAGTTTCACGGCGGCGTGCGCCCTGGCCGGCACCCCGCCTTGGGAACTTGAGGCGACGGTGCACGCCAGGGTGTACGAATGGACGGCGGAGCGTAGGGCGCTTGGGGAGAGCCCTGCGCCAGAAGAGCGGGAGGCCGTCCGGCGTGAGGCGAGTGAGGCCGTCATCCGTCGTTGGACGGAGAACCTCACTGACGCCCAGTTCGGCCGCCGGACGCTGGACGCGCTTGTGCCAGTCCTGGGGGGCTGGCTTGAGCGGACGCATGGATTTTTATCCTTTCGACTGGTGCAGATCCTGACCGAGCATGGAAGCTTCGGTTCTTTCCTGCACCGGATCAGAGTGCGGGAGTCCCCGTCGTGCCTCGACTGTGGTGCGGCGGTGGACTCGGCCCAGCACACCTTGGAGGTGTGCCCGAAATGGGCCGATCTACGCCAAAGCCTGACTTCGGTGGTCGGGCTGGACCTCTCGCTTCCCAGCGTGGTTTCATCCATGCTGGGGAGCGAGGAGGCTTGGGCAGCGGTCGCCTCCTTCTGCGAAGACGTTATGACGCAGAAGGAGGCTGCGGAGCGACTGAGACAGCACGGCCCTCTCGCCACGCTGTCTCAGGCGATCCGCAACTCCAGTAGGGGCAGGACAA
Organism: Hemithea aestivaria; assembly: GCA_947507615.1. NCBI lineage: Eukaryota > Metazoa > Arthropoda > Insecta > Lepidoptera > Geometridae > Hemithea > Hemithea aestivaria. The sequence goes on from OX382348.1 coordinate 11,211,153, forward strand.
GGCGACTCTATTTGAGTCTACGCTTGCCCCCCGGTGGTGAATAGCGGATGATAGGCGCGGGGGCGCCTTCATCCGCATTGCACTTTTCACCACCACCGCCGGTGGGAACGGCCGAGCACTCGGGACCGTTCCCGGGCCCCTCCCTGCCGAGAGGGGCGTGAAGGGCCTGCCTTTGTAAAGGCAGGCATTCGTCGATGGGGGACTGGATGCAAGGCTCTGCCGATTCCCAGTTCCCTGTCACAAAGACGATGCGGGAGTGCCGCCGGGTTGTTTTAGTGGGTATACCCGTGCATTCGCTCTGCACGGGGAGTCCCACATAACCCTCCCATACCCCCGTTGGGAGGGTATGCGTAAAGCATTTTTTTCCCGGCGTAACAAAAAAAAAAAAAAAATCCATTCCACATACATTTAGTCTTGCAAAATACTGAAAGATCCACTCATTCATCCGACAAACATTCCAATACAAAATTCATGGTAAAAAATATTGTATCATCTTTTGTTCATACGCTCCCGTATTCATTCGCGCCCGCCCCAATTTCCATTTGATCCGAAAGAGATTGTTGTCAGGGCAAACACGCGTTTGACCGTGTATGCTTACCATATTTGACGGGTAAATAAAAATGTTCGTGTTGTTTTTTGGTCTGGCAATTAATTAACAATTGGGGAATCACCACATGCCGAGTCTCGGGTAACATAAAATTGGTAGCTACTACGACCTACATGTGACAAAATAATACAAGAAAAGCTTCGTCTATCCAACTCAAACAATTACTTCAATCTCCCTGTCAACGCGAGGTCGAAACGCATATTTTAATGCATTAATTAAAAAAAGTTTCACTGATTTCGACTAGATTTGAGACCACCGGAAAATCGGTTGAGGCTCCCGGCGAAATAAAAATCGTCGAGTAAAACCTACATATCGACATCCTTTATTGAATCTTAAAGTAGGTTTAATTTGTTTTCAATGGAGAAGAATGCGAGAGCGTATTTCCGTCGTCCCCATTGAATAGCGGCTGGAAGGATCCCGGGGTTTAGTATATCCCCGGGTTCCTCCGGCGGGGAACCCCATCACCACCCTGTTACTAGCGTTACAACTGCTCAGGGTGCGTATGCGTAAAGCATTTCCCTGGGAAAAAAAATGGTTTAATTTGTTTTAGTTCCCTCTTCATTTTATTGGATTGTTACCTACTTACCTTATCTTTGTTCAGGGCGTTCATCAAAGTGTGTAACTGTAGTAGTAACTACAGATAAAATGGTTATGATAACAATAAATAACTGATAAGGGACTTGACCAGAAACAGGGTCATTGTTTAAATGTGTCCTTCCATTTTATCTAGATACCATGATACTGTAGACAGAACATACTGATATTATCAGATTATAAACATCGTCAAATGAGGGTAGACCTCATGCCGATCAGCTTGATCTCCAGCATGCTACCATTTTTCTGTCATAATTAAGGTCCAGATGAGAAAAAAACCAGGGCTCCTTACGCTACATTATAATTCAGACGCTACTTCATGTTCTTTTGTATCCTATTTTTTAACTTCAAGCAATTAATTGACAATAACACATATTCTATTCTTTAAATGTACGTTATTTTGTCTTCTACAAAGTGTACAATGGTATTATTATTACTTTTTTATGTAATCGGTGACTAACAAGCAAACGGTCCACCTGATGGTGAGTTGTTACCGTCGCCTATAGATACCTGCAATACCAGAGACTCTGTTCACTTGCCTGTTTACTTCTATATTCATTGCAAACTTTAACTAAATTTAAAATTGTATGCAAAATATTGTACAAAAGCGTACCTCATTATGGTAAATCAATCCCAAATACCCACACGAGAGTCAGTTGAAAAGCACTCCGAATGCCGTCCGACCGTATCGCAGCAATACTTCAAAAACTATATTTATTGGTGCATTTCTCGATGGGGATCGTTTTCCGATGCGACGTTAACTCGAACGCTCCTTAAGCTTGGTTCATACGTACCACATCACGCTGTTGCGACTAAAAAGGCTAGTGCAAAATTATTCATCTGCCAAGCGGTAATGCGCAGGCTTTACTGTGCTCCGGATCTAAGGGATGTTACTAGCGAAATTAATAGGCGTGACAAAATTGGTGGGAATTCGGGTAGGGGGTGGCAGATAAATATTTGAATGAACTCTGTGAAAGAGGAGGACCTTGCAGTGATATTGTGGTACAAAATGTGGTTTAGCCGGCCCCTAGTTTATTTCGCTGGTGGCTGCATTGTGTTCACCACGCAGCTGTGTTCTAGTTGTGATCCCAAATGTGGTTGAGTCGAGAAGCGTCTATAGCACAATAGTCGACGTCCAGCCTATAATCGGAAGACCCTAGGTTCAACTCCTGTGGCAACTTTTGTCAGCCGAGCGCTGCCATGTTACAAAGCATGTTAAAATGTGACTCTCGGTTGTATCGTATAAGATATGTAGGAGGAAGTTGTTAGGTCTCGTTACAGGCCTCGTCATCTTGGCGACCGGACCTGATACTGCAACATAATATAGTTTAGAGTTTGGCCACACACACGCAACTTATTCTTGTTTGACTCTGACAAAGTAGGATGTTTACATGTCCTTTTTAAATATAAACTCCCAATTATAATTAACGCAAAATATGTATGTGGTCCGTACAAATTTTGCTGTAATTTTACCATATAACTAGGTATATCGCGCGTCCACGTTTTGTGTTTGTACGTGTGAATGAAGCCTAACTAGAATGCTTCTTGTTCCAGGTAATGTTTCATTCCGGGGACTCGATGGATATAAAATGGAGACTTATTCGACAGGAATATTTGAAGAATTCCTTCGAAAAATTGCATACGAAGCTGAATCGGAGCAGTTAAAATTGATGCGACGATATGGGGGTGAAACTTGAACAGGAAGCGTAGAGTATGACTTATTTAGAACTTTGTATTTTATTTAGTTTATAGATGTATTATTGACAGAAATATGATGACTCAGGTAAGCAAACCATGGAAATAGTTTCTTCGTGTTACGAAAGAATATTTTTTAAAATATAAATTTGTCTAAATTCCTCCATTCCTCTCGATCTAGCACCTCTTGCCAGCCCTTTAGATTCCAGATACGTGATCAGGTCGTCACGCCACCATACGAGTAGTAATAAAATAATGAATTTTGAAATACCCTCTCAGAATACAGTTAAAGATAGATAGATAATCCTTTAATTGAAACACAAAAATGTACAAAAAACCGGTCAAGTACGAGTGGGACTCGAGCACCGAGGGTTCCGTACAAACCTACAGGTTTCTCCCGCACCCTAAAGAAAAGTGGGTATATTATTATATACTGTGGGTTTTGATTCCCTTGCGAGCTTGAAAATAATCGGCTGAAATTGCTGTTTCTTTTGATTGCGTTGACATAGATGTTTGATTTTTTCACAGCTTAAAGTTATTATAAAACTGAGTATTTGGTATGAATTTCAATTCAATAACTGTACGCGTTCTTGAGGAAAGGTATAGTAAATACAAAATTATTAAAAATATTTTTTTATATGATGAAACTAAAAATGTACAGTTTTTGCAATTTTTCCTGTGCCTGTGATTTAAGACGTTGCTGTGTACCAAATTTCAAGATTCTGAGTTAACGGCAAGTACCCTGTAGGTTTTGATTTCCTTGAGAGTAGTCGCGAGTTAAAAAATACGGCTAAAATTGCTGTTTCTTTTGAATGCGTAAAGATAGAGGTTTGATTTTATTACAGTTTAAAGGTATAATAGACCTTAGTATTTGATATTAATTTCAGTTTAATACCTGCACGCGTTCATGAGAAATAAAGTAGTAAGTATGAAATTATTAAAAATATTTTTTTTTATGATGTAACTAAAAATGTACAATTTTCGCAATTTTTCCTTTATCTGTGCTCTAAGGAGTTGCTTCGTGCCAAATTTCAAGATTGTATGATCACGGGAAGTACCCTGTAGGTTTTGATTTTTTGAGAGTAGTCGCGGGTTTAAAATTACGACTAAAATTGCTGTTTCTTTTGAATGCGTTGAGACAGAGGTTTGATTTTATTTAAGTTTAAAGGTATTACAGACCTTAGTATTTGATATGAATTTCAATTTAATACGTTTACGAGTTCATGAGAAAAAGGGTAGTAGGTATAAAATTATTCAAAATATTTTTTTCATATGATGAAAATAAAAATTTATAATTTTCGCAATTTTTCCTTTATCTGTGCTCTAAGGAGTTACTTTGTGCCAAATTTCAATATTCTGAGTTCACGGGAAATGCCCCGTAGGTTTTGATTTATTTGGTAATGTCGAAAATTTGCTGAAATTTACGACATATTCGACTATATCTTTTGATTGCGTTGGCCTAGAAGTGTGAAATTTTCGCAGCTCTAAGAGGCAATAGACCTTAGTATTTCCTATAAATTTCAGCTTGTTGCCTCCACGCGTTCCTGAGAAAAATGGTCTTGACAGACAGACAGACAGACAGACAGACGGACAACAAAGTGATCCTATAAGGGTTCCGTTTTTTCCTTTTGAGGTACGGAACCCTAAAAACAACTTAAAACTATAATATAGAACTAAGTGTTACAATTAAATACAAAGCTCAAAGCTAACTGTTCAAAATGATAGTTGATATTCTCTCCAACGTAGATAAAATTGTTAGTGTTGAGTATCAAAATTATGATGCAAACTTCAAACTATGTTAGCCTGAAATTCGGCGTCAGCACCGAAATGGGAATTATTCCTCAAACGCATAGAGAACCGCTTAATTAGATATCAGTTCTGCAAACAGCAAATAGTCGGATGACGAATGGTAACATTAATTGTGGACTCGACAAATCGACTCATGCTAGTGATATCGGTTCCTGGGTGTATAATTGACTGACTGACTTTTGGAGTCAGTATTTGAAGTTCTCGTCGTAGACAAACTACCAACTGAATTATAATAGGTCGTAATAACCTGAAGCACAAGGAATGACCTGGAGCAGTATTTCACAGTTTTTTTTTTTAAATTAAAGTAGTTGTTATAGTTGAAAAAAAAAACAATAGGGTCAAATGTAAGTCATGGATAAATTGTCAGTCATTTGATCTGTGGCAGTGTTGGTCTGCACCAGAGATGTAACGGAGCTTCGATTCCGGTTCCGTTAAGTCGGAACTTCCGATTATAATTACACTTTCGGTTCCGACTTCGGTTCCGATACTTTTGTATCGGATGTTAATCGGAGGTCGCTACTTTGCTACTTTGGGTTTTAATTTTAATTAAACTTTAAATTCATTAATTTTATCTTTTCTTTATTTGGAATTATGCCAATTTTTTTTTCACAGTTATTTTTTATTTTATAATAAAAAATAATAATGAAAAGAATTGACTATAAATCATGTTTTATTTGTCCTTAAACAAACTGACCCTGCCTCCGATTTCGATTCCGATTCCGATAAATCAAATTTGAAAACTCCGATTCCGATTTCGGTTCCGATAAAACTACCTCCGTTACATCCCTGGTCTGCACTATAATGCAACAAAAAATTCATGTGGACATAGCAGGAACGGTCAAGTTTAAAGGCGTTTCTTAACTGTGATGTATGTTGGATTATGGACTGGATGTACTGCATCTGATATGGGCAATTAAGATTCTTGAAATGAAATGATTTGTGTCAAACATGGTAAAATAGGTATAGTAAAGTTACAAGTAAGCTCAGCATGTCTGGCCAGCTCCGTTGACATACAAAAATTAAACAATATACAAAAGCTAGTTTTCTGTCAAGCACCAAATTTGCTCGTCTCACTAATATTTTTTTTTTGACAAAAAAATCTAATTATCATAATTGCAGCTTCAATACTGTCTAGCTCCGTATAATACCCATTGTCCAATATTTACCTGCTCGTAGTCCAACGCTCTGATTTGCAAATTGCAAGTTTTGCATTCACAATGTCAGACCTTTGTCCCGTTTAAATTGGAATTGCACTGAGAAAGCTCATACAAATTAACTTATACAGATTCAAGTTTTAAGTCTCGGTAAAGGCGTTTTTGGAACTTATTCTATTAATGGCATATATTGTGTGGACATAAAAGCAAAACTGACTGATTAATCATCAATATAGGTACAGATTAAAAGTGCTGAACGAATTGCAATGACCGACACCGCTGCAATACTACTGATGTTGCAGACATCAAGACGTCTTTTAATGGCCTTAAAGTTTTGTCTGTCGCTTACAAAACACACACTAATCTGGGGGCACGGCAGTGCCCCCGCCAAGTCGAGCAAAAAAAGCGGCACGGCCGTAACATCCTTTTCTGGAAGCAGTTCAGACCATTTTCGACCCCCTATAACTTCGTTGTGGATAAAACTAGAAGCTTCAATTTTTAACAATCGAGTATGCATTGTATAAACACGATTTATTCCAAATTTCATTAAATTTGAACTAGTCGTTTAAAAATTATAACTAGTCAAAGTTTTGTAATTTTGTCACTCACTCACTCACTGACCGATCATCAAAAGTCTAAGGCACTTCCAGCAAACATAGAAGGTTCAAACTTGGTAGATACTTAAAGTTTATTGTATAAACCATAGGAAAACTAAAAAAACATGCAATTTTGGTCTAGTTTTCGAGATACATAAACTGCATAAATAACTTTGTAATCCCGTATAAATGTATAGGATTACAAAGTTACATTTGCAGTCAATGGTAAAAATTGCATAAAATCCCAATAATAATGCCATAATATATATGCCGTAATAATGTATAAAGCCAGGGAGGGATTATCCCGCCTTCTAGGTTTAGTCTGCTCCCATCTACGGGCGTCGTCACTTAAGATCAGGCGATATCGTGGGCAAAGGCTAACCTATAACGAATAAAAAAAAACAAAAAGTGAGATGCCACCAAAAACATAACTTGTAAAAAATACCAAGTCTCGCAACTGCAGTTCTTCTACCGTAAAAAGTTGTGAGATCCATGTACTACCAAGTCGGTAAAATCTTTTGTGTTTTAAATTAATAGATTGACTTGGCAATCGCACTATTGTGTCGGTATATATTACTTGAGAGATACATTGTGTTTTCATGCGATGGCCAAGTCGATCTATTGATTTAAAACACAAAAGATTTTACCGACTTGGTAGTACATGGATCTCACAACTTTTTACGGTAGAAGAACTGCAGTTGCGAGACTTGGTATTTTTTACAAGTTATGTTTTTGGTGGTAAAGTATTTCTCAACAGGAGCGAAGCCACGAAAGTAAGCTACGAGCAGTTGTCTTATAGAACACATTTATATAAAACAGAAAAATAACAGTGACTAGAATATTAAATATACCACACAAAATGGTTACCCATTCAAATAACGCTAATAAAACCATTACTTAACCACGCATGACAAATCTTAATTGAATCCATTCGCACATTGATAGAGGTCCCCGAATGACGTCATTAGAATCATTACGTCATATTAAACGTTGGCGGCGGTTGTTGGCCAAATAATGTGGCTACATCGGGGCTAATTCAACATGATGCGAGGATTCTGTGCGTGTTTGTGTCATGCAGTGAATTGTGTGTCAACATTATGGGTGACACATCAAACTAGATGCCGCTAGTTTGTAATTTGTCTATGTTTTTTAAAACTGTAAAACTACTGTCTTTTTGCATGGTTTTCTGGAAGAGATTGTAACAATTGTCACGTTAAACCTATATATAAAATACCGTATTGTGCATAACACAATTTTTCTCTCTTTCCTCTGTCGCATACGTACACGCTAGAATGATCGTTCGTCCTCGGACTATACGTTGAGTTACAACTTGAGTATCTTTAAAAAGTAAGTGAATAGATAAGCAAACTGATGATCCATAGGACGCGGTAACCTTTCCTCATCAGGTGGACCGTCTACTTGTTTGCTACGTTTTATAAAAGTGACATGGTTAGTTTACATACAAATCGACGCATTCGCGGTATCTATCTTACTACAAAACCAGCTCTTTGGTGTCAACATAATATAAAACGATTCGACCTTCAATTCCCTCGCGGAATTCACCACTTCTGATGTTCCAAGACGTACACAGACGAGGGAAATTGGATTCGTCACGTTGACGTTCATAACACTGAATTTCCTCGTCTTATTACTCTTAGGAGGCGAGAAAATGTAAAATTTTACGGTTAAAGAGCTTGCCATAAAAGATATCTGATTCGATCTGAAGCAGGTCTATAAAGATCTAGGTGATTGATTGACATGCCGATTCATCCGACCCGAACAGGGATCGCAGCAAACTAAAAACCTTTATGAAACTAGCTGACTTGCGCAACTTCAACCCACGAGACTCACCAAAAAAACACCAACAAAAAAATCTAAATCGATCCTCCGAAACGGAGGAGTTCAATAACAAATACTGTGACACATTTTCTTGTATGTTAGACTGATTGGCGCTTGTGACCGCTGATTAGCGATTCTGAGATTAAGGAATATCTGGAGACAACACCTGCTTTTGCTTTTAATCTTAGCGTCCTTACCTTGTTTCCGTTAATTCGGAGAAGAGCCGACGAGATTTACCAATCACAGAGCTAAAATTTTTTTGACATCTCCATCCGATCATTATGATTGGTCAATTCGCCCCCACGTATAGGGAAATGAAATCAAATCCAATTTAAAATGTCTTTAGTACCAGTAGTATCTTTGGAAGAAAATGCCACTTATCTGATAGTGAACAATCTCTCTTCCCAAGCACTCCACACTCCAGAGATTCAAGCTCCACGTAACACAGAGTGTTAATTACTTCGACTCGTGTTACTTGCAAGAATTTAGTGGCTTTTTGGCGCAGCTCTTAGGTTTCAGGCGGCGGTGCTTATTCGTCGCGGGAAAATGAGAAAAAGAGGTTTTTATAAATGGTAAAATATGTTTGTCAATTTTTGCTACTCTTGCTAATCCGACCAAAGGGGATTTGAGGATTTTTTTAATGGAGCGTGGCATATACATACTGTCCGCATATACATACTGTCCGATTTGATTGTTTTTGAAAATCAAGAGCTATAGGAATCGATAGTTGGTCTAACAAATCTATCCGTCGAACACATCCCTCGTTAAGTGTCAGATTTTGGAAAAAATTGAAGGAGACAGTAGGTATGCTACAAATCTTCATACACACTCTATGAGAAAGGCTGAAAGCAATAAAAATCCAGGAATTATAAGCCGATGCCCAGTAGCAAATCGAAACAGCAAAGAAATAACCAAGCTCAGTATTAAATAACAGTAATGCCATAAGCAAGGTATAATTTCCCAGGAGTGCAGTAACCGCCACCGGTTCGGATAATACTGCTCGGGACGTGGCCGATCAGATTATACCAGTTTAAACATATTATATATACTTGATTTATTCACTGGTTCATTTATTTAAGACGTTTAACTTATGACTTTAAAAAACATTCTTGGTTTGACACTGTAAATAAAATCATGATTTGGTTTCAACCATGAACTTATTATCTCTTACCCATCAGGAGAGCGTCTTGATCGTCTTCTTACTTATTTTTTTTTTGGACAGGGAGACTCCCTGTCCAGCGGTCGGCGAGTGAACATCTCTCTGAGGATTCCTCGTGTGGAGGCGAAACACGTGTCAGCGTTGTAGTCTTTTTTTGCGTAGCGTCCGGCAGCGGTTTGTCATCGTTGTCGTCGTCGTTTCGTATTCTTTGTTCTAGCTAAGTTTCGCGTAACCACATAACTAACACTAACAAATAGTTATAACCCTTAATGCATGCATATGCGGGAGGGCGGGTGGTGCACTCGGTGGTGGAATTAATACTAATTACTATTTCGGTAACGTTTGAATTCCTCGCCGTCTCTTAAAACTTAGTTAGACTCACAAATTTAGAGCGGAATTAACACTAAATATTAAATAATAACTTATAATTGTTGTGATGGATTTCCGCAAAGTAACGCCTAGTTCCATTAATTATCTTAGATATTGTCACTGAAAGATAATGCGGTTAATATTTGATTGCTAGTACTATGGAAGCCTACATTGCGCGTAGCCCGACTTGCGCTTGGCCTATTTTTATATTATTTTTATTTCACTTGTTATCTTGTTCAGACGAGACCGATCTATCCGATCTGTACAAAGTTTATGTATTATGTGTATTCGATTTTAACGAAATAGATGCAGCATTTTTTTCGACTAGGTTATAATAGTAGGTAACAGTTAACCCATAAATAATACATCTTAATATAAGTGGAAAGTAGGACAGGCGTTAAAATAAAACGGAAATACAGTAAAAACTTAATAGCATCCCAAACATACAGATTTCGGTTCATATTCCGTATGAATAATTCCCTGTCTGAATGGTGGATAATAAACTGCTTTTGGCGATAGTTGGCACTGTGTGGGCACCACAGATATATCAAGGTAGAAACCGCTAGATTGACAGTTTTTTTTATACAACGAAGTAAGAAGACGAGCAAGACCCTCTCCTGATGGTAAGAGATAACTCTGCCTATAATTAGGACAGTGCTACCCAGGATTTTACATAGGTAAAAATAGGCACAAATGTATTCCCCGTTTTAAGAAGAACGTTGTTGTTATTTACGATAGCAAACTGGAAATATTTATAAAAGTAATTAAAATAGACTTGCTGCGTAAGTGATCCATTGCAGTCTGTTTGAATAAATTAATTTTGAGTTTGAGTCTGAGTTGCAAAAAATATTATCTAGAATCTAGAGCTTTACCGTAAAACATTTTCAAAAACTAAATTCCACTAATTACATTTCAAAATTCGTCATATCGTGCGAACGAGAGAGTCCCACGCAAATATGAAATTATTAAAGACTTGAAATTCGCCTAGTAAATAAGTGAACTCACGGCATCTATCTTGACTTGTTACCAATCCTATAGGCTCATTCGGCATTACATCGAATTGAGATTTTTGCAGTCGCAATTAAGAGTCGATTTATACATATAGGGTCTGAATCCTGAATGCCCGACCAGGTCTGAGCTTTTAAACATGATTTATGATGTGTGGACATGAATGGGCGCGAATAAATGCTCTTCGACGGCTCGGATCGATTTATATTACTTGAATTGATGAAATTGGTGTTCACAGAAATATGTATGTCTTACAAGTACCATTTTTATTGTCTGATAGCTTATTAAAACTGGGCTATAGGTAGTGTTTAGTATATAACATAAACTTTGCCCGCATTCCGAAGACTTGTGTCAATATTTTGGATTAAATTTTATGAGTTGGTAATGATTGTAAAAGTAAGTTTTTAATTTTTTTCATATGTTTTAAATAGATATTGTATAGAATATATTATAATAGACACAACTATTGACTTATCGTCAGGGAACCGAACCGAAGGCCGAATTGTCAAAAATGTATGAAATGACCCAGTAAATCGTCACGACGTAATACGTCGTTTCATACATTTTTGACAATACGGTCGTCGGTTCGGTTCACTGTCAAATAAGGGAATAGCCCTGCAGATTTAAAAAAGTTATTGTATATTATAAAAGATAAGTCACTTATTAATTCAAATAAGTAAGAAAATAAGAAAAGCTATAACAATGAATTAGAATAACATAATATATAACTTGGTTAGCACTCGGCACAACAAGTTAACTTCGTTCAGATGAAGTCATTTGCATAGTCGGTGCCAATATTTATATTTTATACAAGCTTTGACTTTTAACCCGTAGTTGACTCTAGGAATTTGTTGTTTGTTTTATACCTAGTCAGGTCATAAATTCTGTCACATGTTTAATATAAAATTATTGGAACAAGTTTATTTATTATGTAACCATTTATATACCAAAATGAACTTAACAAAACATAGATTCTTATGACAATAAAGTTTATTCAAAATGACCTCCGTGATTTTGAATACAGGCCTTCAATCTGCGCGGCCAGTCGTCTATCGCAGCACGAACGAGGTCCATGTCAATATCGGCTGCTGCCTTAATCAAGGATGTCTTGAGTGACTCCAAATTGGGATGAGGCTTTGAGCACGCCTTTTCCTCCAAGTGTTGCCATATCTTGTAATCTAACGGACTCAAATCTGGACTGGAGGAGGGCCAGTCTTCGTGCCGGATGAAGTCGATTTCACGCGCCGCCAGCCAGTCTTGTGTGCTCTTCGCTCTATGAGCTGGCGCCGAATCTTGCTGGAATACCCAGTGCCTGTTATTGAACATGGTATGAGAAACAGGTTCCACAAGGTTCGTCAGGACTGTATTTTGATACACAACTGCATTCGTTTTTACACCTTTCTTACAAAAATGTACCTCCGTTAAGCCCCAATAAGAAACTCCCAACCATACCATGAGCGAGGATGGAAAATGACCTCGTTGGACACGCGGAATACGGTTGCTCGCTTCTTCACTACTGTGTGCGTACACCTTATCATTTTGTTTGTTGTAGCTCTCTTCTACGGTAAAAATTTTTTCATCCGAAAAAAGAATTTCTCGATATTTTTTTCTCGCGTACCGCTTCAACAAAGCGCGGCATCTCTTCAGTCTCAGGTCCATTAGACGAGCATTTAAACGATGTCCTGTTTTTCTTCGATATGCCCGAAGCCCTAAGTCTTCATTTAACACCCTTTTCACCGTGGTTCTGCTTAACCCCATCTGAAGGGCCAACAGTTTCTGCTTACGTTTGGGATTTCTTTGAATTCGCGCCTTCACAGCTTTTATCACTGCTGGAGTCCTAACAGACCGAGGGCGACCACTTCTTGACCTGTCATCTACACTAGAGTCTTCATTGTATCGTTTGATGGTACGATAAACGAATCTTTTGGTTATATTCAAATTTTTCAGTATGTCAAAAATTTGAATTGGCGCGTAACCGCAACGATGCAACGCAATAACTGCAACACGGTCTTCTTTAAGCGTCCACTCCATATTTAAAAATGAGTAAAATTCTAAAAAGTATACATTTTTATTTTCATGAACAATTCGAAATTCGAATTCAATAAACTTTTTTGTGGCCAGCATTCTAAAAGAAAAGTTTTTACTGTGTGACAATACTTATGACCTGACTAGGTATGATTGTTGAACATGATAATTAGCTAACGCTGTCCTTAAATTGGACGTGCGAGATTCTTACAATACAATACTCTTTATTGGGACAAAAAATTACAAAATAGACTTAAAACTAAATAAAAGTACTAATATTAATGTCCACAATGGGCGGCCTTATCGCTTAGAGCGATCTCTTCCAGGCAACCCACTTTGCACGGAAAGTTATAAATTAAAGAGTAGGGTGTAATTTAGCACAGGAGTCAAACTAATTCTTGTGTGTGACTGAGGCGAAGATTTTATAATTTTTTAAATTATAATTCTTAAAATACTGAAACTTCTTTATTGACCTTTTTCCCTTAACTCCAGATCAGAGATGCGCCGCATGTCTGTGAACATTGACCTTTCTGAGACCATGTTAAATCTGTGGAACTGGCGCGATACTAACTAAAACTGCTTTAAATAATGATATCATTAAATGTAATAAATGTGTAGTAGCCCAAGAGCCAGCGATCGGTAGACCTTCGTCATCGATGGCTCTTCCTCTATAGCTCTTCTCTGACAAGAAAAAGTCTCAAGTTTACATTTATCAAGGGCTTGCTTATTCAAACGCTAATAAACCAATTTTGTAAAACGACTCACTAAAACAATCAAACACATATGTATATAACCATTTTATTATACTTCTAGAATTGCACATAAAAACTACAAATGTTTCAATAGAACCAAACACCAGAAATAAAATCTTAACACCCACAAACAGTTTAACCGCAAGTTAACCAGTAGTTAGTGGTCACTGGTTAGAACCGGCGCGGCGGTCACCAGTTAGGCGACTGGCGAGAGAACTTGAACCGTTTTATATTTGCACTTGACTGGCTAACATAATGTTCCGGACGTCTTTGAGATCCACCTGCAATATCAACGTGGTTACGCTTACGATGTCTTGGAATACACCGCTAGAGTAAAACCGTTGAATTCTTGTTAGTCTAACGAAGGTTCAATATAGCTTTTGATAAAAGTTTTCTTACTATTTGCCTGTGATTTGTTAGAATTTTTTATTGTAGAGGAGAAATAATATTTTATTATTGACAGTAATTATATGAATGGTAAAATTAATCCCACATCTGATTAATTTTGCGTGAATGTTTGATCGCTTCTATGAAGTGAGAATTACTTGTTTCCATTCGATTTTAATTATAATTAAACTATTTAACCCGGCAAGCTTCGGTCTAGCGGTAAACAAATTATATTAAAGGATTTTTCAACAAAATCATTCAGCAACATTATTTTTCTATATTTAAACTGTTCACGCAAAAACATTAAATGGGCTGATATTTGATAGGTGTACCTTTGTTACATAAGATTATATAACTTTAAGACGTTAAGGCTCACTACAGGGCACCACTAGTGAGGACAATATTACAATCCTTGAATTTAAAACCTACTCATAAAATTTTATATATACTTAAACTTGTTTATGATGACATAATATAATCTTGAACGAACATGATAATGACGCAAACCAAAAACTATAAAATAATAAAGAAATCCTTGATAAGTAAGATCACGAGATTAAAATAAGTGTCTTTAAACTTCGTATGTAAAAACTATATTCATATTTTGCTTATTTACTTCTTACGAAATTAGAAGTAGAAGATTGGCCTGGTATGGACATATTATGCGGAGGGATGAAAATCATGTGACCAAAAAGTCCATGAATATGGCGATAGGTGGAAATCCGGGAAGGGGGCGCCCGAAAAAGATTTGGATGAACTGTGTGAAAGAGGATATGCGTGCTAGGGGAGTCGATGAAGATATGACGAATGATAGAGTAAAATAGAGAAGAAAAACGTGTTGTGCCGACCCTACCTAGTGTGGGATAAAGACAGGAAGATGATGACTTCTTACAAAATTACCATGCTTTAATTCGGAAAGAAAGATTAGCCAAAACGTGCGTCTTGTCCTCGGTTTTAGGGTTTCGTACCTCTAAAGGAAAAAACGAAGGTAGGTATAGCATCACTCGTGCGTCCGCCTGTCTGTCTGTCAAGACTAAATACTCTTTAACTCCAGAATACGTAGAGTTATCGAGTTAATATTTTATTTTTTAAAGGAACGAGCTAATAATCTGTTTACCCACTAAATATTAAAATTTACATGTTTGCTAGTTACACTACATAATAATATTCGGCATGTTTTAGACGTATATTACTTCTGGGTATATAAAAAGTTTTACCGAAATGTCATCATCTTACTCCGGCCCTCTTTCCGAATTCCCTTAATTACTTAAATTCTTACCATATTGCATCCCATAGGAATGCACATTAAAAGTTAATCTTCCACGTAAAGTTTTATCATGGAAAGTGCGTTGCGACACCTCGATTTAAATAAAGCTATATATAGAATAGTTAATGAATATAACCGATTAAACCCTGCCTACGCATCGTTCGCCATACTTTCTCTTGCACTATGGCTGTATATTGCCTAGTTATGAATACATAGGACATGCATCAAATATAGTCGCTCTCGCGTCTGTTTGTACCTACGTATGCTTTTATCTTTAAAACTACGCTACGGATTTTATTCGGTTTTCATTAATAGATTGAGTGATGCATAAGATAATAGAACGCTGATAATTTACTATTAAGTGCTACGAAGTGCGCGCGGGTCAACTAGTTCATAATAAAAAATACCTATTTCTTTTATTTTAAATGCTATTAACCTCTGTAGTATAATTGAAAGGGTAATGAAATCGTGAAAGTACATTTTCAACAAGTAATCAAATCCTCATCCCACTTCCGATGTTAAAGCCCTGCCAAAGTTAAAGTGAAATATAAGACAATACTAGACAATCTAATTTGCCGCCGAAATTCGACACAGAAACGCAATCTGTGCTAACATTATAGCAGTAATTGCCAACTCGGAATAGGGATGTTTATTAAAAGTTTTTTTATACTAAACTAGTGACCCGCGCTCACTTCGTAGCGTCTAACAGAAAATTATGAGTGTTTCTTTACTATATTATGCATGTACTAATTGCGCCCAGCGGTTTTACCCGTAGTACTTATGTAGCCTATGTGTTATTCCAGGGTCTAAGCTATCTCTATACAAAATTTCACCTCATAGTGGAGTCACTAAGCGACAAAAATGGGTCAAACCTGTTTTTTTCATGCAGAAGCATGAAACTTGGCACATTGATTTCTAATGTAAAAATAGGCTGATTTCGATCGGTAGCCCTCGGTAGCACCCCCTCTGGCAGCGAGGAGGGGGGTTGGAAGGGGCGCTCCACCCGGCTTCATTTTAAAAATTCTGGGAGACCACACATAGCTAATAGGTCAAGTTTGGTATCAATTTCGGATAAATCGAGGACGTAGATTTCATTTATGGAATAAAAAAATGACATTTGTGATGATTTGTTTAACAAAAAAATTAAAAATTAGAATTACGTAACTTCGTTTTTATTGTTCAAATTACTGTAAATTCAAAAATACTAGTTTTTTTAATAAACAAAAAATATGTTAATAAAGTCTAGTTTATGTGGATTAAAAAATATATAATTTTATATTACTTTTTCTTAATAACAAACCGCATAAAAAAATCTTTTGCTGTCCCGGGCCGAAATTTTCTTTTAACCGCCATGAAAAGGGTTGTTAGTAAAAAACTTACTATTTCATGCTGAAGTTTAAAACTTGCCACAATTACAATTCCTTACGTTAAAATAAGCCGTTTAGAATCAGTAGCCGTCGGTAACCAGCCTTCTGACAGCGGGGAGGGGGGGTGAAAGGGGCGCACCACCCAGCTTCACTTAAAAAAATCTGGAAAACCACGTATAGCTAATACGTCATGTTTGGTATCGATTTCGAATAAATCAAGAACGTAGATTTCATTTCTGATAATAAAAAACGCATTTTATGGGTTTTTAACCAAATTATAACACAAAATTAGTTCTTAGTTTTTTTTATTTAGAGGCACTTTAATTCTAAATTATAGTAATATTTTGTGATAAACATAAATATTTTTTAAAAGTTTATTTCAAGTAGATTAAATAAAATAGAACTGTTATATTATTTTTATAAACATTTACTCGTACAATTTTTTTTAAGACACTAGAGTCGCTATTTTCTTCTCACCGCTGCGCTGCGTTGTAAACCCCAATCAACTGTAAAATACGACTATGTACATTCATTTAACATGTTATTGATATAAGAACTTGATATTGTCAAACATAAAATTCAGAAAAATCCTATGGCACATCATAATTTACTCTCCCTGAGACAAACTTTTAAAAAATAGACCCGAAAGTCGTATCTCTTTAATAATAAACGGCTTACCAAAGTTATGCATCTATTTTTCAATTAAATGTAATGTGGCAAAATTATAAATACTACTGGCACCTACCTACAGCTTATTTATATCGTTATATTGTTTTCCAAGACGGATGCTCCATATATAATATAATAATAATATAGTTCAAAACATTTTATGACGAATTATGATAAGCCTTGCATTTATTTATTTAATCAGTCCCATGCACAATATTCTGACAACTGAAAGGTTTTCAGACAAAGGAATGGTCTGCTTCTTGCTTCCTAAACTAAAAGAGAGGATGGGTTAGACTTAACCAAGAAATTATGCCTAGCCTCTCTCAAACAAAGTTCCTTGTAAAATGCGTGTAACAAATGCTGGTATACAGACATATCATGGAAGTAGAAGTATATTTTCCAAATAGTGTTTTTTTTTTGTGATAAGGTGTTTCCTATATAGTTATTGATTGTCGAGTAGTAATTACTGCTTGATCTGCAGTTTCATTGACCGCAAAACATCATATCAAAACCATATAGGTAGAGTTAAGTTTGTGTGCGGTACTTTTATGCTAGTCGAAGGATACGAGTCTTGCTATTTTCCAGCCTCCTGCTTGGTTTTAGAAGCAATAAGCAAACAAAGGGACTCCTTATTTATCTAACACCGTATTGGTGGCCAGTATATTATGCACGAAACTGATTTAATTTATAAATAAAGGGCGGATTGCTGAGATTGATGCAAAACTGCATGAAGACGGTCTTAAAATGTAATGAGCTATAATAACAATATCATCTTTGGAAGAATCAGTCTTGGAATGTAACATACTGATATAAAAAAACTTTAAGCCTGGAGTATTTATAATTTTGCTAGATTACATTTTGTTGAAACAGTTCGATTCATAACAATGTTTAGCAGTTTCCGTTCCGCGATTTGATCGCGTTTTATCGCACCTATTTTTTAAAAGTTTGTCTCAGGGAGAGTAAATTATGATGTGCCATAGGATTTTTCTGAATTTTATGTTTGACAATATCAAGTTCTTATATCAATAACATGTTAAATGAATGTACATAGTCGTATTTTACAGTCAATGGGGGTTTACAACACAGCGCAGCGGTGAGAAGAAAATAGCGACTCTAGTGTCTTAAAAAAAATTGTACGAGTAAATGTTTATAAAAATAATATAACAGTTCTATTTTATTTAATCTACTTGAAATAAACTTTTAAAAAATATTTATGTTTATCACAAAATATTACTATAATTTAGACTTAAAGTGCCTCTAAATAAAAAAAACTAAGAACTAATTTTGTGTTATAATTTGGTTAAAAACCCATAAAATGCGTTTTTTATTATCAGAAATGAAATCTACGTTCTTGATTTATTCGAAATCGATACCAAACATGACGTATTAGCTATACGTGGTTTTCCAGATTTTTTTAAGTGAAGCTGGGTGGTGCGCCCCTTTCACCCCCCCTCCCCGCTGTCAGAAGGCTGGTTACCGACGGCTACTGATTCTAAACGGCTTATTTTAACGTAAGGAATTGTAATTGTGGCAAGTTTTAAACTTCAGCATGAAATAGTAAGTTTTTTACTAACAACCCTTTTCATGGCGGTTAAAAGAAAATTGCGGCCCGGGACAGCAAAAGATTTTTTTATGCGGTTTGTTATTAAGAAAAAGTAATATAAAATTATATATTTTTTAATCCACATAAACTAGACTTTATTAACATATTTTTTGTTTATTAAAAAAACTAGTATTTTTGAATTTACAGTAATTTGAACAATAAAAACGAAGTTACGTAATTCTAATTTTTAATTTTTTTGTTAAACAAATCATCACAAATGTCATTTTTTTATACTAGAAATGAAATCTACGTCCTCGATTTATCCGAAATTGATACCAAACTTGACGTATTAGCTATGCGTGGTCTTCCAGAATTTTTAAAACAAAGCCGGGTGGAGCGCACCCTCCACCCCCCCTCCCCGCTACCAGAGGGCCCCTTCCATTAGGCTACCGATCGAAATCAGCTTATTTTGACATAAGGAATCAATGTGCCAAGTTTCATGCTTCTGCAAGAAAAAAACAGGTTTTGCACTAAAGTCCCCCACTATCAATCGGTCCACCCGTTTAGGCGGGAAAAAGTAACAAACATCCAGACATCCATTCTTACAAACTTTCACGTTTATATTAGTGAGATTATATAAATAAACCTTCCTCTTGAATTACTATCTAATAAAAAAGGTAAAAAAAATATTTTAAGTTAAACGGTTTTATTGTAAACATGTACTAAAAGCTAAAAAATAAAATCGTGAGGCACGTCAAATATCTACAATATCAGTGAAAATGTTCATAGATTTAAGATATTTGACGTGCCTCACGATTTTATTTTTTAGCTTTTAGTACATGTTTACAATAAAACCGTTTAACTTAAAATATTTTTTTTACCTTTTTTATTTTTAGGCTTTTTAGTACAATGTATTCTACTTGTCAAGCCCTTTTATTTGATACCCATATTGATGGGATTGAAAAAAAATTGATCATCCGCCATTTTGTAGCGGCGGCCATCTTGGATTTTAATTTTGTATAGTGCACTGTATTCTACTTATCAAGCCCTTTCATTTGATACCCATATTGATAGGATTAAAAAAAAAAACGTTATCCGCCATTTTCTAGCGGCGGCCATCTTGGATGTACAATAATATTGAATGTACATAATTGTATTGTCACCCAAATCAAACGCGTATACCAAATTTCAGATCCATCGGTTGATAGGAAGAGGGTGAAATTTCAATTACTAAATTTGACCCAAGAAAACAAACGGAGTGAGCTAAATAAAACCGTTTAATAAAACCGTTTAATAAAAAAACGCATACATTCTGTAGCGTAGTTTTTAAGATTTAATCATATAGATATCTATAGGGAATAGGGACAGACAGAGCGGACGGGAAATAACTTTGTTTTATACTATGTAGTGATTATTCCGTAATTTTAATAATAATGTAATAAGAGGGGAGCCGAAGAAATCAGCGTTGTAAACAATTAACTTTGTCTACAACATTAGCTGAGCTCTCTTCCAATTGAGCAGAGCTGCACGATGGCACGGGATGCGTCTCCACACGCAATAGGTCGTACAATAGAATATATTTATTTTATGGTGAATTGTGATACTACAGTTATACTATGTATACAAAAAAAAAATTCTTGTGCCTGTGTTTCTGTGCTCAATAAATATTTATATTTCTTTCTTTCCTTTTCTTTCGAAGGGCGGATTTTTGCAAAAGTTTTTTTTTAATAGATAGAGCGATTCAGGAGGAAGGTTTGTGTGTAAAATTAATACATGCATAGTAGACAAAGATTGATAATTTTGTCTCAGGCGATACTCTAGGGCGGTTCATCATCATCAGCCTATGTTCGTCCACTGCTGGACATAGGCCTCCCATGGCACGCCACTCAACTCGGTCCTCCGTCTTTCTCCTCCAACCACTCCCAGCGACCCTCCGGATATCATCGCCCCATCTCGTCCAAGGACGCCCTACACTACGTTTGCCGAGGGCGGGTCCACTAGTTATATTTTAAACTAGCTGACCCGCGCGCACTTCGTAGCGCGTGACAGTAAATTATTCATATATTAATGAATTTGATACAGACCATTTAATTCGATTTCCAATTCCACGGAAAAGAGGGATTCAATTCACGGGTTTTCTGCGACTTAATGGGCGTAGAATTAGTAAAGGCTGGCAAACCTTGCCAATATGTAACTACGATCGAATCACCTACTATTCAAAATGTCTATTGGACGTTTCGCCTACGTTCATAATAACTATTGGTTGAAATCAATATTGGACGATTCGCCTACGGTTAACTCAGCTACGGTCGATTGAGCTATGGTTGATTAAACTATTGGACGATTTGCCTATTTTTGACCGAACTAACGGACCGTTCACGTATTTTTAGACCACGTTTCCGGCTGCTAGTCAGGTATGACAGCTAAAAAATACTTGTTTATAGTACAGAATTCAGAAACGTGTTGTTTTTATTATGCCACTTTGCCATGATGAGGTAGATGAAAGAAGATGCCAAAATGCCTGAAGATGCCATGACACAGGATAAATAATTCAGTAATAAGAAAAATATCTGGCGCTTCGCCGGCCGCTGCCGCGGCACGCTCGCTTCGCTCGCTCGGCTCGCGCATTGTGGTCACTGTTCAAACCTAACCTAACCAACAGATTTCGGTTTGCCCTGAATACTGTACTAAAAACACGCGTAGCAAAGAATTTATAAACCGTAGGTGAGTCGTCCATAGTTGAATTAACCAATATATCAAATGAACATTGGCCGAATCGCCCATTAGTTCACATGCCCATAGTTTAATCAACCGCAGGCGAGTTGCACTGTAAGCGAGTCGTCCAATATGTGAAATGAACTTATGCGAATCGACCGTAGTTATATCGACCGTAGTTGAAACGACCGTAGGTATTATGAAACGTAACCCGTCCATGCGGGCAAAGCCATGAGAATAAGCTAGTGACTGATGTATCTGTATAACGTACAGCCTCAACCGCTAGATGGATTGGGTTGAAATTTGGAACATAGAAAGGTTTCATGACGTAGACCACTGCTAAGAAAGGATTTTGCCGTGCGGGCAAAGCCGCGAGCATAAGCTAGTAAATAATATTATGAAACATTTTTTGTGAATAATACTTAGATTTCAGAGACGTCCTGGGATAAGTCCCAGAACTATCGTTATACCTATACCACAGTACAAATTAGAACGGCAATAAATTACCACTTACACATATAGTACATCAAGATTAAATACAGTAAACAAAAATATATCAAATTATCATTTAAATCAGAAAAACTAATAAAAATACGGAATAATAACAGCTTGATTCCGTACAGTTACTCTTGACTTTTTTCCGCGTCATTTAATGGTGATCTCTTTACCGTGGGTAGACTTCCTCTGCAGGAGATCGGCTAGTACCCCAACAGTGTCAGTTATTCTGCCGCCTGAACAGTGATGTGCAGACATTACTGTGCTTCGGTAGGAGGGCACTGTGGCTAGTGAAATTACTGGGCTGAAGAATCTTAACATTTTATGACTCAGCAGTGCACCCAGAATTTAACCTTCGTTAAATCCCAGCGTTATCTCTTACCATCAGGAGAGCATCTTGCTCATCTTCTTACATCGTTGTATAAAAAAAACTAAAATGAAATTTTCTGAAATGAAACTATCATATACCTACGTACTCAAACTATTTATTATAATATATCTATCAAATTTCACCTTTCAGCTCCATCATCAGACTTCAGATCACTTCCATGTCATAAAATTATTGCATTGTCATCCGATTCCCGGTATGCAAAATTTCTGCTCAATCGGGAACTGTGACTGATAGGTAGAGTGCATTTCACAAAAGGAGTTCTTTTTGCGGGGCGCCACTATCGCAAATTTTAAAAGTTAGCATATTAAATAACTTTAGAATCTTCGATGTATCCTTCTGCAATCTTGTTACACTTCTAGCCACCATGGCGTTTAAGAACTGTAATATCAGCACCTGAGTCAGCTAAGAGTGTTGCTGACGTCCGCCTCAGATCAAATCTTGAAGTTTTTGTATTAGCGGGTCGTAATGCCATATACTTGTCCACCACATTCACATATTCTTCACTAATGACGAATGATCTGTCGATTTTAGTCTTTGTATTCAATAATTTTACTAATATTAATTTGTCCGAATGCTTTTCAACGTCGTTTACCTTAAGATTCAACAATTCATTTGAGCGGCACGCACCATTTATGCCAATAATTAATACAACCTGTAAAAAATAACAATAATTTAGTTTACTTATTTTTAGATAGGTACAGTTAGATAGGTTTTCTTTGAAATAAATTAGCTTTTGTATCAATTTACTTACTTTTAAAGCGAGGTATTTACTGTCTGGTGCTTCATTCAGAAATTTTTCTATTTCAAGGTCACGTTTCGTTTTCAAGATAGCTTTTATCATAGAAAAAATGCTCCATAATGTACTGGATTTTCTTGTTTTAGATAGTTCCATGAAATATGATAGTATCAAGGTCTCGGAATATGTTTTTGCATTTTTTGAGAGGCGCCAATTATTGAAGGATTCGTACGCCTTTACATATTTCACTTTAGATTTTTCAGGCAAATAGCTGAACTCGGCATTCGAAACTTGTTCTTTCAACTTTTTTGGCGTAAGACAACTACCTTCATCACTGGGGTCACTCATTTCTTTGTAATTAAACAGACTATTAGATCACAAATAGAAATTTGCAAAAGTTTACAACTTAAGTTGAAAATATTTAGTTGAATCTTTACCAAGAGGTTTAGAACCAAATGGAAAATGTGTTGTGAACACCACTGTCGCAAGAAAAATGACAACTATAAGTGCCATCTCACTTACCTCATACAAAAGAGAGAGACAAAGATGGCATTTATCGATGACGTCACAACGCATTCTCCATTTGACTGTAAACTCTAAACTTCTACATCCCGCCATTTTGTTTTTTTTTTATTTTTATTAAAAGAGTTGCGTTCGAAATTTGTGTGTGTGACATATTTATGAAAAACAAATTGTAATAATATTTAAAAAAAAAAAAACTCACTTACGACTTATTATTCTTTAATAGTATTTTATTTAAAATATTATTGAAAAAATACAATTTATAAAGTTAAAATTCAATAAATAACATTAAAAATTATGTGCATCTCAGTTAAATAAAAATTGTACACAAATAAGTTTCAGAACACACCAACTTCTTCATAGCCAATAAAATTGTGTTCGAAATTCAAATCACTTTGCCTCTCTACTCTCTAGAGAGCAAAAACGGCTTTTGCTCACTGAAATCGATGACCAAAGACACTATTTTCGTGCGAGAGTGGTGAAAAATTATTTATGGCATGAAGTCCAGAATTTATCGAAAAAATGTAATTTAGTTCCGCAAAATTCCGCGGGACCTCATTCGTGAGAAGGACTCTACCACTGAGGTGTATACCTAAAATCATAGGCGGATCCAGGATTTGGTTTGGGGGGGGGGGGGGGCAAGGTGCAGACGGGCAAAAATATTATAATTTTTATTACGAAAAGTGTATGTTTAGCTCGCTCTGAGCGGTTAGGAAGTTTAAACATCCATTACAATAAGTGCGCGAGCAGCTAACTGCGAGCGCCGAAAAAAAAATTTATTTCAGAAATATGTGCGAAATTCGTAACTCTACAATGCTTCTGGGGGTACCTTGGCCCCCTGCCCCCCCCCCCCCCTAAAGCTTAAACATCCTTTATAATATGTGCGCGAGCAGCTTGCTTAATGACTCGGGGGGGGGGGCGGCTTGGCCCCTTGCCCCCCCTCCCTAAATCCGCCTATGATTATCTATAACACAGATAAAAGGTTCTATAATAATCATTGCAAAATTTTACTAACATTATAAACGTGACAGTTTGTGTCTGGATGTATGCCTAAATGGGTGTGAACAGATTTTATGTCTGTGTGTCTCCGGATAACCAGTGATTTTTACAAAAGATCCCCCTAGATGGAGCGCCACAATCGCGTGATTTTAAGTTAAAATATCTACAGATTTTTAACAATTCATAATTTCTCATATTTAATTTCTCAATTAAATAGGTACATAATATTTAATTAATCTAACAAATAAAAAATATATAATAAATGAAGTATTCACAGTAATTATAAATCTATTATTTAGTTCCGCTAGGTTACGCGGGACTTCTTTTCTAAAACTGTTTGCAGAATAAACGATATTTCTTTTTCTTAGGACATTAGTTCCATTATTTTCCGTGGCGCTAGCTTGTATGAAAAATAATTTACTTTTACAATGAACTGTAAATGAATTTTTCTATTTATCTTCAGATGATTTTACATGTTTTAGAAATTAAAAATAAGCAGCAAAAAGATATTTATTACTGATATTTACACGCATCATGCGCACATTAGATTATTTTCCGCTGGCGCTGATTCATTTGAGAAATAAGTTACATTTACTAATTTAAATGAATTCTAATTTGTTTGGCTACTATATAGCATCAAAGTACTCGTCAAGACGAATCAAATGAGCCCAAACTCGATGGGGTTTTTTCTTTTAATCACGGAGTTCCTATGGCCACCTTCCAGCTCCGTTTCGGACCCTGGTTACTATATAGTATCAAAGTACTCGTCAAGACGAATCAAATGAGCCCAAACTCGATGAGGTTTTGTCTTTTGATTACGCGGTTCCTATGACTACCTTTCTTGTTTATTAGCATTTTATATGCGAATCTTTAGATTGATATAACTCTTTTATTTATGAACCGATTTGACTAAAACCAAGACTAAGGTTCAAGTAGAGAAAACTGCAACGTATTAGTGAAAATTTTATTCAAATCGGTGGTGTTGTTTAACCACACCAGTGACACAAACTATTTACAAATTTAGCCCAAATTAAACTAAAGGTCAACCACAAGTTTACAGCCACACCGATAGATGGCGTCTGTAGCGTTTTTGGCACTATTTTTTTTTGAATTGAATTTACTTTATATTCTATTACTTTTATTTCGAATTTTTGATGTAAATTAGGGGCGATGTGTCTGATATAAATGATTATTATTTATTTTATTATTTTATTTTACGTTTCCCTAGGAAAAATTGACAAAATGTTTTACGAATTAGATCGCGCAAGCGACTTTTTCGCGTCGTTTTGTTCATATGCGTATTTTTACAGTTCACCTTAGTAAAGGATCACAATGAATGGGGAGAAATTTCCATTCTTATTATATGTATGGATTATTTTTAATCTTGTCTACATCCCTATTCTACACAGAAAAGCAATCTGTGCTATCATTAAAGCAGTAATTGGTATCGTGGCAGAATTTGGGAGAGTTCTGGCGATGTCTGGATCGTTAACCCGTTAACCTGGGGCAGCGGCGCTCAAACAATGGCCCGCTGGTGTTGGTACACTATCTACGATCGTGTGCGACCCGGTGTCCTATTTCAGTTTGGGACACTTATTTTGTTGATGTACTTATTATTGTTTTTTTTTTGTGTGGTGATTTTTTTGTCCTCCATGTTTTCCCTCCATTCATTTATTTTTGTTGTCTAAAAATCGCTTAGCAATTACAAAAACTCAATACATTTCTAATAGGCAATGAAGCACGTATAAAACTGTTTAAATGGTACATCGGAATTGAAAATTGTAAGCGATTTGGATTTTTTTTATTATGGTGAAAGAATTATAGAAATCCGTCCAGTAGTTTTTTAGTTAATCCGTAACAAACATAAAAGTCTTTCCTCTTTATAATATCAGTAGGTATAGATTTAAAGCGAACTTTCAGTCAGTTTAATTATTTTTAATTTACTTTTGGCACAGTTCTTTCTGCATTTTTTGCCCTCATCTTTAGAAAGTTTTCTTAGTTAATGTTTAGAGACTTATAATAATCCTATATTTGTGCTCTCAAGGAAATCCGTCTCGTATTTACTAATTAAGATGGCAGACAGGAAATGTCGTCATAAATGTGACGCGGCTTTGAGAAGGAGCGTTCAAGATTTAATGGCGCTTGGCTAGGATATAGTTTTGTGTTATATAATATGGTAGATAACATGCATTTATATGTGGCATCGTTGGATTTGCCATATAAATCCAAACCCTATGAGTTCCTTGCTCGTTCTGGGAGGAGAGTCCACCCGTCCCCCAAAATTCGTCCCCCAGAATAAAGTAGTAGATCTGGCACCTATTTGAGTGCCCATTTCTTCTCATAGTTATTCAAAATGGGCGGTGGTGTCTCAAAATAATTGTAAATTAGACTTGCTTAAATGCTTCATTGTAGCATATTTCATGATGATGATTTTAAATCTAAACGTTCGTAAAATTCGCGTAAAGTGGTCATCAATGTATAAATCAATAAGTCATAGGGACTGCGCAGACGGCACACTTTTTGTACGATCGAGTCTGCGGCGTACAAAAAGTCTGCATGGCGCGCAAAAAGTCTGTTGCGGATTTTTCACAGACTCAACGCAGACGACGCACATCTTCGATCATTCTGTCGGCAGAGCTGTAGGGACGTAGACAGGCCCGGATTTAGCCAAAATGCCGCCCTGGGCAGTGAGAAAATGCCGCCCCCCTCCGCCGAAATATTATTTATAAACGCTCATCGGTTAGACATTTTGCTAAGAAATTTGTTGTCGAGTTCTTTCATATTATACGTAATTATGAATATTTATAAAAAAATATACATCTAACTACGAAAGCTGTGTGTATAGCTTGCTTTGAAAAAGAGAAATTATAATTGAGAAATTTTATAATGCTAACTACAATAAGACCGCTGATTGTGAATTGTGACACATAGATTATAATACCGGGTTTTTATGTTTAAGTTTATTTTTCAATGTTTCAATAAAGTGTTTTATCTACCTATCTATCTGTCTACGACAGGCATATATATATAGACATATTATGTTGACTAAAAAGACTGCGAGCAGCTTGC
Source organism: Hemithea aestivaria (assembly GCA_947507615.1). Classification (NCBI taxonomy): domain Eukaryota; kingdom Metazoa; phylum Arthropoda; class Insecta; order Lepidoptera; family Geometridae; genus Hemithea; species Hemithea aestivaria. Next base: position 11,238,920 of record OX382348.1, read on the forward strand.
TGCGAGCGAGAAAATTTTGTATATTTGACTACACAACAGTGGGCGCATACTTCACCCTGAGTGCCAAAATCGCTGTGAGCACCGAGAAAATTTTGTTTTTGTGACTAAATAAACAATGGATGCATAGTTTGCTCCGAGTGTTAAAATAAAAAAAAAATATTATTCAAAGCGCGAGAAGCTAGCTGCGAGCACCAAGAAAATTTTGTATATCTGACTGCAAAAAGTGAGTACGTAGTTCGTTTTGAGTGCCAAAAATAAAAAAAAGAAGGCGAGCAACTAGCTGCAAATGCCGAGAAAAGTCTTGCTACGAAAAGTGGACGGATAGCTCGTTTGGAGCAAAAATCTTGAGTTTGTGTGGCCAGTATTCCAGACTTCTTATTATGAGCGCAAAAAAAAATTATAATAATAACCAGCGTGATTGAGAATACAAATTTTAATTCAACATCGGATGTTTATGGATTGAATATTTTTTTCTCGTTTCGAAATTTGCCGCCCTCAGTAAATTTGCCGCCCCCTGAAAATTTGCCGCCCTGGGCACTCGCCCCGAATGCCCCTAGTGTAAATCCAGGGCTGGACGTAGACGCTATGGAAATCGTGCAGAGATCGCGAAGTATTATTTTGTACATGAAGTACAGAAAAAGAAGAAGAAAGAAGCGTTACGTCCACCACTAGCAAATGCAGATTGCAGACTAAAATGTGTGCCGTCCGCGTTAGCGCGCGTTGAAGCAAACGTTCTATTTTTTTCACACACTTTTTGCGCGGAGCGGCGCGACGCGGCGCGATCCGGTCTGCCCGAATTTCACGGATTATTTGTGTGCCGGACTTTTTGCGCGTCGTGTGCGTTACTGCATATAATTGCATAGGTTCTATTTTCACAGACTAAAAAGTGCGTCATGGATAGTCTGTCGTCTGCGCAGCCCCATATTGTAATAGAAAACAGCCGAGACCCACAGTTTTACGTTTCACACGAAACGCGGTAGTTTCCAAGTGAAAGAAAACACACACTGATTTGGCTAAATTTTGATCAGTCAATAGTAAGAGACCGGCTACCTCTGACTAAATCAATTAACAATCAGAATCACTGACCATACTCTCTAAACTAAAAATAGTTCAAACGGTACCATTCCCCGAATGGTAACCTTTTAATGACCGTTATGTAAACAGAACAAATGGGTGAAGGTAAAGACAGTGCACCAACATAAATAGTGGGTTTACGATCGATCCACATTATATATATACGGTTCAAGGTAGCTTTATTGTACAATCTACAATGCATTTGGGACGCGGGGTATTAAACTAGATGTAAAGAGAACAAATGCTTTAGATATTTTTAGATAGTACCTAATTTTCGTTAGGTTAGGTCGCGGATTAGTGCTTCAGCGTACCCCTTTTTTGACCCAGGAAAAATGCGTTACGCATCATCACCTTATGTTGGACTCCATTGGTGAGTGGGACTCCCCCGCCGAAGATGGGCGCGACGGGAATACCCACTAAAAACCAGGGGGTGTTCCTGCGGGTCATCTTCCATTAAAAAAAACCATGCAATTATTCTTTGCGGTTAATATTATTTTCAAAATGGTCATAATTAAGTTAAGACAAGCTTATAAGACCCACCTGTTTCTAAGGACAAAGCACAAAGACCCTAGATTCAGATCGATCTTTAACTCAAAGGGCTTATAGGTTTACTTAGGGCCGAGTTGTTGACGAGATAAGGCGTTTCGTCCTCGCTGTTAAAGCAAATTGGAAGGGTTTGCCGCTGAATATAGTGACTGAGGTAGACTCTGCGCTCCCTACTCAAAACTGGGCTCACGATTTGGGGAAGCTAAAACACAATTTCTCAAAATTTGAACCTTACCATTTTGTCCATTGAAGAATTGTGGATCCCGACTGTTTCCTTTAAGATCGCATTTGCCCCAGAACTAATAACCGATATGGTACGTGTGTTCGCAAACGTATAGTGTAGGGCGTCCTTGGGCGATATGGGGTGACGTCATCCGGAAGGTTGCTGGGAGTGTTTGGCGGAGGAAGAGGGAGGACCGAGTTGGTGGAACGTGGGGTGATGATGATGATGATTTAGGAGGTAGTTGTTGTTGCTGTATTTTGCAGCCAGTTTGTGCAAACTGTTTGCCGTGTTTTTTTTAAGCGGTGTCTACTCCTACAATAGTGTGTAGAGTTTGCTTCGACTAAATAAATACAAGAATTGTCTAAATAAATATGTAGTTGGGACCGTATTTATTAGACGCTCCTGCAGACCGAGGTTTGCGTCTTGGTGGTTGTATGAATTCTATGGTTAATAGACCAGCCATACTGCGCGCAAAGGTAAAATTCTCAAACAAAACGTCACAATTTTTTTTGATTGAGAATCTGACGCTGAACATTTGCAGCAGGCACCAAGTAGAGTTAAGTATTGTTTCAACTTTAAATAAATGTATGTTTCTCTGGAGTTTAGAGGTATTTCTAGTTGAGTCAAAGCCTCTGGATAAATTAATTTAAAATATGTATCAGAGATGTAAAATTATTTTTTTAAAAATATAGCATATTTCGTTGTTTGGTGGTCACATCGTCAAAGTTAAAAAACCGTTACAGGACAAAAATACCTTTTTTTCGTAGAACTCAGCGGTCGCTGTAACCCGATACTACGAAATTCCATTTAGGTATTCGTCTAGGGAAAATATTTAAATTGTACATTGTCATACATAGTACAAAGGTCAAATATTTAACGAGCATTTGACTGCTATCAAGACAAAAAGTATTTAAATGCAGACGGTACTAAATATAGTCGAAATAATAGTTTTTAGCTATAAGTAAGGACCGAAACACATAACCGTGCCGTAGAGTCGTGAAGTGATAAACCTCAACATAGGGAATGCTGAAGATTGGCTAAAATGTCGGAAAAAGAACCGGAAAGCAGCCCTGGCCATGGCCGGGATATATAATATGCTAAGGAGAACAGTGCCCTTTCATATAATACAGAAACGTAGTGATATGCCCCTAATGCAGAGGTCATAATGCTTATCATCGGTTTGCAAAAGTTTAGAGACAATTTACGATTTCGGCTGTAAGGTGTCGCACAGCGGTTATGTGTTTCGACTCTAAGTGCTTTTAATGTGACTGACTGAATACCACTTAATGGCCATCGAATTTACAGCGTCTGCAGTAAAATATTAACGACCATGAGTTGTGACCCCCGCTCCTAACTTGTGAAGGGTCGAGGCCCTGTACAGATTACTGAGGATCATTGGTAACAGAAACTCTGTCGGAAATGTTCTTGAAAGATAGCTTTAACAATGACTACACAAATTCACATTGCAAATAATGGGACACCTAGTTTATCCTACGTTTTTCTCGAAATGCGACCTACTCCTCTATATCAAATTTCATCAAAATCAGTTAAATAGTTTAAGTGGGAAGTGGTAGCAGGAACACATTTGGATTTATAATATCCATCAATAACTCTTTATTGCACACAACAATTACAAACAAAACAATTAACATTTAATACATTAAAAAGTGATACAATGGCGGTCTTATAGCGATCTAATAGGCGCTAATAGCGATCTCTTCCAGACAACTATGCAGAAAAAAAATACAAGTTTTAGAATGACGGTGGTTATATAGGTATGCAAATTTATATAAAAACCTAGTAACAGCTGCCATGTTTAAAATATGTGCCACGTAATATCATGGTGTCCTCATCGATACAGGTACATCGTTCACTTTACTACGGACTACGGAGAATCATAAACCGTTTTATACAGACACCGCGTATTAGGCATCAAGCGTGTGCGTGTGAAAATGGAGCCTTAAAAGCTTCTTCCATACTAAATATACTAGTAGAGTTAAAACGAGTATGCTGATACAATCAGATTTGAATTTCTTATGCTTAATCTTCATCTAAATATATAAAAGGAAAGAGTGACTGATTGTCTGACTGACTGATCTATCAACGCACAGCCTAAACCGCTGGAGGGATTGGGTTGAAATTTGGATGATAGGTTTTATGACGCAGACCTCCGCTAAGGATTTTGCCATGCGGGCAAAGTCGCGAGCATAAGCTAGTAAGGTATATGATTTTAATGCAATTAGCTGTACGAGATATAAGCCCAACGATCGAACCTGATCTTAATGAAAAAGGCTTGCCCGTTAGTCACAGTATTACCTAGGTATTTAGGTATTCCTAGAATACCTAGGAAGCCTACCTAGTTTTAACCATTGCTGTCTTCTTCACTTCTACTTCTGGTTGTAAGCATTCTCCATTAAGCATAATAATTATTATGTATTATTATTATAGTATATATATAATATGTATTATAGTTATAATATTATGAATGTATTGTGTATATATGATGTGTTTAAGTATATTATTTATGTATTAAATATATTATAATTTATATAATATATATTTATGTTATATAATATTATTATTAGTATATAAGAGTTATTTCCATTAATATTTTGTATACTACAAACTCACCACCTACCCATGTAAATATAATTATTTCTCTCCCTGCAAGGTTGTCTGGAAGAGATCGCTTTTAGCGATAAGACCGCCAATTGTTACACTTATGTCGTGATTTTGTGTTATAGTTTTAAGTTTTCTGTATGTTTGTAGTGTTTCAATAAAGAGTATTCTATTCTATTCTAGGTACACAATACTACGCTATATTCTCTATCAAGGGAGAAACATAAAAGTCTCTTCAACCCAATTTGTCCCATCCTAATCTTTAATAACTTTTATAGATACTCGTATATACTGCAATGAGTGAGGTGTGCATGTAAATAAACTTAATATACGTCTATGTACAATGTACATACAATAATTCGTCGATAAAATGTATTCCAAATTAATCAATTTGGAATGACGTAGATTTCATCAGTATTCTGACAAGCAATTTTCTTTTATATCAAATTCTGTTGATAGTAAATAGCTAAGGAATTAAATTAACATTTTCGATATTGGAGCATTTTATAAAATGTATACCTACTTGAGCTAAGATTTTTTTTTAATCTTGATTCATATATCTAGCCGTATCATAGATGTGCTCGTTTTAGATCTTCAACACTCTAGATTTCAACTCTATTAAAATGTTACAGCTCCAAACATAAAAACCAAACGAGTACTAAAAATCCTACCGATCGCGCCAGTTTTTCCCTTGGAGCATCTAAGGCAGACATTAATCAAGAGAGGTAAACAGAGTCAGGTGTTTAGGCGAGCGAGACAACATTAGCATAGTAAGGGGATGAATTAATCATTTGTTGTGATGTTGGCTGAATCGATAGACTGTAAGATGGCCAATTAGTGGCACAAAGGGATCTTGATCGAGGTGGCGACACGTATTGTCTCCGCGACTATTAATGTAGCTGGAAGGTGGGTAAACAAAAAAGTAATTGAGGGAAGGGTATACAGCGGTTTACTCTATCTAAAGATTTGCGTCCCAATAAGGACGTTGACTAGTCTAATAGAAAATTAGTCCGCAATTTAAATAATCTTACTTATATTATAAACGTGAAAGTTTGTAAGAATTCCGAGAAACTATGGATATCTGGATGTTTGGATGTATGTTTGTTACTCTTTCACGCCTAAACGGGTAAACCAATTGAGCTGAAATTTGGTATTGAGCTGAGCGTAGCGGTTTTACCCGCTGTACTGTAAGCCTATGTGTTATTCCAGGGTCTAAGCTATCTCTATACCAACTATCTCTAATTCGGAGATTTACCCCATTTTATGCTTAACTAACTGGATTATTTCACTAGTACCTCGCAATCAGATAGTTCAAACGACGAAATGGTAAGAATAGGCTATATTTATGGCCAGACGTTGGCGATGACGTCACCGGTGAAGCGTCCCTGCGGCAATGCGGCCTCGACACGACATTTTATATATTCACTACTGGCAACCTACACTTTTATTTCGAAGTTCAAAAAATAAAACATCTTTGTAGTGCAAAACTTGAGAGCTTGAGTGGCTGAAGAAGGAATTCAGCTTCGAAGTTCTAAACTTTAATAAGTTACCGTGCACGTATCAACACATAACAACGTTGCTGCATCATATGACCCGCTTTAAATGTGATGAACTGTATTCTTAAGACAAATTTTGTTTTCGGTATACCTCTTTCGTAGTTAGCCGATATCTCTGCTAACTACTAGGCACCCAGAAACCATAAAGATTTTCATTACTTTCTCTTTTTGTCCCTTATATTTTTTGTTTTCGGTTTAAGCCCATTACACACGGCGCTATACTATATCTTGCTATATGACTCCTGGTACCATATAGTATCGTATCGCAAGGCCTTGCTATACCTCGCTATGCCGTGCTATATTATTTTTAGTGATGGCCGGGTTACTGATCGGAACTATATTTTTTAATAGTTCATTCTTTGTGATTGAATCTTGAGTCGATCTTTGAAATAAAATCAAGTGACATTAACATTCCTTTTTTCACAAATCAAGTGATATTAATGACTACTTTTTTCCTCTTTACAAACGCACTCAAATATTTGGAATAACTTGTCAATGAATGCTTTGAGTGCATTTAGAATAGGTTTATTAATACAAAAATAAAGAAAATTTATATTATTTCAAAATAAAAACAAACAAGTGCAAGTTGGACTTGCCACATACTTGTATGAAAAAATGTTATCAACATGTTGCGTATAAAATTACGTATAAAATATTATTATTCCAGAAATCTGCCCTTAAGGGAAAAAATACGGCGTTTAAATTGGAAATCTGTAACCGCTGCTCCTCTCTATCTCTCTTCTCTCTTAATATTAACGTGGTTCAGTCTTCAAAAAGGGCACAACAGTTTTTTTTTTTTATATGCGGGGTCTATTTTATGCACTTTCATATATGCACGCACGTTTGTGCTTAACAGACCACTTTTCATCAGTTAAAAGCTAGTTAATATTTTTTAGGAAGTAGGTACCAGGAGTACCAGAAGTAGGAACGGAGATTCAATCACTTGATTGCATATAGTTCCACAATGATTCCCCAACACTACTTAAACAAATGAATTTGACAATTTTTTCTACATAAAGGATGTTTCTTTTTTTCTTGATTTTGGTTTCGTTCCAGTCTGCTCCTGGTATAATTAAAAAAAAATGACGATTCAAACTACGTCAAGAAATCCAGAAAACTTTATTCGAAATTATCATCGTTTACTAAAAGTATGAGAGTTCATCGAATAAGATCGATTTGAGTTAGATTTGACCGACTTTATCAGAGAATTCTCGAGTACTTTGGCCAAATGGCATGGATGGAAATCTAGAGATGGTCATTGTTTCGGGCAAAATCAAAGGAAAGCGGTCCCAAGGCGGTCCGATGTGCTGGTCAGATCAGATACGCACCACCCTCGAAGTTCCTGTTAAGATAAGATAAGATAAAAATATATTTATTATCAGTTCCAAAAAGTACATACATGAAAAATTATACACATAAATATAGTGACATGTTAGTATGAGATACGAACAGAAGATAATAAAACAACATAAACAATAGGTACCTACACTGATAAATGGAATAGGCTCAGCATAATGCTGGGCAGGGAGGTCCTGCACAGCGCTGATTTTCAGCCTGCCCCGTGCTCGACTAAGATGACGCTGTTGCTGTTGTCCTGTTATCTCGTGGCTCCTGGCCATGAAAATCGCATCCAACCAACCCAGATAGCACTCCATCATCAGAAATCGAATCCTAAAAAGGAGGGGTCATGACTCCCAGTAATAGAGAATATGACAAGGACAAGGAGAAGAACTCCAAACGATCCATTTCCGAGCATAAATGTCGAAAAAAAAACTAAAAATAATGATTTGTTTTTTTTTTTCTTTAGAGGTACCTACAAAACCCTTGAAACAATGTGTTTGCATTATTACAGTTTTAACTGACAATCACTTTTGTAAAAAAAATCCATGGCAAACACCTGGTACGTACTTTTTAAAAATGTGAAAAAAAAATCATGAATTTTTTCACACGTCCTGTATAAGACTCAAAATTGACATTGTCAACAGCCATGTTGCTGTAAAACCATACAATTTGGCAAATTCCATTTGAACTAGATAAAAAAAAATGCGTAGCCATTTTGTAGCATGACTTAGCCGGTTAAGCGAAAGTCTACTGCAAGGTATTCAAAGCTTTCAGTTATTCGGACAAATAATCAGTATGCATAATATGAGCATCTATTACAAGTAAATAGGAGGTGAAATTTAAAATACAAATTAAATTAATTTGTTTCGAAATACTAACACAAAGAACTGTAAACACAACAAAATATTTAATAAAAATAAAAAACATTTTTTTCTAATTTGTTACACAGCGGTTAAGCATTTGCTACTATTTAGTTTAATATATCGCGTAGGTAATATGAGTTTGTTTTCTTTTGTCTCCGTAATACAAAACGGCTTAGTCATTTTATCACCTAGTCAAAATGAAAAATGGCGGATTCTACGCATCAACTGTAAATTATAGCGCGATATAGCGCTATATGTCATTTATAGCTACGTGTGTGACGGATGCCAATTTGTACTGAAGCTATGCCGCGCTATGTGAAGCTATATAGCGCTATATAGCGACGTGTGAAATGGGCTTTACCTCCTTCGCCATTGTTCATCTATAATTTTGTGTTAACTTTGTAAACAAACGACTAAACTCTCGGATATAATAGTCGGTTAGGCTCGACCCTGGGCATATAATATTTACATAGTTAATATGGATAACACTCACGTTAGTTTACAAAAACGTATAATTTTGTGTTCTATTAGATATCACTACACCTTCTACAGAGAGCTTTTACTATAGAACAAGGTTCTTACATGTACTAAAGGATACTATCCACTAAAGGAATACTCAAATGTAACATCTCAAAAGGGTGAACTAGAGAAACACCCGTTACATTTGTCACTTAGGCCCAAATCACAATCTGCCACCAAACCCGACCGCTAAAAGGGGATGATGTCCAAACATATCAGGACGGATGGCGACGATACTTACCTATTCTAGAATCTAACCTTGAACTTGTACTTTTAGAAACTTAGGTTTTATCACACGGTTTTACCTGATAAAAGTATCCGATAAGTTATTCCATCGTCACACAAAGTTCAGAGTTTGGACTAAGTATTTCCTAGCGGATTAGAAGGAAGGAATGCGTTTAGAATAGGGGATGCTGAACTTCGTTGATAGGTACGGTTCTAACTTAAGATTTTGACACACATGAGAACAATTTGAGCATCATGTCTGAAAAGATATATATTTTGCTCTTCACTTGGTGCAAATTTTCGTGCAGTATCAAATTCTTATTCAAAAATGTTTAGGACATTTTGGAGGTCGCCTTTTATACTGAAGGCGGAAAAATGTTTTGAAAATCAAAAGATACTAAAGAGATATTCATAGTAAATGGAACCGTTAGCAAATCTACTTGTATAATATCCATGAAGGCCACCATATGCCCCCGGGATCGCCGCTCGCTCCAGGTCAATGGAAAATTTCCAATGGCTACACTGCGGCGGATACTAAGTGATTGCGATCGACCACTCGCTACTTTTATCTACGAGTTGTACTGCTTTTGAATCTTTTTCACATTTCTCTAATAGAGGTTTGAGTATGATTCCAATGAAAGACAATCAAATTTAATGTTACTAAAGAAGATACCGGGAATGACGAGATTTTTTTGTTAGCCTTTGACCACGATATCTCTCTCTCTCTCTCTTCTCTCTTATCTCTCTCCCTCGTGATATTAAGCGACGATGCAGATGTAGATGGTAGCAGACTAAACCTAAAAGGCGGGAAGAATCCCTCGATTCAAAAACTAATTTTTCAAGTTTCGATGTGCAGAACGGCGCGTTATTTTGTATTTAAGACACAGGATGGAATGTGACTAATAATAATCATGATGCTTAATTCTTACCATCAAAGTCCAAGATTTGCTGGTTTTGTAACTCTGATTTAAAAAATGAAAAACAATGCGTTGTTTATTTTTGTTTGAAATTAATTAGAATCTTTCTCCCGACAGTAAATTATAATAATCTAAGTACATGACAGGTGACAGGACAGTAAATACAGTGAATAAGTAAAAATAATAAAGTGAAAATTTTAGCAAATGAACAGGAATAAAAAGAACAGTATAAAATAGGGATGAATGTGTTCAAAAGGCAAAAAGATTCATGACGATATAAAAGCCATGTAAGATTCGTGAGATTTCCTGTATTTTACTTCGTACTTTGGTTTCCCTCATCTTTCCGATTATTGTACCTACATAATATAATGTAATAAATGTTGCAGTGTGGAGAATGATGACGAAAGTAGTAGTATTTTAGACTAGCTGCGCCCAGTGGTTTTGCCCGCTGTACTGTGTGTACAGCCTATGTGTTATTTCAGGGTCTAAGCCATCTCTATACCAAATTCCAGCTCAATCGGTCCACCCGTTTAGGTGTAAAAGAGTAAGAAATATACATCCATTCTTACAAACTTTCACGTTTATAATATTAGCAAGATTCATTGGATATCTATAGGTACCTATTTGAAATATTTTTTAATAATAATATCTATTATTTTACATAAATCTTAATGACTTATCTGCTAGTTTGTATGGGTATTTTGTGACCTTTTTTTTTAAGGAGGAGGAGTAAGAGACGAGCAAGACGCTCTCCTGATGTTAAGAGATGACACTGCCCATAATTAGTAGGTATAGTCCTACCTAAGATTTCACAATGATGTGAAATTTTAAGTGCACTGCACAAACGCTTCTTACTCAAGAGTCATAAGATGTTAAGACTCTTTAGCCCAGTAATTTCACTACCTAAAATAAATGTTCTTTTATTTTATAGGGTCACTGCTCTATACCTAGCTATTTAGTGCCTAGGCGTTAGCATTTAAGCTCTCGTAGCTCTACCCTTCAGGTGAGTCACGAATCACTGAGGTAGGGCTTGAACAAGGTCACCTGGCTATAGGGCATACCGAACCTTTGCTGTCATCGAGCTTTTAATGTACAGACTTAGGCCTTATGTACACTGTGCTTTTTGTTGCGCCGTCATTATTCTTATTTAGCTAGGTTAATTTTGGTTAGATAGTAAATTAAGGGCCAATAATATTTAAAAGGAAAGAGTGACTGGTTGACTGACTGAAATATCAACGCACAGCCTAAAGCGCTGGACGGATTGGGTTGAAATTTGGACAATAGATTGGTTCTAAGACGTAAACCTCCGCTAAGAAAGGATTTTGCCATGCGGGCAAAGCTGCGAGCATAAGCTAGTTAATTATAAAATGAATTGACCTAAAAGGTAGGTACCAAGCTTATACTTTGTTTTAACACATAAGAGTACTTGTCTAACTGGTAACTATTTTTCTCTACATGCATGATAATACAATAATCTTGCGCATCGATATTTTTGTGAAGGCATTAGGTTAGCAAATTCGCAGAACGCCAGATGATTTCATGAGTTTAGCTTGTAAATAGAACCGAACCCACACGATTTATACTTGGAATTTGTTATTTGAAGTTATTTTAACAGGACATACCTACTAAATATATTAGAAGCAAAATAATAAATAAAGTGCAAATAAAGTTTATTCTAAGTATTCTTGCTTATGCTCGCAGCTCTGTACGCGTGAACAAATCCTTTCTTAGCTGATGCCTAAGTCATATGACCTACTAGCTGCGCCCAGCGGTTTTACCCGCTGTACTGTAGCCTATGTCTTATTCCAGGATCTAAGCTATCTGTATACCAAACTTCAGCTCAATCGGTCCACCCGTTTAGGCGTAGAAGAGGAACAAACGTTCTTAGGTACATACAAATTTTCACATTTATAATATGAGTAGGTCTATTATATAATGATATACTCTTGTAACAACTTATCGTCTTAATTTTCTCAAAATATAAATATTATTCTGAATAAATTTTAAGGTTTGGATACTTTAATTACTATACGCAAAGATTAAAGAACTAATGTACCAGTTACTCTGTTCTTTTTTCATTACCCCATGATAAAGACATTAATATCGTATGGTTTCGAAGCCATACACCTCCACTCTCGCCCGTAAGATTTGATACACCATATTATATTGACAATGGATACTTTACTACTCTTTTATGGTTTGATCGTGGGCAATATTGTGTTTGCTATAAATAGGCCTTATATGACTTGGTATAATATGTAAGCCGTGGTTAAAGGAAGCAAAGAAAGAAAATAAATTTATTGCCAAATTTTACACAATTTACAAAAAAAAACAAGCAAAGTTCCACAGTTGTTCAGTTGCAGTTGTTGTTATTGGTAATTGGTAAGCAAAGTTGTCTACTCGCTCTATCGAAGGTTTAATGTTTTCCGCCGTGGCTAGCTATAATAACCTTCTTGCGACAAAGCCGTGCCCCAAAATTTTATTATGACCGTGTTCCAGCACGTCGTTCAGTGAAGCAAGGGAGTGGGTAACCTCGCCTACTTGTTCGACAATACTTCAGCAATGACCGACATCGCGTCGGCATTACCGCTGCTGTTGTAGACGTCTATAGGCGACGGAAACCGCTTATCATCAGGCGGGTTGCTTGCCTGGTGTCGCAACATAAAAAAATCGGTCGCTATGGCTCAAGCACAGACGCTGCGTAGACTTGTCTTGCTGTCAAGTCAACTGTCATCCCATACATTCACAAAAGCACAATGGGAAGCAAATTATGGGATGGCAGTTCTACTCTTGACATTTCAGCGGGATCCCGTGTGGCATGCTAAAGCCACTAGTAAAGTAACACGTTTTCGATGTTACAATTGGCAACACCAAAATTGTTGGTCAACCTTCGCCGTACATGGCAACACAGAGCACTAATGGAGTTAATGACATCATCCAATGACGAAACCTTAAACAATGTGCTATCAACGAGTTTCAGGCTTTACATTGCGTAACGAGAGGACAGATGGTTCAAAATGTACCTCTACGTAATTTGTTGATTATAATCGAAAGTAAATTAAAGTTATCTTAACCAACTATTTTAATTGAATCCTTGACATGTCTGCCAGGTGGTTGATAACATTAAAAAAAATGTATTACTTACTTATATTATAAACCTGAAAGATTTTAAGGATAAAAAAAAATAAAAAAATTGGGGGTTTATACTCCAACAGAACAGGTTACCCTACTTACACTGTTAGAGTCAAATCACAATTTATAGGTTGTGTGGTGAACCTATATGTTGCAGTTTCAGGTCGCCGAGATTACTACAGGGCCTGCAACATGACCTAACGACTGCCTCCTACATATCTTATAGGAAACAGCCGGAACCCACAGTTTGATGGGTTTGTTTGGTTTGATGTCTGGATGTATGTTTGTTACTCTTTCACGTCTTAACGAGTTGACCGATTGAGCTGATTTTTTTTAATAGAGATAGCGTAGACCCTGGAATAACACATAGGCTACAGTGCAGCAGGTAAAACCGCTAGCCAATGTGTTATTCCAGGGACTAAGCTATCGCTATACCAAATTTCAGCTCAATCGGTCAACCCGTTTAGGCGTGAAAGAGTAACAAACATACATCCAGACATCCATTTTCACAAACTTTCACGTTTATAATATTAGTAAGATAATTCCCGAAAAGTGACGTTTATTGCTTGAGTCGAATGCTCAACGGGTCGTCGCCTCTTTTAGAAACATCAGTTGTAATTCAACTTGATGAACAAGATACCTTATCTTGAATTCCAGCATTTTAGACAAATCCCCATTTATATCCACCAGTTGAAATATCACAAATCTCGGCCCTTATGAAATATGCAGAACCAACAATATTTCACTACGCGATTCTTCTTGCTCTTAGCGTTTTGCAATATAACATTAATTCGTATCACTATAGGGATGTTGACTAAACATTTTTTTGTGTCCATCAATTTATAAAAAAATATTGAACACTATTTTATTTTTTCCTTTGTTGAATTTGATTAAAAATATGAAAGATGCGTGCACGATACAAAGTTGCTTGGAGTATGTGACGTCACTAACCGGACTCGGGTCGACATTTTGTACGTGGCGCGTCCCCACCCTAAAAACTTATAAGCGTTATTATATTTCATGTATATTTTATTCATAAAACGAAAAACACGTAGGTACGACGTACCTATCTATTTTTTTTTATTCTAAATAGGCCTACGTTTGACCACATCTTGCCTGATGGAAAGTGCAGATGTGGGCTACGATGAATCCCGAATAAATGTAATAATATCTATTTATAGCCATTATAATATTCCCACTGCAGGGCAAAGGCCTCTCTTCCCTTTCATTTTAATAATTACAAAAATCAAATTACGTATTATATTTAATTTTTGACATTGTTAGCATCCCTATTTGATTCGTATCACAATTTTTGTGGAACAAATTGGGCCAATTTGTTGACAGACTCAGTAATTGCGTTATCAGAGCTTTTGCGTCGATTTATCTTGACTCTTGACGTTTCGCGTTGTTTTCTTTATTTCTCGTTCTATTATCTCCAGTGTCCAGTGATCCCCTTTGTAAACGGACCCTTTTCTTGTAATTTATGGAAAATATTAACGTAATTACTTAGGTCATTTTTCTGAGACTAAGATTTCTACCACGACCAGATAAAGATGCGAAAGACAAAGCTCTTTTCGAGATATGCCATTATCTTTCTCGCTATTAAACTCGACTTCCAGAAAGCGATACAAAGTATAGAGATACATTATAGGAAATTCCCGTCTTAGCCATGCTGGTTTAGCCTTACTGAATGTAACCTAGGCAAAATATGAAATGGGCTACGTAATATATTTGGGTATTTCCTCAGTCTTACATGACTTCTATATTATGAGTCACTTTAAAACTAGTACCATAGTGTTGAAGTCTCAACTGTTCAAAACATAAAAATCTAGTGTGACAAGATGCCTAAGCCCAAAAGTAAACTGACCAAGTGCATCTTGAGTCAGTCATAAAAGATTGTTAAGAGTGTGTATATTATTATTTCATGTCATTGGTGTTTTTATTATAATACATTCGATGAAATTATCACCATCTAACGTTTACTTATTGTTTGTTTCAGGTATGTTCAGCGGCCTAGACATCATCAACGTGTACCCATATAGTAAATTTACAGAATAAACATAGAAGGATGGCTTTAACATCTGGATTCATTTAAAAATTAGAAAAGAGGATTGTACACAAAATAGAGTACTAGACGAGGCTGAGAAAACACTTGGCTCGATACAAACTATAAAAAAAACTATGTATATTGTAGTTACGAGTAAATTGATCTAACTAACATCATGCATTAAAGGGAAAATTGCATTGATTTTGGCTCTCAAGTCGTGTAGCCAATTTACGGTCGGGAGATTCTGCAAATGAGTCATTAACAAGTTCATGATAAAGTCGTCCTTCTGTAGTTAATAATTTTGCGCTAAGGTAAGACGTTATTGAGTCAGCAAAACACTAAGTTTATGTTATCCCGTTCCAGATCCTATCCGAAACCTTTTCCAGTCCTGAACCTCGCCCGCATCTCCTATATCACTAATCCTCGAAGAATAAGCACCCGTATCTCCTATATTACTAATCCTCCAAGAATGAGCTGCAAGAAAACCATTTCGCGACAGTCTTTTCTCAACTATTGTAAAAATAATTTAATTTTTATTTAATTACTTAGATCTTAGTAAGGTTAATGTAAATATAAAATAATGTTGTATACTTTTATTATATTTTACTGGTTTTTACTGTTAATAAATGTTTTTAATATTAGTAAATCTTATGATAGAAAAAAGTCATTTCCGCAGAATCTAGTTAAAATAAACTCTTTATCACATTTTAAATGCAAATTAATTAGCAAAATCATTTATTTCATAAATATCAGTCTACATTTATTTTTAAACAAATCAAGCCACATTTCTCCCTTAGATTCTCCTATCGTACTCCCGCCGTCCATATCCGAAGCCCCTTCCGTTCTGGTCCCTGATGCCGAATCCTCCGTTGTATCCTTCGCGCTGATCTCTGTCGCGGATGTACTCACGATCACGGTTCCTTTCCTGCTCACTTATGCTTATATCCAACTGGGAAACAATAAAAAAAAGATTAAAGGCCTGTTCAAACCTGGGCAATATTCGCTAAAACTTTTGGGTTGCGCAAAAAACCGCGCTGAGTTTTTCTACGCAGTTTTGTTCTGAGCTATATAAGGCCTGCCCGTATATCGCCCAGGTTTCAACAGGCGTTAAAAGATTGTGAAGAATGTCAAATTATTAGGTTTTGTGCGATAGCTTGTGATCACATAGGGGAGCGAGGGGCTTGTTGTAACAGAGGTAAGTAGTAACAGGCTCTTTTCACTAGGATCTTGAACTTTATTTATGTATTTTTTTGACTCGATTTAACCTATAAACCACGCCGCATCATGTTGCCATAGCAAGTGTCCCGTCGGCCGGCGCAGTAAGCGGAAGTGTGTATGCGCTTCACTTTTGCCGGGTCATATAAAATTGAACTGTCGTAAAATTATGCTTTGCGTTAATATTATCGACTTATTTCAAACGTTCTATAACTTATTTACATTCAAATTTATCTACCTCTGATAATATGTAACCGTTTTTAAGATTGCTAAATTGTTTAAGTAGTTATCTTGATAAATGTCAAAAATCATACCATGGGGTTAGTTGTAACAAAATCCCGGGGTTTGTTGTAACACAAATTAAGAAGTAGATAACTACTTTTTTTTTCCTTTCTTCTAGTATGAGGGAGTTTAAAAGAAAGTCAGAGCGGGCAACACAAAGCCAAGAAGTGTTAGCGGCTGCTAGCTGAAGTTTTAGAAAAAAAATGCGGTATTCGGAAAGCTAGTCAGACTTTCGGATTATGTCACGTCTCTCTTTACTTACGTCTTCTTTTCTTTATGCTAGATACATAAAGAAAAAGAGTGAGAATAATGAAAGTTTAAGAGTTAAGAAAATAGTAGCTGCTCGTGGCCAAAAGCAAATTAGGGCCTCACATCGGCTGAGAGGGGAACTCTTGTTGCACTTGCTTGTGCCTCTAACGCTGCGGGTAATTTTATCCCACCGATGTTCATTTTTCCTAGATTTTAATATTCTGATATGTTTATTCGTGGTGGACCTCGATTGCATTGGAGCTGGTAATGCCTTTGGGTGGATGACCAAAAAAGAATTTTTGTTTTATGGATCATTTTATCCAACACGTATTTGAGTTAGAAATAGTGTATTTGAGTTAATTTTTGAGAAGAATTATATAATACCTACTTTAGAAAGATGTTAATTATGTTTAAAATAAGCAAAGAATAAATAAAAAGAGGAATTAGAGTCGTTTGTTTTTGTCGTTACAACTTGCCCCAAACACGAGGTAAGTTGTAACACAGGACTTCTTCTAGAAAAAAATTTATTGTAAAATAATTACCCACAAATATGGTATTATTTTTACTTGATTTGGTAGAGGAAGAGTTACAGCATCCATTCATATTTTTTAGTAGCAATTTAATCAATAGATCTCGAGCCTATATTAGTTTTCATGAAAACTGTTACAATAAGCCCCTCGCTCCCCTACTAAGCCAGTTGCAGAATTTATTGTTTATCAGTTTTATGTCTATTAGAATATTAAAGAAGAATAAAATACGTTTTGGAATTTAGATTACAATGCCGTCACAGCCAGTTTCCACAGTCACAGCTCTTCCGTTGGCCTCAAAAAGGTCCTCAACTGTGCAGGTTGTGGGACAGTTACGATAATTTAGAAGATGCTCCATTGTTAAGAGAGCACCGCAGTAATATTGAAATATCCTCTAAGTGTACTCACCACTTTACCACCCGAGGTCTCACGGTCGTACTCCCGCTGCTGATCTCTACCATAACCCTGGCTTCCTCTGGCGTAGTAGCTGCCCCCATTATACTCCGGGACGATGGTAGCCGTTGCAGTTACCACGCACACGAGTACAGTTATTATCTGGAACGAGACCTTTAGACTTATTCGTGAGGACCATTTTGAGAATCTGGCATTTTGAAAATCTGGCATTTTGCAATTCTGACGATTTGGGAATCTGACATTTTGATTTTTTACATTATGGGCCCAAACCCTATAAACATATAAACTGGCTTTCAATATAATGTATTAAGTTTAGTTATATTTTTGGAATATAAGCTGATGGTTTTTCTAAGAAAACAAGAAAAAACATTTTTTAAATCATAACGACAGACGAGCAAAATTGCCCACAATTTTCAAGATATGGATTCGTAAATAAAGAATAAAATTGTAATTAACTGGGAACCTCCTGTCTTTTTAATAATACATTTATTTAGATAATAGTGGGAAAAACTAAATTTTTGTTAATGAAAGAATAGGAAACAGAGTTTTTAAAAGTGACTTACCAAAATCTTCATTCTTCCAAAACAGTATTCTCCACAATGAAGCAACCAAACGATTTCCAAAGTTATTTATATACGAGTAATTAAGCTATAATTAGTCATTAATAAATGATCACTTTTATTATAAAACTGGTATAATAATGAATTACAACCACAAGAGTTATGTAGAGTGCGACCACTCTTAATTTGAACGTCATTTTAGGAACATTTTATGTGGTTCACAGGTACAGGGCATGTACTCTTAATTGCAGGACATCTCTATAGACTTTAGGAACATTTTGCTAATGCACAAGTGCAATTACGAAATGGTTTATCTCTTCTACTTTAGAATTTTAATATTATGTAACACCTTTCTCTGTACAGTTTTGTGCAATAAATAAAATCAAAATTGAATTGAATCGTACTAACTTATTATCGGGAGTTTACCCGCTAAAAAAGCATGTGTAAATTCAGTGTCGATTCGTGGGAGGTATCGAAATGAAATGGTAACAAACACACATACATAGATAAGAAATACTATTGCAAGTACACGGGAAAAGTGTTAAACTCTTCAATAAATGAATCAGGCTGTACAAAAATAAAAGAATCGTAGTTTAACGCGCGCCCTCAATACCTAGAACTCTTCTGTAATTGCGCACACTATAGTTGAGATATTTCTGTTAATATTTCATAATTACTGAGCGTTTCACAGCCAAAGGAAATAAACTTGAAGCTGGATAACGAACCTCGCATTTCTCAGCTCTCTAAAGCGATAACTAAGTTTTAAGTATACGTACGTATAGCTATGTAGGTAAGTGCTTACCCACATTGGTGTGCGCAACTCACGCAGGCGTTAAGTTTATTTATTTAAATAGAGTAGGTACCTTCAAGATGTACATTGTAGCAATCTTAAATTTAAATCTGGGGGCACGGTAGTGCCCCCGCCAAGTCGAGCGCGAAGCAAGCACTGCCGTACCATCTTTACAGGAACCATTTCGTCGCATTTTCAGGCCCCTATTTGAGAACCTCTGGATAAGACCAGAACACAGAAATTTTCGTCATCCAGTAAGCTATAATTACATACTTAAAATCCAAAATTTCAAGTCTGTAGGTCATTAAGTTCCGAAGTTAAGCGAAAGCAAAGTTTCGCATTTTCGACACTCATTCATTCACTCACTCACTCATGATCATCAAAATAGAACTAGTACTTCCCATAAACTCAGAGAGCTGAAATTTGGTACAAACTTAGAATTTATTGTATAAGCCATAGGAAAACTAAAAAAACATGCAATTTCGGTCTCGTTTTCGAGATAATTCATCTGCATAAATAACTTTGTAATCTCATATAAATGTATAGGATTACAAAGTTACATTTGCAGTCAATGGTTAAAATTGTGTAATATCCAACTTATTAATTCAAAATATATTTAAGGCATAGTATATGTATATGTGAGTGTGTATATGTGTCGTAAATCGTCAGTTATGATCAGGCGATATCTAGCGTGGCCAACTAAAATAAGAGCCTAACCAAACTATTAGAAGAGATCGACATACCGCCTTTACTACAAGCTTTTATTTACTTTCACCTGTCGGTCTGTCTGTCTGTAATTAAATCTTGCAAGTTTAATTAGGCCCACTTCCCGGTATAATATTATGATGCATTGGACTAAGAGTGAACGCACACGTATCTAGATGGCGCTGACTGTATTTTAAAACGCGCTTACGGTTTGTATTTCTGATAACCTTATAATATAGCGTTTCTACAAAAATAAGTGAAATCCCACCAAAAACATTCTGTAAAAAACTAGCCAAGTCTCGATGGAGCTGCTTGTTTATCTCTAAAAAGTAATGAAATCTAGACAAAGTCGTGCCAAGTATAAGGTTCCTTACTGCGATTTCTTTATTATTATAGTTAATGTTGTGTGACTTGGCCGTTGAAGGGTACACAAGGGTATTATACCAGGTGCTCCATGACACTATTGCACCAATCTGTCCGCTACCCATTGACGATAGAAAATTTCCACTTGGAAAACGTTGATTGAATAACCAGTCAATTGTAGGCTTGATAAAGCTGCGTATTTCAATAATACTTATGTTTAGGCGATTCAAGTGTCATGGAGCATCTGGTTTTGTACCCTTGTGTACCCTTCAACGGCCAAGTCACACAACATTAACTATAATAATAAAGAAATCGCAGTAAGGAACCTTATACTTGGCACGACTTTGTCTAGATTTCATTACTTTTTAGAGATAAACAAGCAGCTCCATCGAGACTTGGCTAGTTTTTTACAGAATGTTTTTGGTGGGATATAAATTTATGAAGGAAACAGATAAATGTTATCTTAATTACAGGCACAGACAACATGTATTACTAATATCTGCAAGTAACTACAGAAAGAATGATAAAAATATTTAGTGTGTTAAAAAAAATAACATGTTTAGCCTAAAGATTCAGTTATAAAAAGAAAATTATGATATTAAATTATGTAAAAAGAAATATTATACAGACCTTGGATCTATAAATTTTCACTTAGAATATACAAAATATATTATTTTTTTAATTGGGCAATGCTATCATTGAACAAATCGAATTGCTTGTTTTTAGATAAATAATACTACGTTTTGAACAATGCAACAGCAGATGTCATCCGATGTACGATTGATGCGTCGGCAGACGTGCTGACGCTTCGCCTCCTACGATTTTTAAAACTATCGCGAGTGTTCTCCATAACTAGTATAACCACAAAAACGGCACAACTCACGTGGTCGAGATATTTTCGGCAATATTAGACGTGAGTTGTGCCGTTTTTGTTGTTATAGCTTCTCCCTCTCATCATATTTCCTTTGCTGCATGACAAAAACCGACAAAAATCACAACCTATTTTATTGTTCAGTGATTTTAAAGGATAAAAAATGATGACGTAAGTAAATTTACATAAAATTCTTAACAATTTGCATATAATAGACACGTTAGCTTAACTTAAATGTAAAAGGAAGTAATAAACATTCAGCAGTAGAGAAAAAAATTGTGTGTATGGACCTAATTGGAGCGATCCATTGGCGAGACGCCTGTACCGTATCTTCCCTTTATATTTTAATCTTACCTGAAGTAAAAATATTCCAATTCCTCGAAACAAAAGCCCTAAACAACGAGAAAAATGAAGGAAAACCCATTAAAATTAATTGAACCCAAGCAATCCATCTTATCCGGTTTTATCGTTACCCCGGTTATTCTACGGATATAAAGTCCGGTAATTAACTTAAATGTTACTTTTTACTGAGACGGTAACCGTACCTGACTAATTGTGTCGCTGTAAAACATTCTACCTGCCTTTTCCTTGTTTTTAATTTAGTTTACTTCGCTCCGCTGTAAGCGCGAGTTTCGGTAAAGTGAATTTGTTAATGCAGTGGGTGTGACTAAGCAGTTTTGAAATATATTTATCAGTTTTTTTTTATTATAATAGAGGGCAAATCCCTTTATTTATTGAGAAAAACAAACTAACAATCACATCTACAGCAGTTAAGAACACTTTTATTAACCACGGCTCGGCCACAAGCCGATCTACAGAAAATCCAAGTGCTCCAAACCACTGTCAGATGGCAGAGTGCCCAGAACGCTGGCAGCATTGCCACGTTGAATGGTATGATGATAATGATGATGATGATTTTATCACTAGCATTGTTGGTATGTTTGCCTATCACTAACATAAAAAAATCTCTTTGGAAATGTAAACAATTAATATTTGGATCATATTTTTTTCGGATAAGCTTCTGCCGTGGCTAGTTAAGCACCCACTGGACAAAATCGTGTCGCCAACGGTCATAATGATCGTGTTCCGGCATGATGTTCAGTGAAGCCAGGGAGGGATTTATCCCGCCTTCTAGGTTTAGTGTGCTACCATCTACGGCCGTATAATACGGATTTCTTCTCATAAAGGTTAAAATTTGGAACACAACCATTATGATTTAGACCTACGCTAAGAAATGATGAATAAATATATAATTAAATAATTGGGGCTTATACTCCAACAGAACAGGTTTCCCTAATTACACTGTCAGAGTCAAATCACAATTTATAGGTTGTGTGGCGAACCTTTATGTTGCAGTTTCAGGTCGCCGAGATTACTGCAGGGCCTGCAACATGACCTAACGACTGCCTCCTACATATCTTATAGGAAAGAGCCACAACATCAAGAAATTATTTGCGGGCAAAACCGCGAGCATAACCTAGTTATTGGTCTATATTATGTAAATTGTAATAGGAGAGATAAATATAATAGTTAGATAATAATTTAACGTATTCATCTCATAAAGTTCCGTCCATGTTTTGAAGCACAGTGGAACCATTTCACGTTTGCGAGAGCTCTTTTGGGGCCCATATGAATAAATGATTTTTGATTAAACACCTCTAACAATCTACGCTCATTTAATGTTATGAATTATTCACATAATTTAGTAATAGTCAGTAATGTAATAGCGAAGGGTTAGATGGTTTGCTATCTCTGTAAAGAAAATGGAAATATTAACCTAACTCTTTGGTCATCATTTAGGTACAAAACGCGCACGGTTTTACCTGCTGAAAAATATTAATATAGTGACGATGCGTAACATTCTCTTGTGTCAAAAAAAAAGGCTCTGAGCTACTTATATATCAAATTTTAACCCAATCGGTCCCGTCGTATAAACGTGTAAGAATAACAAACTTTCATTAATCCTGACAAACTGTTAGTAGGATTTTAATGAATGTAATTTCAATAGTTTTTGAATAGAAACATTCCAAGTAAAGTTCTGTGGATCGTTCCTTAACCTAAACTTTCAGTCCAAGTTACGCTACCACCGCTTCAGTGATGTTAAGCTAGTTATTTCATAACTGAATCACTGTCAAATGACAATCTCGTAGAGCGTGCATTTAGCATGCAATTACATTTTCTAAAATGTCCATTTTGCGAGGAGGACGCGGAAAATCGTTAATTACACGGATAAACGGGCACTAAAATGTTTGAAGCACCTGCAAAATGTTTAGCACACCTGGGAAATGTTGAGGACACCTGCAAAATGCAGCTCGGCTGTAAGTACACTCGACGCACGCTCCCATAATCTACTTGAGATTGAAAAAGCTGTAGTGAACCGGAAAAGGCTGTATTTTATTATGTAAGGGTGGTCTAGTGGATGATTTTAAAGGAACATTAAGACTGGAAACTGGCTTTTATTCTGTTACCTAGTTAAATGATTTGTAATATTGCTATACACTCAATCTAAAGATCAAAGATCAAATCAATTCGTAGAATAGTGATATTCTGGAGTCTGGAGTTGTTTTTAAGATGTTTTTACTATTCTATCCATCATCATCAGCCCACGTTCGTCCACTGCTGGACATAGGCCTCCCCCACGCAACGCCATTCAACTCCATTCTTCCGTCTTCTTTCTTCAAATGCTCCCAGTGACCTTCCGAATATTGTCGCCCTATCTCGCCCAAGGACCCTTCATTAGATAGGGTGATAGGTGATTTTTTGTGGGACTTCTTTCGTAAAAAGCACTACCTAAGCTTAAAAGTCATTTTTAAAAGCTGTTTATGAAATCAGTGTAACATCCTGCGTGACACGGTTAAAACTAAGGTACCTACGGTTCGGAGCGAGGTCGGGCCAAGGCACGACTTTCAGAAATAAAGGCGCGGTGAGTGACCAACGATCAAATAAACTATAACTTCGCACAAAACTTTATGAAACTTGTGGAAATTCCGCTCACGTATCCGTGATGAATGATGGAAGGACGCTACGGACTACGGGTATGAAAGGCAAATACTTTCTTCAATTTGCGTTTAACTTTTATACATGTACCTTTATACCTACACTTAAAACATTTTATTGTGTGCATAACTTATTAACCAATATTATTTCATTAAAATAAAGATGAAAAACTAACACACACACTATTAAATCTAAATAAAGATGTAAGTATCTAAAAATAAATGGTCTCAATTGACATAATTATCATCTGCCCTTATCCTACATTATGCAGAGTCGGCACAACACGTCCTCCATGCATCTCTATCATCCGTCATACATCCACCATTCCCTCCATCATACATCCTCCATTCTCTCCATTCGTCCTCCTCCATGCGTCTCTATAGCCCGTCGTCCTCAATTGGCTGAATTTACAATTTTATTATGTCGCGCTTAAACACGGGCTAAGCCCTGGCCTTTTGTAGAGTGTAGAGAACAAAGTCCAACGCACAGAGGCCCTTACGAGCTGGTAACACTTAATTTTATAATCAAACTAGTTGATTTTTGAGACTCCCTTTAGATCTAGACGTAGACGTAGGTAAATAACTCCACTATGCCGAAGCCTTAAAAACAGCTTAACACAGAAGTTAACGAAATCAGCATGGAGTTAAAAAAGTTCGCTTGGAACTCATTAGTGAAGTTCCAGCCATTACCAGCCCGGATAGTTCTCAACTCATTAATAATATAGGTGGCTAAGTTTGGACACGTCCGAATTTTCCGCTTTCACTTGCCTTTGTATGGTGCTTCGTCCTGTCTAATTAAACTGGACTGCCTTTTTGGGCTTCCTATGTTAGGGTTAGTTCGTAGGTCACAAATTTACTGAATTCTGTTTTGAGTTTTGGATTATTTATTTGAAGCTAGGTACTTATTTATATTTAATATTTACTTAATAAATACATTGAGCTTATATAGGTACCTATAGGCAGGTTCAACTAAATGAATCAATTCGTTTAAAAACCCTCAAAACACGCTTTAGCAACTCAAACTACACAAAACATTTTTTCGATTTGGAAATCGTAATATTTTTTTCTGCCAAGTTTTAGTTTTTAAATTATTACGGTGTTACAGAACCCTTCATTTGCCAGATTAATGCTCACTTGGTTGATTTATTCCGCCAAAAGTGCCAACAAAAGTTGTCGGGACGAGTGCGAAAAAATTCCTGCCCAATGCCCATTGACATTCTACGTCTGCTCTGTGACCTTTTACTTTGGCCCAAGATCATTATTTATCCATAACAAAAATAATGAAAGAAAAATCAAAGCGAACTTCTCAAATTCGTTCTTCATTAGAGGTCTAACGGCTGGCACACATCGGGAGCATTTATTGCAATAAATTTAAACTTACAAAAAATCCGTTTAGAACTTTTCACCTGTAACATATTGTTAAAAAACTATAGCTACATATTTTATGTATTATTCAAATCCTTTTTTCTTGACTGAAATATTCTATTTATTGTAAATTTTAATCATTTATTTCCGTGAATTTGGTGTTTGTTTACTGTTTACAAAAAAAACAGGATATTTCTTTTCACTCTTTTCTGTGACCTTTGATAGATAACTCTTTATAGCACACAATAATTACAAAAACAAATAACATTAAATACATAAAAAAACATCATCATTTATTGATTAATTTTCAATAGTACTTCTAAGGAATAAAATATCGTAGTCTTGTCTAAACCCCGTCATTACAAATGGGTGCTCTCAGTGAAACACCACCTTAAATTATTTTATTCCAAATAATGAAGTTAAACAAATACCTTCATTCTGACGAAAGTAAAATTCCAAAAGTTGTAATTGTATTCGTTAAGGGACTTGTTTCGAACATCATTAGGGGCATCATTATGCAACAATTTGCAGAAACGCTTAACGATCGTAACTCGATCTGCGACGCTGCACGGCCTCATCCTCTAGTTACCGTGATTAAACACGAGGGTAGATTGCAAAAACAATGGAAAATAAGAAATGGCGACCCTCCTCATTTTTTGACAATTCTGAGAACACTGGAAAGTGATCGGGTTGAAGATAGGTTCAGGAAACCTGTGATACGCCGCTTTAAACGATTTTAGCAATGTATTTTTAATTTTTAACGAACAACTCAGGAGGTGTACCTTCTATATTTAATTTAGAGTGTTTAATCGTTATAACTTATAATAATATTTATAGCTACTAATTATGTTTTTAATATAAGTATTCTCATAATCGGATTTTAGTTATAATAGTTTTTAACCCCCGACGCAAAAACGACGGGGTGTTATAAGTTTAACGTGTCTGTCTGTCTGTCTGTCTGTCTGTCTGTCTGTCTGTCTGTCTGTCTGTCTGTCTGTCTGTCTGTCTGTGTGTGTGTGTATGTGTCTGTCTGTGGCATCGTAGCTCCCAAACGGATGAACGGATTTTTATTTTGTTTTTTTTGTTTGAAAGTAGAGTAAGTCGAGAGTGTTCTTAGCCATGTTTGGTGGAAATCGGTCCAAGATGGCCGCCGCTACAAAATGGCGGATTACTTTTTTCTTCCACGACCCCCTCAATATGGGTATCAAATGAAAGGGCTTAACGAGTAGAATACATCCCACTATATAAAATTTAAAATCCAAGATGGCCGCCATCAAAAAAATGGTAAATTACGTATTGCGTTGGGGGTTTTTTAAATTTTTAATTTAATTCACTTGTTAATGTCTCATACTAAATACATCTAATATAATGTAATCGCTCCATACTTAAAGTAATAGATACACAAAACTGATAGATATACAATTAGGTACATACTGAAGTATATCTACGTTACTAAAATTACAAATTGTAGTCTTTAAGAATTCCTCCACTGTAACGGTGGATTGCGGCAACTTGCTCGTTTTAGATTCACTGAAGCTACTCTGTAAATACAATGAAGGCTGATCAATATCGCGTTAATGGAACCGTGGCTTTATGTGCCCACATTTTGACAGAGCCTATAGGTTTTACTAACTTTGAAACATTAAGTTTGTTGGGAGTTAGCTTTCAGCAACTAACGACGGAATACCTAAGTTCCTGTTAAGTAATTTATTCCAAATTATTTTTTAGTAAATAAACTTGGCTTATCTATGAAGCTTGGCTTATCGTGGAAAGTAAGAGGCTTTAGTTAAATTTTTTTTTTTGCATTCGCGTTTTTGGTTTAGCACAGCTTACAGATTTGCTGACGATTACTATAATTTAAGATAACTAAACATGGACCTACTTTAAAAAGAAAAAAACACTTTTTTTACTCAGTTAAGTATTGGGTTCCGTACGATTTCCACATTTGCAAAAGAAAATTATTTTACGCTTTTCGCAAGCACGTCGGCAACGACACAAGCTATCTTGAGAAAACTCATCAAAAAATATATTAGGCGTTTCCTTCAACTCACGACTCATGATATTTAAGAAGTAAACAGCTTATGAACAGTTTATGAGGTATTTAAGGAAAAGTCACCGATAAACACAGCGTAATGAACGTAATTTACTTTCCTCTGATAACGGAGAAATGAGAAAACGTCTCTCTAGTTAAATATTAAAAGAAAATCTTAGTACATTTTTGTTTTTTTTTTTAGTAAGTGGAAATGTAATTTGATTCTCAAGCAGGAAGCAACTTTGCCTCTCATTGTCTTTAAAATAAATAATACTACTCATGCGTGCGTATTTTTTTGTTATGGCCACATTGTTTTTTTTTTTGTGATACTGATTTTGGCGCCGTACGTTTCATGCATTAACCAATTTTTATAAAAGTTTTTAGTAAGTCTTTTACGGTGATTTCGTAATCACAAAAGCTATTATCTAATATAATATGTCATAAACCACTAAAACGGTAACAATGTAGAACATAAAACTGCCATAAATAAACATGTCGGGGGTTAAAAGCATTTTTCGTTTTGTGGTAAATGTAGTTCAAATGTAATGAGTGAGTTGCGTGTTGGGTAGCTATGAGAATAATTTTAACCTATAAACTATGTTTCTATATCCTATGTGAACTCTAAAGAGCTTAGAGGCGTACATTGTACTCGTATACACAAACAAATACTTAGTATCTAGATATTGCGAGTTTACTAGGCTTCAATGCTCTAAATTGGGGCTTAAATTGTGCTTAAATGTTTGTTCCAACTTAAAACTAAATATATAGGTACATACACAGCTAACAAAACAAAAAGGAAGTTTTTTTGAGTTAAGCTTGTCTCATATTATAATTTTACCTAGTATTTAAGGTTGTTACTTTTTTTTAAATCTTATTTGTTTTTTGGGACTTTTACCCTTAAAGGCATGTTAGTCCCATCATACCCTAAACATGTACTATCAAAAATAAGGTTGTTAGTACTTAAAAGGTTATTTTTGAATAATAATTAATCAACGTACATCAAATGAGGATCGAAGGTAATAAAAAAGCTTTATTATAAATGTAATATTCTTTTATTTAGTAAATAGGTGCTTATTGCCTATATGAAATGTCTAATATGAGAAGCCTTTTCAATGTAGACAGAGTAACAGCGGCGGATATTAGAAAAATGTCAATAAAAGGTGAGCGGTGAGATCAAAGACTTGTCCCCCCCTTCCCACAGGAAGGGGACAGGAGAAGTGTGATGTATAGGTGACCATAAAAACGTTTACTGCCATCGACTATTATTGCATATTATATCGATAAGAATTGGCGTAAAGGCTCCATTAAGAAAAATGTTTAAAAAAAACTCTTTTAAAAATAAATAATAATGCAAAACACGAGCTGTGTGTTGACACAATAAAAAAAGAGTAAATTAATAAAGAATATAATAAAATAATCCATCTAAATATATAAAAGGAAAGTGTGACCGATTGACTGACTGATCTATCACGCACAACCCAAACAGCTGTACGGATTACCTACTTTGGCCTACAGACAGCTTTTATAATGTAGACTTCTGCTATAAAGGTTTTTACATGCCGGGAAATGTTATGATATAATAATTAATATGAAATTTACTGTGAAATGCACACACACATTTTTAAGTTTTTTATATTTTAAATTATATTACTATAAGTCGTGATATGATCTTGTAATTCGTTCGAATGTTTATTGTCTTGCCGGACTAGCGGGATAACGCCTGCTCTACAATCTTACGGTCCGTGGTTCGGTTCCCACCGACTGCATGTCCTAACGCACAGATGGTCAGTTCCAATAACTGGTCAATCTGCAACAACATGCTAGACTGATTTGGAGGATAATTTGCGCGACGCTACTTGATAGTGTCGGGTTGTGTACACTTCCTACATTTTTTATACTGATGCTGTTTTTAAACAACTTCAAGAAAAGGAAGAATGTTTCCATTTCGTCGGATTTTTGTAGTGTATTACCCAACCTACTCTAAAAGCCTAAATCGTTTTTTTTTGTTTTAATATTTTCCAGGTCCTATTAAAATTATGTTTAAATCGGTCGAGCGGTTTTCAAGATTTAAATTTAAAAAAAAATTCGGCCTCGAGATGTGGTTCTTACCAGAACGACCACGTTGACGTTGATTTTTAATATTAAAATATATATTTTAAGTGGCTTGGATAAGGAAAAAAAATTCTAGCTAAACTAATATTTTGCATCGCTAAATCCTCCCACCATTAAAAGTAAGTACATACTTAGATACTCAAAAGCAGATTTCGAAGAATTCACATTGATGTCAAGTACCAAGAAGTTTCTAGAACTAAGCTATTCAAAGTAGCGTACAAAGAGAGCGGCGTGACACGAGAAATGTTTTAGCCAGATAAATAATTCAAGTATCACCATTTGCAATGAGTCGGCTAGTGGATATCAGGGGACAGAATGTGTGCGAACTGATTTTTTATTCCTCCTTTACTACATAAAGGGTTACATGTCGAGAAAAATAGGTATTTTGCCTTTTAGGTTTCTTTATGAGAATGTATCCAATAACTATGAAATACCAGTGTAGTTGACACCTACTGGACAAAATCCTGTAGCCAAATGGCTATTATTACTGTGTTCCGGCATGATGTTCAATGAAGCCAGGGAGGGATTTATCCCGTCTTCTAGGTCTAGGTTTAGTCTGCTATCATCTTCGGCCGCATCATTGCTTAAAATCAGCCGAGATTGAGCCCTGCCTCTATAATAAATATAAAAAAAACAAATTCAATTTATTGTCCAAAAAATCGTTAATATAATAATTACGAAGTAATCGAATGTAGGTTCCCGCCAATTTTGTTCCGCCATTTTAATTTCGCTCGAATTCTTTTTCAGTATTGCCAGTATAACATTATGAAAATTGGTCCCAATTTTAATATGGGACTTTCCGAGGACCTTTCAAAAACATAATAATCTCTTTGTTAACCTAAATATTAATTTTCAGCTTATAATGACGATTTTTAACGTGGAAAGTGGAAAACAAATATGGCTGCCTTCCAGTGATATCGGTAAATGTGTTTCATTAGC
Organism: Hemithea aestivaria; assembly: GCA_947507615.1. Lineage (NCBI taxonomy): Eukaryota > Metazoa > Arthropoda > Insecta > Lepidoptera > Geometridae > Hemithea > Hemithea aestivaria. Next base: position 11,269,402 of record OX382348.1, read on the forward strand.
TAAGTACTGCGGCCTACAGTTATTGCAAAGTTGAATTATTGATGATCAAGCAATCACGGGATTGCCGCGATTCTGTAATTAACAGCTTTCATTAATAACTGTTTACCAAATAATAAACGTTAATTTATTCAAGACTTCGCCTTGAGTCTAAAGACTTTAGTTAGGTAAGCTAGGTAAGGTACTAGATAATCCTAATTTCTAATTAAATTCTTGGTTGACTGATTACAAATCCTATTAGCGCAATTATTTAGATATGGTTCTAAAATATAAAAAAGAATATTATCCTCCTTTACAATAATGGTGCTCTAATCCAAGATATTTTTTTACTATTATTATTATTTAGTAAAAAAATATCAGCTTCGTTTCGGTTGAGAAATCCTTGATTAGCGGGTGTCTACGTCTTCATTTCTACCTGCGTGCCAATTTTCAACTCAAACCATTCAGTGGTTTCCGCTGTATGTTGATAAATTAGAATTAATCAGTCACAATTTCGTTTTATAATGCAAACTAGCTTATACTCGCAGCTTTGCTCGCACGGCTAAATCCTTTCTTAGCGGAGGTCTATGTCATAAAACCTATCTGTGTTCCAAATTTCAACCCAATCCGTCCAGCGGTTTAGGCTGTGCGTTAATAGATCAGTCAGTTACTCTTTCCTTTTACATATTTAGAATAATATTTTTTTTCAATTAAGACTTAAATAACTTAATTTAATGATAATAAGTAATGTTTAAATATTATTCTTCCTCAATATTTCTTACCTATTATTATTTTCCCTTTGAATTGAACATTAGAAAATATTAATAGAACAAAAGAGCACATAAAAATGTCCGCAATAAAGTATTCCCTTCATCAAGGTAAATGGAGCCAACAAAAAAGTAATTATTGTACGGCGATATAAAGGCAACTAATATGACAACGTTTACAAACGGACAGACACTCGCTCGGATGAGACCACCCTAATGTGCTCCTACCATCCCGAATAATGGTGGTACAGGGAAATTTGCAGAAGGTGAAATTTACAACAAAAAATCTATTCAGAAGATATTATTTAGTTTTTATGTAAATTAAATCGTAACTCATCTTTGTAAATAAACGGCATAAACTCACTTGGAGGATCGAAACGGTCGGCACGAAGCCGAAGTAAATACAAGTGAGTTTATGCCGTTATTTATAAAGACAAAAAGTAACAAATAACAATCATTCATATCCATACTTTAGCATTTATAATATGTTTTGTAGAATGTTGTAAATCAGGGAAGGATGAATGGCATTGAGGGGTTTATCCCGCCTTCTAGGTTGAGTATGTATACAGCAGCGTCGTCGCTTTTAACATCAATCGAGATCGTGGTCAAAAAATGAGTTTAAAAATATCGAAAAACTACTTCTTCTCTATCATGTCTCATGTCTTACTTAACGATACATTTACCATAAAATTCAAAGCGCATAACTTCAGTTGTGTCAAAATAATAGATAATAATTAGGGTTTATACTCCAACAGAACAGGTTACCCTACTTACACTGTCAGAATCAAATCACAATTTATAGAGGTTGTGTGGCGAACCTATATGTTGCAGTTTCAGGTTGCCGAGATTACTAAAGGGCTTGCAACATGACCTAACGACTGCCTCCTACATATCTTATAGGAAACAGCCGGGACCCATAGTTTGACGTGCGTAAGTAGTCCCGCTGTTTGCACTGTGGTCCATCCATTCAGATTTAATAGGCGAAGGACAGGTCCCTTAAAATGGATGAATAGAAGGGTCCGCCATTCCCTCGCATACAGGTGTCGTTTGAGATTCGACGTGTGATAAATAATGTTATTTACTTTTATGTGGACTATGACGCAATAGCATCTATGAAATGTTTTATTTTATTAATAATGAAGAAAATTACCCTAAAAATTTCATTCTACATTATAAATAGTTAATAATAAAGTAGTCCAGTAAATAATTTAAGGTGCAAAAGTGCTCCGTATTAGTCTCCTTGAAAACATATTTTTGAGTTTTTAAGGTCGAACAGATGAACCGATTAAGGAAAAATTTGGTATGCAGGTAGCTAAGACTATAGAATACCACACAGGCTGGGCTGGGCGGGACGCTGGGCGCAGTGTAGCTAGATTAAAATAAACCTTGGGGTCGAAAGTGTATGGCCTCCTACGACTTTTGTACCTTTATATTTACTCTCCCATTAAGGTATTTATTTTGTTTCAATATTTCAAATGTACAGAAATACATCAACATAAACACCTACGAGATAAAACATCAATCTCTTTGAATATAATAAAATAAGGGCTCACAAAGTGCTCCAGGTAACAGCTATTTATTTTTATCTATCAAAGGGTGGAGATGATTAAATTTCTGCGAAAAACAATTTGTTACAGCTTCATTAAATTATGGGAATATTTATCGTGAATGTTGCCAGTGCGACAGTTTATACGAAAATAATGTAATTATTTAAATGGGGCTTGTTTGTGGCAATATTTTTGTTTATTTGTTAAAGTGTCTCCCTTTGACCTTGTTCCGTTTTCGGTTTCGGGGTATTTGGATACAACTTTGCTGTGATCTACCCTATCTACTTTTAAAGCTAGTGTTTTATTATGTGTGCATTATGCAAAACCTCACAAAAAATTGGATGTCTTTAAATATTTAAGCCTACAGATGGTGGGAAAAGGAAAGAAACAACTTCGTTTTATATTCTAAGTATGTAGAGTTACGTGCTTTAATACGTATAAGTGCAGGTTTGTAAATCAATAGGAAGTTCATTATCCTTCACAATACACTGAAGAAGCTTGGGACCCATTGTTGCCCCCCCCCCCCTATATACCACTACCCCAATATCTAACCCCCCCCCCCCCTTGAAGGGGACCTTGGTGGGGAGGAGTCAGTGGATACAGGATCATTTTGAAATAAACAGGTCCAGGTCCATATTATGATTAACTAATATTAGTGTACAAATGGCTTTATTAAAAAAAAACAGCTAGCAATATAACAAAGAACTAATATACTAAGGAACTCTTCATATTTAAAATCTTAAAAATTAATTTTATATATAAATTTTAAGAATAGGCAAGTCATGCTCATTAATATATACGAGTATTATGTATATATTTTAATTAATTTCAATTCACATACCACAGAATCTCCGTAATTATTATTTTATGTTATAAATGCAAACGATTTGCTTGACCTCGAGCTGGAGTCATTAAATTTATTTTAAAGCACTTATAAACATAGCTAGCATAATATTACTAGTTATTTTAATACAACAGTTAGTGTTACAGAGACTTGCATATGCCTTAGGTACCAAGAGACCAAATTCTGCCAAGTGGAGGAGGAGACAGCAATGCACATCCTCTGTAGCTGCGGCCCACTCATGTTCAACAGAAGTATCCATCTAGGACAAAATGATGCCTCCCAATGGGGTATGAAGTAAAACTTCTTTAGGCGCGACTAGGGAGTAACTCAGATTTTTTTTCTGACGGAAGTAACGCTTACTTTTTTTTTTTTCTGACGGAAGTAACGCTTACTATAGTCTGTGTAGTTTCCGCCATTTAAAAATAATAATTCTGATTGGTTGTAAGTATATGTCATATACTATGGTCTGTCTAATTTCTTTTTAGGGTTCCGTACCTCAAAAGGAAAAAACGGAACCCTTATAGGATCACTTTGTTGTCCGTCCGTCTATCTGTCTGTCTGTCTGTCTGTCTGTCAAGACCCTTTTTCTCAGGAACGCGTGGAGGTAACAAGCTGAAATTTATAGGAAATACTAAGGTTTATTGCTTCTTAGAGCTGTGAAAATTTCAAACTTCTAGGCCAACGCAATCAAAAGATATAGTCGAATATGTCGCAAATTTCAGCAAATTTTCGACATTACCAAATAAATCAAAACCTACGGGACACTTCCCGTAAACTCAGAATCTTGAAATTTGGCACGAAGCAACACCTTAGAGCACTGATAAAGGAAAAATTGCGAAATCCATAAATTTTTATTTGCATCATATGAAAAAAATATTTTGAATAATTTTATACCTACTACCCTTTTTCTCATGAACGCGTAAACGTATCAAATTGAAATTCATATCAAATACTTAAGTCTATAATACCTTTAAACTGTAATAAAATCAAATCTCTATGTCAACGCATTCAAAAGAAACAGCAATTTTAGTCGCAATTTTAAACTCGCAACTACTCTCAAAAAATCAAAACCTACAGGGTACTTCCCGTGATCTCAGAATCTTGACATTTGGCACGAAGCAAGTCCTTAGAGCACAGATAAAGGAAAAATTGCGAAAATTGTACATTTTTAGTAACATCATATAAAAAACTATTTTTAATAATTTCATACTTACTACCTTATTTCTCATGAACGCGTGCAGGTATTAAACTGAAATTCATATCAAATACTAAGGTCTATAATACCTTTAAACTGTAAAAAAATCAAACCTCTATCACAACGCATTCAAAAGAAACAGCAATTTTAGCCGTATTTTTTAACTCGCGACTACTCTCAAGGGAATCAAAACCTACAGGGTACTTCCCGTGATCTCAGAATCTTGACATTTGGCACGAAGCAAGTCCTTAGAGCACAGATAAAGGAAAAATTGCGAAAATTGTACATTTTTAGTTACATCATATAAAAAAATATTTTTAATAATTTCATACTTACTACCTTATTTCTCATGAACGCGTGCAGGTATTAAACTGAAATTCATATCAAATGCTAAGGTCTATAATACCTTTAAACTGTAATAAAATCAAACCTCTATCTTAACGCATTCAAAAGAAACAGAAATTTTAGCCGTATTTTTTAACTTGCGACTACTGTCAAGGGAATCAAAACCTACAGGGTAGTTGCCGTTAACTCAGAATCTTGAAATTTGGTACGCATAAACGTCTTAAATCACAGACACAGAAAAAATTGCGAAAACTGTAAATTTTTAGTAACATCATATAAAAAAATATTTTTAATAATTTTGTATTTACTACCCTTTTCCTCAAGAACGCGTACAGGTATTAAATTGAAATTCATACCAAATACTCAGCTTTATAAATAACTTTAAGCTGTAAAAAAATCAAACATCTATGTCAACGCAATCAAATGAAACAACAATTTTAGCCTCATATTTTCAAACTCGCAAGTACTCGCAAGGGAATCAAAACCTACAGTATATAAAATTATACCCACTTTTCCTTAGGGTTCCGTAGAAACCCGTAGGTTTGTACGGAACCCTCGGTGCACGAGTCTGACTCGTACTTGACCGGTTTTTTTTTTTTTTAATAATATGGCAACATGTGCATTTTGCCAGTGTCGAGTAAAATTCGTGAATGTTCACGGGATATTAAATTGAAGTTTTACTTCAATCGCGCGTAAAGGTTACACGCACACACTTTTTTTTGAAGTGAAAACTTCTTTAGCGGCGCTGAGCACTTTTTAGGGTTCCGTAGTCAACAAGGAACCCTTATAGTTTCGCTTTGTCCGTCCGTCCGTCCGTCCGTCCGTCCGTCCGTCTGTCTGTCCGCGGCATTGCGGAGAAACTATAAGTCCTAGAAAAGTGTAATTTTGTATACAGGTAAGTAATAATAAGGGTAAGAGAACGGTGACAAAAAATAATTTTTAATTAATTAATTTAGGCTACCTCCCGTACACGTAAGATGGGGATGATTTTTTTTTTTCTGGCTGATACCATCGTGTGGGGTATCGTTGAATAGGTATTTTAAAATGAAGTACGGTTTGCTAAGAAACTTTTTCGATTTCATGTTCTGTTTGAAAGATATTCAAGTTTTAAAAAAAAAATTGAGCGTCCCCCCCCCTCTAAAATCTGAACTACTAGCTTTAAAATTCTGAAAAAAATCAGAGGTATGCTTTCAACCATGAACTTTCCAGGAAAACTATAGCGGTTAAGATAAAATTATTAGTTTCGGTAAAATCAGCAAAATAAGAATACCTAAAGCTAACCTAGCCTATAGTTTATTAATGCATAACTAGATGGCGCTAGTAGTAAAATTAGATCGCGTATAGCTATCACAAATAAATCACCATATTACAGTGTTACTTAGCTCATAATTTCTAACTTAAGTTTTTTTATTATAATTTGATATAGCATGGTCAAGGCTACTTGTGTGAATGATCCGGATATATTTTTTTTAATTTGCGGATAATATTATGCTCAAAGAATTCCGTTTGAATGTGACAACGTTCATAATTTAGGCTTACAAAAATTACTTTGGATACTCCCTGGAAATTAACGACAAGCCTTGGATTCCCCAAAAGTTATGCAAAACGTGTGTTGAGTATCTACGTTTGTGGACAAATTAGAAAATAAATAGATTTTGGTACGAAACCGCTATAATGTGGAAAGGACTCGAGAACCATCACGATGACTTATTTTTGCTTAGTGTAAACATAAAACTATTGTTTTGATTTTATTAAAAATTAAGTATGCGGAACATAACTGGCTCATAATGTGTTCATTTAAAAATGGTTTACTTTGTTTTAGGCCAATGGTGGTTATATTTCAGACTGTGTATGCGAAGCTCTAACAAGAACCAAAGAAATTAAGTACCTGGGTGTTGTTTTGGATGAAAATCTGAATTTTAAAACACACATCCATATTCTGTCCGGCCGGGTTAGAAAAATCATCAACATAATGAGGCAACTACGCAATGTAACGTGTTTTGACACTCTGAGGTCTGTTTACATGGCACTTTGTCAGTCCCTGATTATTTACTGTATCTCCTGTTGGGGATCCGCGGCAAAAACCATATTAATAGAAATAGAAAGGGCTCAGCGCTCTGTTCTGAAAATCATGCTGAATCGGCCGCGCAGATACTCAACAGAAGACGTATATAGAGAAAGCAAAGTATTAAATGTCCGTCAGCTTTTCATTTCAAAAATATTTCTATCAGTCCACAAAACAACCATATCGTCCGAAATACACAAAACCATGTTGAAACGTAGAGTCTACAAGCTTTCAAATCCTTCCGGTAAAACAAGTAAAACTATGTTTGGACACCGTTTTGGTGAATTTATTAGAACTCGCATTTACAACTTGGTTATTAAAAATTGTAAAGATACCTGTCTTAAAAATGCACCAGTCCGACAAGCAAAGCAAATAGTGCAACAGTGGTTATTGAGTTTAAACTATAAGGAAACTGAAAAACTACTTTTAATCGTAAATTAAAATTGTCTGGTATACTTGTATCCCTACTGGATTACTGGGTTGAATGTCGTAATTTCCCAGTTACCTACTTAATATCACTATTCGTATCTTATCTTAAATGCATTGAATCTTTAATTATAGTATATAAGTTCTTGTTTTCATATTAAAGTTCTTTAAATTTTAAATTAATAACGCTGAAAATATAGCTACTAAAAATATAACGCCCATAATTCGTTTCAGGTAATTCTATCCAGACCCCCACGATACAGGCTATGCCTAGTGTGGGGGTTATTAGTTAAGTTAGTACTTGTAAACACCTCACAGCATTAAATGTCACAATAATATTTAAGTTAAAGTGTATAATTTCATTGTTTTATGCTGAAATAAATATATTTTCATTTCATTTTCATTTTCATTTTTTTTTTGTAAAGTAAGAATTATTTGGACTTTTCTCAACACGTCCAAAAACTAATACGTCACTTTCAAAGGCTCGAATGTGACATAACCATCAAGTTACACTCTCTCCACGACCACCTAGACTATATTCATGACAATCTTGGGGTACTAAGTGAAGAATTGGGCAAGCAATTCCACCCGAACTTTTGTTCGATGAAGTAACGCTATCAAGGCTTCTGGAACGCACATATGATGGCTGAATATTGTTAGAGCATTTAGAATAGCCCTTAGAATAAGAATAGCATTTAGAATAGCTCTGCCTTCAGTTTCAGCAAGAAAATCAAATAACATAAAGAGTTTTTCAACTTAAACTTAAATTAATTAGGATCATCTCTACATTGACCACCCACAAGGTGGACAGACGACCTTATAAAGGTCGCCGGAAGACGCTGGATGCAGGTCGCTTCCAACCGGTACATATGGAAGTCCAAAGGGGAGGCCTATGTTCAGCAGTGGACGTCTTACGGCTGAGATGATGATGATGATGATCTCTACATTTATAGCGTTTTATTACGAAAACAACATAATATGTGTCATATCTTTTTAACTAGAGCTGGTACAGAAATTTCAGTCACAAATTTGAAATCGTCGTCAAAAATCATCCAAAATGCTGTTGTGCAGTGTATTCAATCTACTAGAACTACGGAACCCTACATTGTGCGTGGCCCGACTCGCGCTTGGCCTATTTATTTGTATGGGTAAAAACTTTAAAACTCGCGTCAGGGTCACGTGATGCTGATCGAAAAAGCGTAAGATCGAGGGGAAGGGAGAGGAACTAGTATCTCCCACTCTTTCTACCGTGCCTGAGTGTGCTGCTCTGTTGATGGTGTAAAAGTCGTCGAAATTATGGATGGAAGTTGATTTTTCTGAGAGATAAAATTTAATGTAATATATAAATAACGATATAATATTATAAATAACAACATATAAATTGTCATATTTGTGTACGATAGCGCAATAAATAAACATTTTTTTAATTATGGCGACACACTTCTTACTTATTTGCCAGTGTCGGCTAAAAATACGGATGTTTTTATTTTCAGTTTTCTACACATTTCCAAGGCTTATACAATAAAACCTTATTTATTATGGGTACTGAGAGACCCTAAAATCTGGCAACACTCCCTAACACGTACAACTTCACCCTTGTTACCCCATGATATAAATTAAATCAATAAAATATTAGGTACGAATGCGCGTACGTGAGGTTATTTTGATATTACCATCCCGAATTTGTTAATTAGGTAATAATGTTCGTAAAATATCGAGGATAGGGTGAGAACACATAATATGGTTCATTGTTTCCAGTTCGCAATTAATTTGGATACACGGATTTTAATGGAATAAAATTAGTCGTTGAGTAATAAGGTAGTATGTTAATGTTACAAAGGGAATTAGGAATTTTAATGACAAAAGTTATGAACTGCTTATTTCCATGGCAAATATGTTAACGTGTGAATTTATTACGGCTTCTCCGCTGAATTGAAAAAAAAAATGCCTACCATTATTAATATTAAATGCATCTAAGCAAATGTTTACCTGAGTATTTTAGTAAATAAAACGTGAACCAAACAGTATATTAATATTATGTATTGTACTCTATTATTATCTACTCGTAGTACGAGTATGCCAGGGACTGATGGAAAAATACAAGTTTGTCATCTTTGCTTCTGTTTTTCCCGCCTGGAGGAATTCTCAAATGTCACTGTCAAACGTCAAATTTGACAGATAACCTACAATTCGCGATCAAGCAGCTTGGCAATACACTAATTGCTACCATCAATAATACTCCAGATGACCGGTAATCATCGGAAGTCCGCCCGATTGATTTCCTAGCCTTCCTTTCTATGAAGTGTTGCTATGGTAATACTTGTAGGCGTTTACATTTTATTACTTGGAAACATGAACGAAATTTGAAATATACGAGAAATAAGAAATGTACGGTGTTTATGAAAAGGGTATTAAGGATTCTTTGGAATAATATTAAAGCCTGCTTGTATTAATAGATATTTACAGAAAATGTGTCTATATTTAATTCCACGAAAGTATTAAGTATTCAAAGTAGGTATCTAATAATCTCCTTCGCTTTTTTGCAACTTGCTAAGCTTAGCTGTTTAACCTGCTATAAGTAACATATACCTACGTATTTAATTGCAAGGTCTATGCTGCCTATATATATATATATATATATATATATATATATATATATATATATATATATATAGCAAATTTCTATTCAATCAGTAAAGCCGTTGAGGTGTACGGAATAGAAGTAACACAAACTCACATGTTGTCGCATTTACCTATACATATATAATTATCAAGTAAAATATGATAATATTTTTTTATTTGCTAATCTATCTTCTAAATATATAAAAGGAAAAAGTGACTGACTGACTGATCTATCAACGCACAAACTAAACCGCTGAACGGATTGGGTTGAAATTTGTAACAGAGATAGGGTACTATTGTTATAGACCTCCGCTAAGAATCCGCTCCGAATTTCTCCGCGCGGGCAAAGCCGCGAGCATATGCTAGTAATAACTAATTAGTAATAGTAACCATAATGTTACAAATTTTCTAACAACATAATAAATCATTGAATATTTACAACTCATTCGTTAACTCAGACATTTTAATTTTGGCAACACTTCAACTTTATTTATTGTCCCAAATAAAAAAAGTTAAACAATTTATTGGAAGTAAGGAGAAAACTTTCAATTTTATATCAAGGCTTGATCGATAAATATGAAACTTTTGAAAGATACCTTGAAAATATTTACTGAAAGTAAATTTTACGGTTGAAATAAGTAGTTTTAAAACTGTCTGGACTCTTGAAACTTGTTTATAGTACTTTGTGTACAGTAAAGCTTAATAGGGTCACTTCGTATTGTGAACAGACTAATCTTCGTTTTATTTCTCCGGTGTATGTCACGTACTACCAAATTAAATCATTCGCCTCTTTCTCACACCAGCCTTTCATTCTCCCTCTCTTTCTACGTCAAATTAATTTTGTGCCTAATTGAAACGCTGGCGGTAACTAATTTAAAGTTAAAGCATTTTTGATGGGAACATAAAAAATATTTTTTTTGCTAATCTTGAGTTGAAGGAAGCTGTAACTCGTGGAAATCACGTTTTCGGGAAAAGTACTTTTGAAGTTGGACCTTATTGTTTATATTTTATGCTTTTGTAATGAATTGAATTCGGACTTTATTATGCTACATTTATTCTTACAGTGTATATTTATTTAAGTAATTCTTTTTTGTTTTGGAGAAATGATTCAAAATCGCAGCAAATTTTATTTGGGAAAAGGCATTTTGCAGCATTGGGTCAGCAAAATCGTCAAAAATCTTATTGTATAAGCAACTACTAGAGCACCCGCGCGCACTTTGTTGCGTCTAACACAAAATTATTCTCTATTATATCATGTGTGTAAACCTTCCTCTTGAATATTGAATCACTATCTATTTAAAATAAAAAAATGTAAAAAAATGTTTTTAAGTTAAACGGTTTTATTGTAAACATGTACTAAAAGCTAAAAAATAAAATCGTGAGGCACGTCAAATATCTACAATCGTCAGTGAAACTGTTCATTAGAGTTTTAGATATTTGACGTGCCTCACGATTTTATTTTTTAGCTTTTAGTACATGTTTACAATAAAACCGTTTAACTTAAAAACATTTTTTTACATTTTTTTATTTTTAGACTTTTTAGTACAGTGTATTCTACTTGTCAAGCCCTTTCATTTGATACCCATATTAATGGGATTGAAAAAAAATGGTTATCCGCCAATTTGTAGCGGCGGCCATCTTTGATTTTGATTTTGTATGGTGCACTGTATTCTACTTATCAAGTCCTTTCATTTGATACCCATATTGATATGATTAAAAAAAAATACGTTATCCGCCATTTTGTAGCGGCGGCCATCTTGGATTTACAACAATATTGAATATACATAATTGTATTGTCACCAGAACCAAAGGCGTATATCAAATTTCAGATCAATCGGTTGACAGGAAGAGGGTGAAATTTGAATTACTAAATTTGACCCAAGAAAAATGAATAAAACAAACAGAGTAAGCTAAATAAACCGTTTAAAAAACCGTTTAAAAAAAACACCGCATCAAAATCCATTTCGTAGTTTTACATACGGACATACGGCTTCGGGAAGAGAATTTGTTATAGTGAAACTTCACTAACTAGTGGTACCGTGTTTTAAATTATAAGGCACTACACACCTTTCCCATTTTCTAATGGAAATGGCCGAAAACTGAAACCGAATTTTCGGCCCTAATTATCTTTAAGGGTTACCATTTAACAAAACTTGCGTAGATTTTAGGTCTATTGTTTTCAAGGATGGAAATTTAAGTACTTAGTTTATTATAGAAATATAACAAAATGCAAGAAAGAACTATTTTTATATTTTTACTGAAGATAAATCTACTAAACGTACGGAGCTAAACTTCCGTGATAAAGTTGAAGAGAGTTAAAAATAAACGTTTGTTGTTTTTATTTTCCCGCTATGACAGTGATAGATATCGGATTCATCGCCAAACTAGCCAAAATCGTTTTTTCTAATTTAATTAAGTTTTAATTCTAGAATGAAATATTTTCCTAATTTATTTAGATATTCAAACTGAAACTTTCTATTAATTTATTCAAATAGACTACAATGGAGCACTTTTGCAAGTCATTTTATTAAAAATATTGGTTTTACCCATAGACAAATATCCTAAATCAATGGTTTTAGCCGCACGCGGTTTGTGTATTTTGCCAGTGTCACGTAAAAAAATATTTCTCATATTAATATTTAATTACTTATTGTGTATAATTAAATCAATATTAAAAAAACTGTATAACACTAATCTCAATATAATTAATCAGTTGAAATCAGTGAATGAATTCCTTCAGCTCCATTCAATAGCGTGCTCAATTAAGCGTTAACCCGTAGATTTGTCAAATACCTTGGAACCATTCAACACATTAATTTCTCATATAAAGCAACCGAACCAAGTAATGCGAATATGTTCGCAAATTCGCATTGTCCGGAGTTTAATAATCGCGCCAAAGCGGCTTAGAGCCATAGAGCGGGAAAATCGATTAATCTACCGATTTTCATGGAACAGATTTTGGACTACTTTAGAGAGGAGAATGGTTGCTATTGGATATATAGCCACAGTTACGGTTATCAGATTAGTTTTTAAATTATATTTTAGATCATAAGTATTTTAAACTACACTACTAGATTTAAAACTACACTACATAATTTTTCTGGCCTTATTGGACTAAGTAGCCGATTTTTATAACCTTAAACCAAATTAAATTATTTTGTGGCATTTGTAATTTTTTTTCTATTGAAGGAAGTGTTTCTAATATTTCAGTTTTTTTTAATGTTTTTGTTTGCAAATTTAAGAAATATTTTATATATATTAATTTAAGTCATCACAATCGTTTTACCGAAGCGCGTCCCAAAATGGCGGACGATAACCTGTCAATTGCGCCGTCGTTTGTGCAAATACAATTTAATTCGCGAAAACGCTCCGATAAGCTTCACGTGGGCTTTTTAATCGGAAGGTTGGTTATTGGTTATTCGTGATAAATATAATCTCCGAAAGTACTCCCAAAATGATTTTATAAATTGGAAGACTCAGTAAAATGAATATTTCATGAAGTGCAGTCATATTCTGATTTTAATTAAGTTTTGTGATTGACTGAAATATTTCAAAGTAATCTCTACTTTGATTAATATCTGAGTTTCGAACAAATATTTTAAATGGGATGAAATGCAACCCTTGATTACGCTGATAGAACAATTAATGTTTATAAGTTATAATTTTTGATAGAGGTGTATTATTTTACTGATATTTTATTTAAGTAAAAATAAATAAAAAGATAAATAAGAATTTGGATATGAATTATGTCAGTTAAAATCTGTCCGAAGTCCAAAAATATATAATACACATAGAGGCTACATTTCAGTGGGTAAAACAGCCTAGTTATTTATAAATTACAACCTCTTTGCATAAATGTTGAGAAGTTTAATTTTGGTGTTATATCTTTAACATACCAAAATTGTATCCCCAATAATAATTATCATGATTACACTACACGACTTCCGAACTACATTTCCCAAGAAGAACAGTCAATTATAAAGTAAGTAGTAACTTCAAGCGTACCCGGTCTCCCCTGAGAGGCAACTTTACCCGTGCGATGACAACTTGTGCAATGCATCACAACTTTTCGACGTTTACATTTTACATGCGTGCCCATTACATGCGCATTTATGTTTACAATGTTGTTAGCATTTTCGTGGTCGAATAACATAATAGATAAGTCTTTATTGCACACAATAATTACAAACAGAACAATTAATATTTCATACATTTGATTTAAAAAGTGAAAAGAAAGAAAAGATAAGTAATAAAAGAGAGTTTTATTATTAAGTACTTCTCTATTGATATTATCTTACTAATATTATAAACGTGAAAGTTTGTTAGAATGTTTCACCCCTAAACGGGTGGACCGATTGACCTGAAATTTGGAATAACACATAGCGTACAGCGGGCACAGCGGGTAAAACCGCTGGGCGCATCTAGTATAACACAATTAAAATGGGTATATAAATTTTTCATATAGGTATATCAATGTAATTGAAAAATGTAAGTAAATTCTTAAAAAACCATTTCTCAACACAAACTCAAAGAGTGTTAAAACCATTCAAAGTCAAAAACTAAAAGTGTCGTGAAAATCAAGTCCGATTCAAGTCCAATTATTTTTTGCAGATTTTTCAGAAACTCTAAATTTGGATTCACTGTCTTATTAAACCACGTGCACGGCGGCCACATCTGTACTACAGTTATTAGAGATCCCTGGTGGGGCATTCATCAAGAGACGTGTACAACGGGCAAAGATAATGCGGGTTCAGTATACTGTGTTATACGATTGTTTGAAAAAAAAACTGTAATAAAAAGAACTGCCACCGGAGCAGTGATGTGCAAACATTATTGTGCTTCGGTAGGAGAGCACTGTAGCTAGTGAAATTACTGGGCTGAACACTCTTAACATCTTATGACTCTTAAGTAAGAAGCGTTGGCAGTGCACTGGGTAGCACTGTGCTATTATGGGCAGCGTTATCTCTTACCATCAGGAGAGTGTCTAGTGTCTTGCTCGTCTTCTTATTTCGTTGTATAAAATAAAATAAAAACTAGCTCTTATGCGCGTACCTTTGTTTGCGTGGAAAAATCCTTCCTTAGCGGAGATCTAAGTCATTAACTATCTGTGTTCCAAATTTCAAATCAATGCGTTAAGCGTATGAGCTGTGCGTTGATATATCAGTCAGTCATTCTTTTATTTGATATATTTAGAAATACTAGCTACGCCCATTCAAAAGTAGCCTACGTGTTATTTAGACACGCGGCAGCGAGTCAAGCCAAGTTCAAGCAAAGGAACTGGCGACCGCGCCGTGTGTTATATTACACGAACCGTCCAAAGCGCGTTTTGACGACTTTTTACACCCTCGTTATACAAAAACTATTTCACATAGACAAGTCAAATTTGGCACATATACTTAAATATACGAACTATATCTCTGTTCCAAATTCCAATAACACAGCTCAAACGGTTATTTAGATATAAACATCCAGTAATCGGTGAAGTTAATACATACTGAGGGATAGATCAAAAGTAATATCCCAGTTCCAGATGACCTAGAAAGCTGAAATTTGGCATCCCGATAGGTAATGTTGTAGTAACAAAGGGAAAAATCAGAAACTAGTATTTTTTTACAAGCTTTATATTACTTTCACCTGTCTGTTGTCTGTCTGTCTGTCTGTCTGTCTGTCTGTCTGTCTGTCTGTAATCAAATCTTGCAAGTTTAATTTGACCCACTTCCCGGTTTCCAATTGAGCTGAAAATTTGCATGCGTGTGTAAATCGGATGACAATGCAATATTTTTATGACATCGAGCTGATCTGATGATGGAGCTGGAAGGTGGCCATAGGAACTCTGTCATTAAACAACGCAACCCCATCGAGTTTGGGTTCATTTGATTCGTCTTGACGAGTACTTTATGATGCAAGATGGTAAGAATAATTAAAGCTTGTTTTTTAAAAGTATTTTTAAAATTTCACTTGTTATCATTTTAAATTGTTATTAATTTTTAAAAAATATATGATATTAAAGTTTGAGACGCCTA
This sequence comes from Hemithea aestivaria, assembly GCA_947507615.1. Classification (NCBI taxonomy): domain Eukaryota; kingdom Metazoa; phylum Arthropoda; class Insecta; order Lepidoptera; family Geometridae; genus Hemithea; species Hemithea aestivaria. The sequence continues at coordinate 11,285,212 of OX382348.1, forward strand.
GGTACGCATAAAGCAATACATGTTGCATGTTGCTATAATTTTTGTGTAGGCGGCTATTTTCTGTTAGATACTACGAAGTGTGCGCGAGTCCACTATTCCTACTAATATAATTATAAATACAAACTTTATACCTACTGTACGTATGGATATATGTTTTTTACAAGCTTTATATTACTTTCACCTGTCTGTTGTCTGTCTGTCTGTCTGTAATCAAATCTTGCAAGTTTTATTTGACCCACTTCCCGGTTTCCAATTGAGCTGAAAATTTGCATGCGTGTGTAAATCGGATGACAATGCAATATTATTATGACATAGAGCTGATCTGATGATGGAGCTGGAAGGTGGCTATAGGAACTCTGTCATTAAACAACGCAACCCCATCGAGTTTGGGCTCATTTGATTCGTCTTGACGAGTACTATATGATGCAAGATGGTAATGATAATTAAAGCTTGTTTTTAAAAAGTATTTTTAAAATTTCACTTGTTTCTTTTTCACACCTAAACGGGTGGGCCGATTGACTTTAAATTTGGTATAATAAATATAGCTTAGACCCCTGGAATAACATAATATACACTACTGTACCAAACTGTATAGCGGGTAAATCAGCTAGGCACAGCTAGTCACTAATAAAAATAGGTTCCTGGTACCTACGTAACAATTGTATATCCTACGTAAATACCTATCAATATATCGACTCACCAGCATCAAGGCGGCTCAGTAACATAGAGGTAATAATATTAACATTGTTTACAATAAAAATAACGTATGTATATCGCCTTAGGTGCTAGTTGGTGTAAACATTTTAGATACCTACGTACATGTAACGTATAACACGGTAAAGAGATTTAGACACGCGGCAGCGAGTCAAGCCAAGTTCAAGCAAAGGAACTGGCGACCGCGCCGTGTGTTATATTACACGAACCGTCCAAAGCGCGTTTTGACGACTTTTTACACCCTCGTTATACAAAAACTATTTCACATAGACAAGTCAAATTTGGCACATATACTTAAATATACGAACTATATCTCTGTTCCAAATTCCAATAACACAGCTCAAACGGTTATTTAGATATAAACATCCAGTAATCGGTGAAGTTAATACATACTGAGGGATAGATCAAAAGTAATATCCCAGTTCCAGATGACCTAGAAAGCTGAAATTTGGCATCCCGATAGGTAATGTTGTAGTAACAAAGGGAAAAATCAGAAACTAGTATTTTTTTATCATTTTAAATTGTTATTAATTTTTAAAAAATATATGATATTAAAGTTTGAGACGCCTAGGTACGCATAAAGCAATACATGTTGCATGTTGCTATAATTTTTGTGTAGGCGGCTATTTTCTGTTAGATACTACGAAGTGCGCGCGAGTCCACTATTCCTACTAATATAATTATAAATACAAACTTTATACCTACTGTACGTATGGATATATGTTTTTTACAAGCTTTATATTACTTTCACCTGTCTGTTGTCTGTCTGTCTGTCTGTAATCCAATCTTGCAAGTTTTATTTGACCCACTTCCCGGTTTCCAATTGAGCTGAAAATTTGCATGCGTGTGTAAATCGGATGACAATGCAATATTATTATGACATAGAGCTGATCTGATGATGGAGCTGGAAGGTGGCTATAGGAACTCTGTCATTAAACAACGCAACCCCATCGAGTTTGGGCTCATTTGATTCGTCTTGACGAGTACTATATGATGCAAGATGGTAATGATAATTAAAGCTTGTTTTTAAAAAGTATTTTTAAAATTTCACTTGTTTCTTTTTCACACCTAAACGGGTGGGCCGATTGACTTTAAATTTGGTATAATAAATATAGCTTAGACCCCTGGAATAACATAATATACACTACTGTACCAAACTGTATAGCGGGTAAATCAGCTAGGCACAGCTAGTCACTAATAAAAATAGGTTCCTGGTACCTACGTAACAATTGTATATCCTACGTAAATACCTATCAATATATCGACTCACCAGCATCAAGGCGGCTCAGTAACATAGAGGTAATAATATTAACATTGTTTACAATAAAAATAACGTATGTATATCGCCTTAGGTGCTAGTTGGTGTAAACATTTTAGATACCTACGTACATGTAACGTATAACACGGTAAAGAGATTTAGACACGCGGCAGCGAGTCAAGCCAAGTTCAAGCAAAGGAACTGGCGACCGCGCCGTGTGTTATATTACACGAACCGTCCAAAGCGCGTTTTGACGACTTTTTACACCCTCGTTATACAAAAACTATTTCACATAGACAAGTCAAATTTGGCACATATACTTAAATATACGAACTATATCTCTGTTCCAAATTCCAATAACACAGCTCAAACGGTTATTTAGATATAAACATCCAGTAATCGGTGAAGTTAATACATACTGAGGGATAGATCAAAAGTAATATCCCAGTTCCAGATGACCTAGAAAGCTGAAATTTGGCATCCCGATAGGTAATGTTGTAGTAACAAAGGGAAAAATCAGAAACTAGTATTTTTTTATCATTTTAAATTGTTATTAATTTTTAAAAAATATATGATATTAAAGTTTGAGACGCCTAGGTACGCATAAAGCAATACATGTTGCATGTTGCTATAATTTTTGTGTAGGCGGCTATTTTCTGTTAGATACTACGAAGTGCGCGCGAGTCCACTATTCCTACTAATATAATTATAAATACAAACTTTATACCTACTGTACGTATGGATATATGTTTTTTACAAGCTTTATATTACTTTCACCTGTCTGTTGTCTGTCTGTCTGTCTGTAATCAAATCTTGCAAGTTTTATTTGACCCACTTCCCGGTTTCCAATTGAGCTGAAAATTTGCATGCGTGTGTAAATCGGATGACAATGCAATATTATTATGACATAGAGCTGATCTGATGATGGAGCTGGAAGGTGGCTATAGGAACTCTGTCATTAAACAACGCAACCCCATCGAGTTTGGGCTCATTTGATTCGTCTTGACGAGTACTATATGATGCAAGATGGTAATGATAATTAAAGCTTGTTTTTAAAAAGTATTTTTAAAATTTCACTTGTTTCTTTTTCACACCTAAACGGGTGGGCCGATTGACTTTAAATTTGGTATAATAAATATAGCTTAGACCCCTGGAATAACATAATATACACTACTGTACCAAACTGTATAGCGGGTAAATCAGCTAGGCACAGCTAGTCACTAATAAAAATAGGTTCCTGGTACCTACGTAACAATTGTATATCCTACGTAAATACCTATCAATATATCGACTCACCAGCATCAAGGCGGCTCAGTAACATAGAGGTAATAATATTAACATTGTTTACAATAAAAATAACGTATGTATATCGCCTTAGGTGCTAGTTGGTGTAAACATTTTAGATACCTACGTACATGTAACGTATAACACGGTAAAGAGATATACAGTAGTTTGACTCCATAGAAACGGTCGGAATCTGGGAGTGAGTAGATGTGGGCAGATGTGGGTAGAAATTAATCCAGAAGCGGGTGCCACGCAGCGACGGGCGGACGTCGCGATAGTTTTTTGCAAGTATTTAGTGTAATTTACGTTATTTACTTTGGACGTATGTATACATAATATAATAAATTATATAAAATGGCAAAAAATAGCATGCGATATTATGCTGTTTTTCAGGTAAGTTAGTAAGAAGTAATTTATTTTTTATTTTTAAAAGTATTCTGCTGAAGTAAGAGTGCGAGTAAGAGACCGAGTAAGAGTGCGAGTAAGAGTCCAAGTAAGAGTCCGATAAGAGTCCGAGTAAGAGTGCAAGTAAGAGTAAGAGTCCGAGTAAGAGTTTGAGTAAGAGTCCGAGTAAGAGTTCGAGTAAGAGTTCGAGTAAGAGTTTGTCTAAGAGTTCGAGTAAGAATGCGAGTAAGAGTCCGAGTAAGAATCTGAGTAAGAGTGCGAGTAAGAGTCCAAGTCTTGTCTCTTGTCTTGTCTCTTGTCTTGTCTTGTCTCTTGTTTTGTCTCTTGTTTTGTCTCTTGTCTTGTCTCTTGTCTTGTCTCTTGTCTTGTCTCTTGTCTTGTCTCTTGTCTTGTCTCTTGTCTTGTCTTGTCTCTTGTCTTGTCTCTTGTCTTGTCTCTTGTCTTGTCTCTTGTCTTGTCTCTTGTCTTGTCTTTTGTCTTGTCTCTTGTCTTGTATCTTGTATTTTCTCTTGCCTTGTCCGAGTAAGAGTTCGAGTAAGAGTTTGAGTAAGAGTCCGAGTAAGAGTTCGAGTAAGAGTTCGAGTAAGAGTTTGTCTAAGAGTTCGAGTAAGAATGCGAGTAAGAGTCCGAGTAAGAATCTGAGTAAGAGTGCGAGTAAGAGTCCAAGTCTTGTCTCTTGTCTTGTCTTGTCTCTTGTCTTGTCTCTTGTCTTGTCTTGTCTCTTGTTTTGTCTCTTGTTTTGTCTCTTGTCTTGTCTCTTGTCTTCTCTTGTCTCTTGTCTTGTCTCTTGTCTTGTCTTGTCTTTTGTCTTGTCTTGGGTTTTAATATACGCCGCCACGACATGATAGGTAAGTAGGTAGGTCGACGACGCAAAGACGTAGGGGTGTGATAAGTTTGACGTGTCTGTCTCATAGATTCGATTTAGATTTTGTTTGAAAAGTAAGTTAGGCGGAAGTGTTCTTAGGTATTTTTAGTCCTAGCCGCAAAAAACGCGGGATGAAGGGTGTACTAAGTTTGATACAATACATTTTCAAATCTCATTCGACTGTTGCACTTTTGTAACGGACATTCAGTGGTTCCTAAGCGGACATAAGTAGGTAGGTAAATATAGGTAGGTAATTTGAAAATGAAATAAAAGCTTGTAATAAAAATATCAATATATGTACAAAAATAATATAATTAATTTACAATAACTCACCTATATAGTAGCTCAAGTAAGTAGATGATATGAAATAGGTAGGTACCTTCTGTATGCGGGCAGCGGCTGCCCGGCAGCCCTATGACTTGCGCATGTACCGCGAGACTGTAGGTATTTATGTTCAAAAATCACGCTCAGTCAAACTACTGTATATCTCTTTACCGTGCGTATAGTCATAATATTATAGGTATGTGGCGGTATCTGGGGGCACGGCAGTGCCCCCGCCAAGTCGTCGTCATTACAAGTCTTGTCGGCTTAGGTTTCTTTTGATCGAAATTCTAATCCAGTTCCAGATGATCTAAAAAGTTAAATTTCCATTCAGGTAGTCGGTAGGTATTAGATTAGGTGAATATAGATAAATTTATCAGTAACTAGTATTGTTTAAAAATCAATTGATTAGGTACAATATTCAAATCAATAGTGCACATGAATGCTATATACTATAAATAAGTACTAAATTAATTATAGGTATAGGTATATCGAAGCACGGCGAGGCTCCAGGGCCGCGGGGCGCGGTGCGACGGCCGTGCCGTGGAGCAGTGGGCAGTGGCAGTGGGGTGGGGGGAGGTGCAATAAAATAATCATTTGGTATTAATCTTATTATGACTGAGTGTCTTTAACCTATCACATACTAAAAAGTACTGTACAAAAAGCAATGATATCCCATCAAAAACATAAATGTGAAAAGAGAGCCAAGTTCAATATTACGATGTATGTACTCATAGTTACCTATGATTTGGTAGTTGACTTCAACGACAAAAGAAGTGAGATCTAAATGGGTGCCAAGTTCAATGGTCAGTCCTGAAAAATATTTACAACAACATAAAATATTTTATTACAACTTAAAAGATTATTTCTTCTTATCACTTAGAATTAATATTATTTTGAAGCCCAAAGTTTGACTTGGCTAGTTCTCATGGGTACCATACGACGAAGTATCATTAAGATAAGACAATAGATACTTTATTGTACACCACATAATGTTACAGAAAATACATAAGTACATAATTAAAATTAAAAATTACAATGTACGAGTGGCGGTCTTATCGTTAAAGAGCGATTTCTTCCAGACAACCAATGGATGGAGGGGACTAATTTACACGATAAAAGTCGGTGGCGCACTAATTAGCATTAAGTGCGTTTAATAGTGATCAAGCTAAAGTTAAGAGAGTACCTACCTAGTATATTATGAGAACTGGCCAAGTCAGTCTTTAGGCTTCAAAATAATATTAATTCTAAGTGATAAGAAGAAATAATCTTTTAAGTTGTAATAAAATATTTTATGTTGTTGTAAATATTTTTCAGGACTGACCATTGAACTTGGCACCCATTTAGATCTCACTTCTTTTGTCGTTGAAGTCAACTACCAAATCATAGGTAACTATGAGTACATACATCGTAATATTGAACTTGGCTCTCTTTTCACATTTATGTTTTTGATGGGATAATATTTGCAGCGACAAGGGTACAACACAGAAAAAGAGCGCTATAGAATAGTATGGGGGAGGCCTATGTCCAGCAGTGGACGAGCGTGGGCTGATGATAATGATGATGATGAGAATAGTATAAAAATATTAGTAAGTACTCTTTATTAGGTCTTTTAATGGTTGACAACAAACCTGTTTGAATTGTCGGTAAAAAGTCCTTAGTAACGCCTCAGAATTTCGTGTTTTTGACACATTCACATTACATTTCAGCCTCTACGTACTACGCAGGTACCATTATATATTATGTGTACAAGATCAATGATTTAAACCTAGAAAGTGTGTTAAACAGTTCAACAAACTCCACAGAATTAAAGTATTTTCAGGCGGCATACCCCTAGAGCCTCTATTACCCGAATAACTGTTAAAGCAAGTATCAATATCGTTTAGTCCCTCGTCAATTTGAGCGGATCAAGAAAGCTACAGGGAGTAGCTAACCATCTGACACGAGAAATCACTCACGCATCGCGAGAATTCGCCGAATGTACAGCCTTCGGGGTTGCCACGTCGAGAATTAACCTAGATGTAGGTTGTGTTGGGATTCTTAATAATCTTGGAGTATTTAATCACCAAAAGACAGGACCTGGGTACTTATTTCTATGGGAAAAAGTCTGAGAGTTTTTGCGGTTAAAGAGGCAACGCACATCAATAATTATAAGTGAAAATTCATAAGTGTTGTATCCCACACTTATGAATTTTCGATAACGACTCACCACGACAAAATGGACAAACACTGGCATAAAATTTTTGCTCACACAAGTACCTACATACACACACAGGGCAAATCTGTATTGCTACAAAAAAAAATGCCCGGTGGTATATTAGTTTTGGCAGCGGGGGTCGCCTGACTGTGACGTATCCAAAAAACTTAAAGAAAATCTCCAGAAGATTTATTCTTGAATTTTCCTCTAACCTCGAAATTAATTCGACTTAATATCAAAGGAATTTTAAACGAAATTTGCGATGTTAATAGACAACGTCACTGATATTTGCATGGTTTTAATAAAATTCAATTTTGGCATCGCCCGCCAGGTCCAGAGGTAGAATCGTTTCAAATTAGATTTTCCAGCCAGCTGTCACGAGAATCAAAGTGCTATTTTTTCAGCCGGACATCTTTTTTAATGGGCTATTGGTTACTGACGATCGGAACGGGTTGAAACGGTTTAGATTGATTGCTTTTTCAAAGATTTAAAATATGGAGATCAGCTGTATTGGCTTAAATAGTGGCAATACCGAAAATAGTGGTAAACCTCCCTTTTTAAGTTTTATTGTTATAATTTTTACTTAATTTCTAAGTCCTTAATAATGACATCTATTTAAATTTTAATTCCTTAATTTTATGTAGAATAAATTTTTTTTTTTTTATGGAATGCATATGCATTTAACATGTTAAATGCAAACATAATATCTTGGTTACAAAGATGATATTATTATCATCTTTGTAACCAACATATTATGTTTAAAACAAATAAAAGTAAATTAAAGTTAGTTAAAAATATGATACGAGATTTCAACTATACCTTAGTGTATGTATTCCTATGTACGTATAACCTAGTTAAGGACCATGTGTGGAAATTTGTCTCCCATACTACCATTTTACTATGTTCTAAAGTACACCATAAAGAATTAAACGTCATTAAATAGAATGATTCTGACGGCCATAACATCTTAATGGGGGATTCGGATTGTTTTATATAAACGTTACTATGTAATAGTGACAGATACCGCACTAAATGCTGAAACTGAAGTAAATTCAATAGGTAATACGTAAATGATTCGTTTGCTTTTAACATTGTCACGATGGATTAATGTAATAATAATGCATAATATTAAAATGGTTCACGCAATTGTTAACAGCATGGGATCGAACATCGCCCTAAAAGCACTTAGTATATATAAAATGTTGTATTTTTGCTACCTACATATTATGTATTTAAATTTCATTCCTGATTCTGTGCGATCCCTTGCATATTATATTTATTAGAGGTATAAGTTGTATTCTTAAGTATTTGTTTCACTATCTACTGTAATTTCAATCTCTTGCTTGATACTCGAAATTTGTTGTTTCTGCATGTACATATTTTTGAGTTACAATCCGGATTTTGAACGTTTAATTATAATTTTAGTGTAAGTTATGATTGTAATTTGTCTTGTACATTAAATAAATACATAAAAAAAAAAAATAATAACCCCCGACGCAAAATCGACGGGGTGTTATTCCAAGCGCGGTCAGCTGATAAGCCCATGAGTACGAAGCGTTGGTGCAGTTGCACTTAGAATTTAATACCATCGAGAAGTCCTTACTAGAATGTACTTTCTTATGAGCAGCGTTATCACCTACCATTAGGCGAGCGTCTTGCTCGTCTTCTTACTTCTTTGCACATAAACAAGATAGATAAAGGTAATGCCAATAGAGACTAACGGTGCCTTTCCACTTTCCACCAGAGATGTGCTTTGGATGCGTTTGAAATCCACCAATCATATTCATTGGTGCACATACCTTAGCACTGGTAGAGACGGTTTCAGCTATGTTTTTTACATGGAAGGATGCGAGCTATGGATGCTTGCTACGGATGCGTGCTATGAATGCGTGCTATGAATGCGTGCTACGGATGCGTGCTACGGATGCGTGCTATGGATGCGTGCTATAGATGCGTGCTATGTTTCGCCGCAGCCGCGCCGTTACTATGACAACTGCGATGTTAGCTACGCATCTTTCTCGCACAGCTACAAAGCTTAGGATTGGTGGAAACAGTCACATAGTTTCGTAGCGTAGCTTCAAATTTTCGTACCATGGGCGCATTGCACATCTCTGGTGGAAAGGCACCTTAATGAAGGAAAAAAAAAACCTCTTTTTTTTCTCTCCCAGTTAGATTTTGGTATCTGTTTTATTACTATAGTCTGTGGTAAGGCGTTTATCTTACTTTACGATGGGAATAATAGAATCTCCGCCTGGGGTTTTAAAACGCCCTCATTATTGGGGAATACACCACGGAGCTTCAATTTCCGAATGTAATGCCCCTAAAGCCTGATTTTCCCCTAAATCAACCTAATCTGTTCCAGGATAACTTGTGATTAAGCTGCAATCCAATTGCTTTGGGAAATCTGAACCAAAAATGTTACTTCTAAAAAGAAATAAGTACTGTATAAAAGTAAAGAAGTAGAATTTTCCAGAAAGCTTGAATATGACACTTGTACTCTAGATAATATATTAATTTAGGTAACATTTTTTATTGCTTTCCTTTTTCTTTTGTTGTTATTCTTGTAAAATATAATTATTTGATTGATTGATTAAATGTACCTAATTAATTTTCATCATGATTGTATAATTTTTTCATTATGATTATTATTTTTGGCAAGCTTTAAAATTCCTTTCTCATGACTTTATTAAAAAACTTTTTTTATGTTCTTGTGTGAATTAAATCACGTGTTTTCAGTTTCAGGTAACGCATCAAGTGGCAAAGGCCTAAAGCTCTCCGCGCGGGTATGTAAATGAGCCTATACCCGCCAATCAGGGCCGCCATTAAGATAAGCCTATGGAAGGCTTTGTTTCGTCGGTTTAATGGCTTTTAGTTAGTTATTTAATCCTGGCCTGGTGTCCGGTGATCAGACAAGAGAACCAAAATAGACCCCGCTTTAGTGATTTTCTGTATGAAAACAAAATCGCCAAACCATGGCGGCGTGTTGAGGGCTAGTTTTGTTGCGTCGTTCAAAATATATCTCCTTGAAGACATTTACAAATATGGCTACTTTTGATTGGCGCGTTCAAAGTAGAAACTCAGAGTGCCTATTGGCTAATTCCCACCCACTACGATTAATGACAACTTTAGCTAATGTACTTACATTTGCGTTTGTTATTTTACTCATATTAATAAGGAGGTTTCAGCAAGTAATGTACGCAATTTGGTCTTTGGATTCTAGTGTTTTTCATGTCGTTGGGCGATCGCCAATAGGCCTTCTGGTTCCAAAGTATTTTACATGTGTTATGCAGCGTCAATGCATATCGTCCGCGACCGAATATCTCCGGTAATGCGCACTCTAAGGCTTGAGTCCTCTATGCCGGTAATTAACTAGGTTTTGTTGTGTTTCGGATTAATGGCAAGATGACAATCGACTGTTTTGCTGCTGAGTCGTGAAATTAAGCTTGAAATGGGAGGCTGTTTTAATAGGTCGGATAATTTTATGTTAATGATTAACGTAATTAAATCCAATAAAGATATTATGTTACACAAAAAAATGTATTTATTTTGTATATGCAGTGGCAATTTTGTTACACAAAACATCTTCTCTTAATTCTTAATTATCTAATGCTGACTTCAGAAGCATTTTTGGGGGATGTCTAAAATAGCGCAAGTGACTCAGAAATTAAGGAGCATGGAAGAGCAGTTTACGCAGGGATAATATGCGTGCTAGGCTACGAAGAATTTTTTTCTTCGTAGGTGGTAGAGGAATGAATGAAGATGTGACGGATGATGAGTAGAAAGAAAGCGAAAAATGTGTTGTGCCGGCTCTACATATTGTGGGATAAATGCAGGAAAATATTGTGTGCTGTTCTATTTATATGATTAACGAAAAAAAATCCTAATGCTGCGTCTCCAGCTCCTGTTTTAGTTCAATCATTCAACATGAGCATGACAACATCCAAAAAAAATCTCGGCGATTTTGACTTCTTGTTTGCTCCAACAATATTTTTTTCTTTCCATATCCGATGGAACACGTACAACAAAACAATATCAATATTCATCAAAATCGCCGAGATTTTTTTGGATGTTGTCATGCTCATGTTGAATCTTTGAACCAAAACAGGAGCTGGAGACGCGGCTTTACAATGACTTATAAATGTTCCTAAAATGAAGTTTAACAATACAATAACACATAGGCGTACCCAGCTTCTGTCCTAGGGGGGGGGCAAGCAAGGGCGGATTCAGATATTTTTGAATGAGCTTGAACTTTATGCCTGTATTTTTAACGTTGAGCGTTGCCATATTTAAAAGGTGCGCTATGCTTTGCTTTCAGCTCGCACAGAGCGGTAGGAAAATTTAAAAATATACCCCCTAAAAATCCTTATCCTTAAAATAGCGCGAGCAGCTTGCTTCGAGCGGTAGGTAAATTAAATAAATATTCGTCCTTAAAATAGCGGGAGAAGCTCGCTGCGAGCGTCGAGAAAATTTATATTTTTGACATTGAAAAAAGTGCGGTTAATTTGCTCCAAGCGGTAGGAAAATTAAAATGTTATAATTGAAAATAGCGCGAGTGCCGAGAAAATTATATATTTTGAACAACGAATCTTTCTCTGAGCGGTTAGATATGTAAATATTCTCATTTATAAGAGCGCGTACAAATTGCTGCGAGCACCGAGTATTTTTTACATTTCTGACTACGAATGGTGACGAATGGTACGAATGGTGCAAGAAACTTGAGAGAATGTTCTTACTAATAAGAGCGCGAGCAGTTTACTGCGAGCCAAGAAAATTTCAAAATCTTGATTATGAAGAGTGTACGAAAGTACGAACGGCTTATTTCGAGCGAAAAAAAAAGGAAAAATTCTTTCTTAAAAGCTGAAAAAGATATAATCCTGACTATGAAACGTGAGTGGTCGACTTATTGCGAGCGCCTAGAAAATTTTATTTTTTATTTTTCAGAATATTTTATTTTTTATTCAAGACAATCGATTTCCAGGGGGGGGGCAGCTGCCCCCCCCTGCCCCCCCCTGGGTACGCCTATGCAATAACACATAAAACATTGTTCTCGTATCGTACATAAATCAAAGTGGCCCACACGACCACAGACTGAGAAATTAGATAACATGCTGGGTGCAGAATACAGCACAAATGCACTGTTGCGTTCTGCATTCCAAAACGCTTTGCATATGCTGTGGCATTCTAACTTTAAAGCTACTGTGGGACTATGCTACTTTGGAAATCAGACGCTTGAAAGCAATTTTCCATTACAAATTAAGGCCTGTACAAACCTAAGCGATTTATTCTCTACCGCCGACGAGAGCAAAACAAAACTGCATATTACTCGTATATTTCAATTCATTTGTTTCGAATATTGCTCAGATTTGAAAAGGCCTTAGATGATTTTAAAGGTTGCTTTTATGAGATGCATACGTAGGTTTTCTTCTAAGTTAAGTTCTTAAGTAATAAAATGTGAGAGAATCTCACTCGAGCTAAATGAATCCTATTTTGATTGAACTGTTCGAAATTTCTAACACATATTATGTCATACCTCTCTCTCTTTGTAAATTTCTGATATCGTCTTTTTAAAACAACATAATTACATTAATACGGAGTTACAGAATAAATTTACGAGTAAATGATATTATTATTGTGTAATATTGTAGTTTTAATTTATTTCCAACTATGTCCTTACTCTTCAAGACGTAGTTTTTCACCAGTTCTGTGTGTCTGTAATTAAAGCTCTATTCATTAACATAGCAGCTGTAGTGAGTAACAATCAAATAAATTGATATAAGGTAACATGAAGGCCCGCAAATTGTTAATTTAGTTAGACACCGCGCGCTTAATTGGCGCCCAACGTGGGGCAAATTCTAAGACGACACGTTTTGACGCTGAATTTCAAGTGAAATGCTTTTGTATAATAAATTATATTTGAACTAGCTATCGCGCGTGGAGAAATCCTTTTTCAGCTGAGGTCTACGTCATAAAAGCTACTACATATATTCCAAATTTTACCAAACGACGGATAGAACAATCAGCCCCTCTAGCATGGACAACGCGTAGACTTGTCTTGCTGTCAGGTCAACTGTCGTCCCATAAATTCACAACAGTACAATGTATGGGATGACAGTTCTGCTCTTGACTTTTCTGCGGGATCCCATGTGTCATGCTACGGCCACTGGCAGAGTGTAATTCGAAGAGTGATGGCAAATCCTGCAGACTAGACACGACCTTCACTTCGTGAAGATAGAATAGAATAGAAAAGTCTTTATTGTTCACATAAATACAATAATATAGCTTAGAACTAAGATTACACAGAAATAAGTGTTACAATAACAACAAGATAACGTCTAAGAAGTGATTCCAAATTTAAATTTATGTCAAATTTTGAAATTTCAGTTACGGAAAGTGTCGGTTGCCGCACCGACTCGCCCCGATTGAGACGGAAGTAAAATTGTGTGCATGAACGTAATTGAAGCGGTCCATTTATGACCTGTAGATGTAGCATCTTTTCTTCTTGTTTGAATCTAAGAACACAACCATACTTCGCTATAATATACAGAGAGCAGACGTTTTGTCTGCTACACCTCTCTCTATCACTCCCGTACAATTAGTACGATTGTCTCGCTCGCGCATGATCAATCACCTAAGTCGCGTAATTAAGACAATAATGTCTGTTTTGTCTGGAATATTGTATTCAAGGCATCTGATGTCAGGACAAAAGCGACGGTACATCTTCATTAGGGAGGTGTATACCTATTTTATTAACTGACTTCGAAAAGAAGTTCATCGATGTATATCGCACGTCGCACATTCTAAATCTTAAGAGAATCAACGCAGAAAAGCAGCATTTGTTTTTCAGAAAAACGCATTTTTGTACCTTGTGTACTGAAAAGTGTTCGATAGTATATATAGTCTAGCTTTGAACAGGCTGTTAAATTTTAGCTATTATGTTAGATGGTTTAATACAAGTGTATTAAAGCAACTTTTTAAAAACAAGCTTTTATTATTATTACCATCTAACACCAAAGTACTCGTCAAGACGAATCAAATGGGCCCGAACTTGATGGGATTGCGTAGTATAATTACGGAGTTCCTATGGCCACCTTCCAGCTCCATCATTATATCAGCTCGATGTCATAATAATATTGCATTGTCATTCGATTTATATGCATGCAAATAATCAACTCAGTCAGATACCGGGAAGTGGATCAAATTCAACTCGCAAGATTTTACAGCCAGACAGACAACATACAGGTGAAAGTAAAAAAATTGTAAAAACTGTGGGATACTTCCTTAAGCGGCCTCTGCAATAGGGGTATACAACTATAAACTACATTATTTTATTCCCATGTAAAATCTAATATTAGGTAAGCTGTTTCTTTAAAACTAGTTTTAATAGCAGTACCTAACTGGTATTTGATAGCCTAGACTATTAAAGATAATCGTTCAAACCCCAGGCAACCTAGCTCGGTAACTAAAGGATTAACAAGTTAGCAGTGTTCGGATCATGTTTGCAACACAATTAACTATTTCTATTCGTTATACTAGTTACTAGACGAAACCTAAGACTTAGTTCGCTGTTGCCGTTATTGAACTAAGAATAAGGATTGGACAATGTTAAAATAATTAATAAAATTTTTAATTAGTGTTTTAAATTTTTAATTTTCATGTGGTGTTACAATAATGTATTAATAAATAAATAAAAATTATTTCCGTCGTTAACTTTAAAAATATTATATTTAAAATGCATAATGTCTGAGATATATACCACTTCACAAAACGTAGGGGTTTACAGGTTTTTGAAGTGAAAACTTCTTTAGCGGCGCTGAGCACTTTTTTGTATGGGTAAAAACTTTAAAACTCGCGTCAGGGTCACGTGATGCTGATCGAAAAAGCGTAAGATCGAGGGGAAGGGAGAGGAACTAGTATCTCCCACTCTTTCTACCGTGCCTGAGTGTGCTGCTCTGTTTAGGCGGCACAGGGGGCTTAGACAAGCGCGCGCCCGATATTTTTTTTAAGTTATCATAAACCAATTGTATCAGTTGTAAAAATTTGCGATGATGATTATGATAATAACGATGGTGTAAAAGTCGTCGAAATTATGGATGGAAGTTGATTTTTCTGAGAGATAAAATTTAATGTAATATATAAATAACGATATAATATTATAAATAACAACATATAAATTGTCATATTTGTGTACGATAGCGCAATAAATAAACATTGTATTCTACCTCATAAATGATAGTATTTTTATACTTATAATTAAACACAACGTTAATATTGAAGTTTTCACTTCTGCCGGCACTCCCGGAGTGCTATTTTTTTTTATGTATGTTCATCGATTACTAGAAGACGCCTTAACCGATTTGGAAAATTCGTTTTTTCGCATGACAGGGTATAACTTCTCAAGTGGTCCCATTTCAATTTTATCGAAATCAGTCAAGTGGTTTTCTGATTATAATAAAAAAATGCTTAAAGTGGGTTTTATATATTTTTAAATTCACTTGTTTTATTTCAACAGTAACATAGCTTGTGTGTTTGCCAGTGTAATTTTAACCTTAAAGTGCTCCAAACTTCAAACAGTTTGATATATCGCCCCTAGATGTCGCATTAACACAATTAACCCCAAAGTGCATTTTAGATCCATGTCCAGTAGTTAAACAGTGTCCCAGTGACGGATGGGTCCGCCCGTCCGTCCGACGGAGACGGATGGGGGACGGTTAAATATTTACTGCTATTAGCTACTGCCAGTGTTGGCCCAAAGTTAATCTGATTAACGATTAAAAATTCATGATTAAAAATCATAATCAAAAAAATTGATTAAGATTAAGTAATTATAATCAAATATAAAATGATTAAGATTATCAATCATAATCATTAATCGTTAATTTGATTGTTTGATTAACTATTTATTAACTACTTATTTATTCATTTAATTTACTGGATGACACTAACAGCTTGATACGCAAAATATGTATGCATCAAAGTTGTTATTGACTCGACGATTTTATGCCGAGGGAAGCCAAGAACCAGAGCTTCTACTAAATTATCCTGTTACAGGCAAAGCGTTTATTTAGTACAATACACCAATGACGTCCTCTGGCTCGGTAGAAAGAATGTTTTCTTTTGCGACGATGCTAAATAAGCCTAGATCACACAGATTATCTGACGACTTGTTTGAAAAAAGAGTAGTTATGAAATGTAATTTGAACAAACAAAAAAATAGTAAAGATTAGTTGATTGAAAATATTCTTCAAAATTAGAATTCCTGAATTTAAACGTTAGAAATTATTTTTTTGTTCTTTGAATGATTAATAAAAATATTTTAAGAAATCTGTCTCTTTATTTAACATCATTTCTTTACTGTAAAATATATTACATTGATGAATGTATTAGGTTTATAATCAAGTTAATCAATTAATGATTAATAATTAATGATTAAAGACAATAATCATGATTAAGATTACTTTTTAATTATGATTACTTTTAATCATGATTAATGTAATCAGATTAAAGTTAATCAAATTAATTAATTAATTGATTAAAAAATTAATTGATTAATGCCTACACTGGCTACTGCTACTGGCAACTATTGTACTACATGGGGTATTTTGAAAGGGTTGTTTGTTTAAAGATGGCCCTGTTTGAACCTACGTAAAAAAATTGAACATCAATCATTTCATACAAACTCAGGGAAACTTAGGCTTTACAAACTCTTGATTCTTAATTCGTACCTGTAAAGAAAAAAAAACAACTTTCATAGGTCAGACTTCTAGGTTTCCTCATCTTTTTAAGTTTTGTTCCAAATTTAGCATATTCAAAATATTTATTAATTCAAAATTTTTAACATTTTCGGTCAGAATTAAACGAATTGATTTGAAATCAAAAAATCTCAAATATAAATTATAGCGAGAACCGTAAATTTTTAATTCCGCATATCAAAAATATATTTTTAATTATTTTATACTTACTACCCCTTTCTCATGAACGTGTAAAGGAGTAGTAACAAATACAATTATAGCGAGTGTGATTTGAAATCTAGACAACATGTACATTTCTCTTATATATGAAATCTAGACAAGTACATAATTATCAAGTTACAATTAACGTCCTTTCAGAACGTATGAACATCAGTTTATAGTTCATAGCAACCTCAAACTCGGCCACCTACCCACTTGAGCGAGAAATTATCCCGTTCCCCAAGAGGCTATCAGCCCCGAAACACCGCAAGCGACGGACAGCGTTCAAACGAATGACGGTCATCTGTCAAATAGTTGCGAGAGCGGCCATGATGGCGGCCATTAGTGTGGCCACTTCCGCCCGGAACTGACGCGTTATTCCCGAACGTTCCCGAACATTCCCGATTATTCCCGGGAACGTGTATTAATGAGGCACTTGGAAGGGTCTTGTGATTGAATTTATTCGGTTTTGCTTGGATATAAAGCGGTATAAGTAAAAGAACTATAAATAATTAGGTGTACATGTTTCGGGAATGTTTTTTGGTATTTTTTTGACAATTAGGGCGTCCGCTACGTTTAGAGAGGTGCGGCTCGGGTGGTACGCACATTTATTAATTAGTTACTGAAAACCGCTTGACCGATTCTGAACATAAGTATAAATGAGATCATCAGGAAAGTATACGTGTATAGCCTTCAGACAAAAATAATTTTCATAATCGGTTTACATGTCTTCAAATATTCGGTGAACGTACAAAAAAGCCCGTAAAAAGAACAATTAGTAGGAGAGCTTTCATTTCTTTCTTCCTCTTTCTAAAGTAGGCCGCTAGATACACTTTTATGACACCAGTATATTAAATACATTTCATTTCCTCGTTCCCATCATCCGTCATAATAGCGCCGGACAAGCACACGTGGCACCACTATTTATGTGGAGCTGTCATCTGTCACCTGTCACTTGGAGTTGACAGATAATTCGGGACATATTTCTTGTCCCATCACTTGACGGGGGTGGCTGTGACAACCTGTTTTATGTTGAACTCGTTTCATGTTTGAGCCGTTTAGAAAAACGTTAAGGTGTAATTTGGGACAGACTAAAAATAGGGTTTTACTTCAATACAAATAGTTTTTGGAAAATTTCACAACAAAAAAACTTATGCTATGGAACGATGATGCCTGCGATAGTCGTGAGACCGTGTTGCAGACACCAACGCCCTCCTCCAGGTTTTCTTATTTTTATTATTTTTTTCTAAGGTATTCTAGTTTTTACTTCAGACTTTTTAAATGTATGAATCAGTTTTGAAGTTCTCTTCTTACATTAACAGTTGAGTTCCCTGTAATTGACATGCTCCTACGTTAGATCATCATCATCATATTTGTCGAAAAATACGCGTGTCGAGGGTACTACAATCACGCACATACTCGTATATTGCGTCAAAATAAACTTCGTGGAGATCGTGGTCAAATGCTAACCTATAATGTATAAAAAAACTAGTTTTTATTGTTTCTTAACACGCGTTAACGTCAAGTAACCAGCCTTCCGTCGATTGTTTTCATACGTAATATTAAGTCAAATAAAAGTGGAACCTCAGGCCTGTGATAATATTGAGACAAGGCAGGCCGAAGGTTGAGGGCTGCGGCTATATCGACCGCGATATGTACTTAGACAAAGCAGGGATGTAACTGGGGAGATGGCGCGAGTCACCGATGTCTCTACCGAAGCTAGGTACCGAAGCTGGGTACCGAAGCTAGGTACCGAAGCCTGAAAGCGAAAAATATATTTCTTTAAAAAACTAAGTCATGTTTTTCTTCGCTAAAAATTCCAATTTTTGTTTTCGGGAATAATCCTTTTGTATAAACGCGAAAGTTTGTATCAATTGATGTAGAGAAATGTATGTATATGTATTTGTTACACTATTTCACCTTTCACGCAAAATATAATGCGAAATTATAGTATAATTAGTAAAATGTTAGCCGCAGCCGTGCTCAGCTATAGCTCTATTATGTTACATATTTTTTAATTTTTAATAGGTTAGCCTTTACCCATGATATCGCATGATGATAAGCGACGATGCGGCCGTAGATCGAAGCAGACTAAATTTAGAAGGCGGGATAATTCCTTTCCTCCCTCCCTATTCCCTATAAAATAATTTTGTATATTATTATGCTAAGGACTGGGCTGAAGACTCTTAACATCTTATTACTCTCAAGTAAGAAGCGTTGGCGCAGTGCACCCAGAATTTTACCTTTGTAAAATACTGGGTAGCACTGTACTAAATATGGGCAGCGTTATCTCTTATCATCAGGAGAGCGTCTTGCTCTTCTCTTACTGCGTTGTATAAAATAGGACGTGCCAATGGCTGAAATTGTACGTGCTAAATTATGGAGCATTGCTCCACTTACTTTAGAGACAAGAAACAGGTTTCTACTCTGATTTATTGTCCTGTGTCCAAGGACGTTTACTTTCGATCGCCCTTCGGTCCGGGGCTCTTTAGTAGAAAATTCTTACGAAACTTCAAATTAATTAAGCTATTGAGAAAATCTAATTAAGTGGAATTTTCACATCTATCATACTAAAGAGTCCTTTCGATTTAAAACAAAATTAATATAATTTGGGCAGGAAATAAACCCAAAAGTGACACAGAGAGTAATGAAAAGCGAAGTGAAGTCGAATCTGTGTTATTTGATTTTGTAAAAAACTAGCTATAGTTAACCAGTGCCAGTTATTCTACCGCCTGAGCAGTGATGTCAAACATTGCTGTGCTTCGGTAGGAGGGCACTGTAGCTAGTGAAATTACTGGGCTAAAGAGTCTTAACATCTGACTCTTGAGTAAGAAGCATTGGTGCAGTGCTCCTGGAATTTCACATCATTATGAAATCCTAGGTAGCACTGTACTGTACTATGTGTACTGTGATTATGGGCAGCGTTATCTCTTAACATCAGGAGAGCGTCGTGCTCATTTTCTTGTCGTTCATAAAAAAAAACCAGCAGTTTTACCCGCTGAAAAGTAGCCTATGTAAAGTAAGCCTCCTTCAGAAGGTAAAACCGTAGCTAGTGTGGTTATCAAACAAAATTGATGGACTCTATATACTACAATCAACATAATATTTATTGTAAACATATTTATGTAACTACGCAGGATAGGCAACGCAGGGTAAACCAGGCGTATAACAGCAAATTGCCTACGGAACCACAGCGAATAGCCGACCCGGCCATATCGATATATCGGTATTGCTGTTTACTTGTTTACCGATGTATCGATTTGAGGTATCGATATCGGGTTGGGCATTATCGAATATATAGATATTTTTATACCGGTGCCCAGTGATTTTATATTTCTTACGTAACTATAATAATTATTATTATAGTTGTAAAGACCACTTATAGCGATAAGACCGCCAAATGTAACGTTTTAGTCTGTAATGCGTAATATTGTATATACCACAGGTATTTACAGAGTTGAGTGGCGTGCCATGGGGGAGGCCTATGTCCAGCAGTGGACGAACATAGGCTGATGATGATTTACCTATGATATGATCGGTTTAAATCTACTTAAAATGAGTATAATTAAATAAATTTCTCAAATATATTTGTTTAAATATCTCACAATCAACTTTTAAGCCCATTTCACACGTCGCTATATAGCGCTATATAGCTTCACATAGCGCGGCATAGCTTCAGTACAAATCGGCATCCGTCACACACGTAGCTATAAATGACATATAGCGCTATATCGCGCTATAATTTACAGTTGATGCGTAGAATCCGCCATTTTTCATTTTGACTAGGTGATAAAATGACTAAGCCGTTTTGTATTACGGAGACCAAAGAAAACAAACTCATATTACCTACGCGATATATTAAACTAAATAGTAGCAAATGCTTAACCGCTGTGTAACAAATTAGAAAAAAATGTTTTTTTTTTTATTAAATATTTTGTTGTGTTTACAGTTTTTTGTGTTAGTATTTCGAAACAAATTAATTTAATTTGTATTTTAAATTTCACCTCCTATTTACTTGTAATAGATGCTCATGTTATGCATAATGATTATTTGTCCGAATAACTGAAAGCTTTGAATACCTTGCAGTAGACTTTCGCTTAACCGGCTAAGTCATGCTACAAAATGGCTACGCATTTTTTTTTTATCTAGTTCAAATGGAATTTGCCAAATTGTATGGTTTTACAGCAACATGGCTGTTGACAATGTCAATTTTAAGTCTTATACAGGACGTGTCAAAAAAATCCATGATTTTTTTTTCACATTTTTAAAAAGTACGTACCAGGAGTTTGCCATGGTTTTTTTTTACAAAAGTGATTGTCAGTTAAAACTGTAATAATGCAAACACATTGTTTCAAGGGTTTTGTAGGTACCTCTAACGAAAAAAAAAAACTAATCATTATTTTTAGTTTTTTTTCGACATTTATGCTCGGAAATGGATCGTTTGGAGTTCTTCTCCTTGTCCTTGTCATATTCTCTATTACTGGGAGTCATGACCCCTCCTTTGTAGGATTCGATTTCTGATGATGGAGTGCTATCTGGGTTGATTGGATGCGATTTTCATGGCCAGGAGCCACGAGACAACAGGACAACAGCAACAGCGTCATCTTAGTCGAGCACGGGGCAGGCTGAAAATCAGCGCTGTGCAGGACCTCCCTGCCCAGAATTATGCTGAGCCTATTCCATTTATCAGTGTAGGTACCTATTGTTTATGTTGTTTTATTATCTTCTGTTCGTATCTCATACTAACATGTCACTATATTTATGTGTATAATTTTTCATGTATGTACTTTTTGGAACTGATAATAAATATATTTTTATCTTATCTTATCTTAACAGGAACTTCGAGGGTGGTGCGGATCTGACCTGACCAGCACATCGGACCGCCTTGGGACCGCTTTCCTTTGATTTTGCCCGAAACAATGACCATCTCTAGATTTCCATCCATGCCATTTGGCCAAAGTACTCGAGAATTCTCTGATAAAGTCGGTCAAATCTAACTCAAATCGATCTTATTCGATGAACTCTCATACTTTTAGTAAACGATGATAATTTCGAATAAAGTTTTCTGGATTTCTTGACGTAGTTTGAATCGACATTTTTTTTAAATTATACCAGGAGCAGACTGGAACGAAACCAAAATCAAGGAAAAAAGAAACATCCTTTATGTAGAAAAAATGGTCAAATTCATTTGTTTAAGTAGTGTTGGGGAATCATTGTGGAACTATATGCAATCAAGTGATTGAATCTCCGTTCCTACTTCTGGTACTCCTGGTACCTACTTCCTAAAAAATATTAACTAGCTTTTAACTGATGAAAAGTGGTCTGTTAAGCACAAACGTGCGTGCATATATGAAAGTGCATAAAATAGACCCCGCATAGGAAAAAAAAACTGTTGTGCCCTTTTTGAAGACTGAACCACGTTAATATTAAGAGAGAAGAGAGATAGAGAGGAGCAGCGGTTACAGATTTCCAATTTAAACGCCGTATTTTTCTCCTTAAGGGCAGATTTCTGGAATAATAATATTTTATACGTAATTTTATACGCAACATGTTGATAACATTTTTTCATACAAGTATGTGGCAAGTCCAACTTGCACTTGTTTATTTTTATTTTGAAATAATATAAATTTTCTTTATTTTTGTATTAATAAACCTATTCTAAATGCACTCAAAGCATTCATTGACAAGTTATTCCAAATATTTGAGTGCGTTTGTAAAGAGGAAAAAAGTAGTCATTAATATCACTTGATTTGTGAAAAAAGGAATGTTAATGTCACATGATTTTATTTCAAAGATCGACTCAAGATTCAATCACAAAGAATGAACTATTAAAAAATATAGTTCCGATCAGTAACCCGGCCATCACTAAAAATAATATAGCACGGCATAGCGAAGTATAGCAAGGCCTTGCGATACGATACTATATGGTACCAGGAGTCATATAGCAAGATATAGTATAGCGCCGTGTGTAATGGGCTTTTTTTTAATTCAATATCTACCTTCACTTGAAGATTTAATCCGTCAAGTTTGAAGCGCCCTTGAAAATATTTTCAAATTGAAGCCTCCATAGTTTGCAACATCTTCACGATTGAAACTCCACGCCGAGTTGGAACCTTTTAATACGCGATGAATTTTCCAACAGATCTTATCTCGAAAGTTCTCTTAAGCACTTTGCCCACTATAATACTGGATCCTTTTAAAGGTTTCGTACCTCTAAAGGAAAAAATGAAACACTTATACGATCACTTTGTTGTCAGTCTGTCCGTCTTTATCTCCGTCCGTCGTTATCGTCTGCCAAGACCCTTTTCATAGAGAACAGGTAGAATTATCGAGTTGTTTTTTAAATTAACTAACTTTTACTTTTGGATTTGGCCGCGTAGAGCAATCCTTTCTAATTTGCTGAAACTTGTCATGGACTACCACCGACACCACCATCTGGCAATTCTCATCAAGTGGGATGTGGTCAAACGAAAAAAAAATCGTTGGTAACATTGCCACTCAGTCTGTAACACAGTAATGCCTGCACGTATAGCCTTGGTTGGTTGTCTGGAAGAGATCGCTCACAGCTATAGCCAATTGTGGACCAAAATGTATCGTAGCACTAGTAATAAGTTAATGTAATTTTTCTATTGGTCTCAATAAAGAGTCAAATTCTATTCTATTCTATTAATTGGCGAATAAAATAACTGGCAAAAGTATGGTCCTTCAGTAAGCGACCTCTACAAAAGTCCTCTCCCACGAATTCGTCCCTTCTGGACAATGTTGATTCAAAATGGCATCTGGTATAGTGGGAACAGTACTTTAATCTAACCGTGGGAATTGTTTATCCCGTAATTATTAATTGGAAGGAAGTTGTAGATCCGTGGATAAGCCCAGCCCCCAGGTTATCTAGGATTTATAGCTTACTTGGACAAACAACGATGATTGGTGTAGAGCCTAGGGCTTACAGTGAACGCTATCGATCGAATGTTCTGGAAATAGATTTAGAATTGAACGTAAAGGTGATACTGAATGACCTAAATTGTGACATGGCTCTGACAAAAAAATACCAATATAGGTAAATAACATACTAACAGTTAACATTACTGGACACTGGACTGATAGAACTGGTTTTAACATTTTGTGATCCTTTCCATCCAGTGCGCATTTTAGGTATAAGACCGCCACTTGTAAGTGCTTATTTTTACATTTCCTTTTATATATTAAAACCACAAAAATGTACAATAATGTATTATTTAATCTAACGTGTAGGGATGTCGACAGTACTTATTGCTGCTACGATTGTGATTGACTAACGTTGCGTTAAACACACAGATTTGCCATAGACAAATTCCTAAATCTATGTTGAGACACAACACGCTCGTCGAGTTTGCTTTGTTTCATAAAAAGTCAAACAATACAAAATATCAATTCAAAACTAACCACACAATACCTGCAAAAAACTAAACTAGATTTTACCAGACCTAGGATTCAGTAGTGAATGGATCACAGGCGCAAACACAATAAAATGAAACCTTCAAAGCTCAATCAAACAGCGGAAACTTTTCCGTAGCCCATTTCGTCGCTAAACCGATTACTGGCGCCAGTGACACGTGTTCCAGTCGATCCCATCCTTTTGTTCCATCACCGGACATACGGGATACTCGAGGAGATTTTTATACCCCTCCGGGAGCAACTGTATTCGCAGATTGGATGAGATTTCCAGCCGATTCAATTGACGTGCAAAAGTGCTTCGGTTGCCTCTCGCTGAATAAATTATACGAATTTGCAATTGAATTTGGCGATTGATCCGGGCTTAGGAGCTGTCCGACCGAGACAGTTGAGGTTTCAGAAAAAACAGTTTGATGTTCGACAATCATTACGTTGAGTAGGGATCGCTTTACATAAGGAAATTGAAGCTTTAACTCGGAAACGGTGTAAGAATTCCATTTAATTCTGTCATTTCAAGCGTAATACTATTTGTGAAATGAGTCCGCTTAACAGCCCCACGTTGGGCGCCAGTTTTATTTTTCGCGTCAGAAATTTCGTTCACAACATTGTCACAGCGTAATAAGCCATCATAACAGCATCTGTCTCGCCCTTTCTTTGCAATTTTCCCCATTATTGACTCCACAATACACGAGCGAAGTGACTCTGCAAATGAGTTTACTCGATCACACTTCACTGTATTAAGGAATCAGTAATGAATCTTTCCACCTCATTTTTATTGGAGAGAATGGTTCTTTATATTGCAAGGAATGACAATTTATCATTTCTACGTACAAAGAAAGTGTTGAAGTATCTCTTTTATTTGTTTAGACCTCAATAACTGCTAGCCACCTCCACTCCTCAACTCGATTCGCTGAGCAGCATGAAACGTTCACAGAATTTGCGAGCTAATCGTCCCTCAGACCGGATATTGTGTTATACTTGAAGGGCATTCTTTTGATCGCATCCTTTCTCCCCGGGATGGCTTTGATGAATCGGACAAGGGTTTACCAGATGCGAAAATTAACTGGCTCCACTCATTTTTAGTGAACTGAAAATTTTGGGGATCGATTAGCATTTTACTGCCACGAATATTAAGTAATGAGCCTAAAAATCCTATAAGTGGGTCCCTATTGGTTTTAATACCTAGATAAACACTGTAATTCTAAAAACGTAGAAGATAATGTGAGGGTCAGTAAGGAAGTCAAGGATCCAATGTGTAGTCATCACAATCATCATTATCAGCCTACGTTTGCCCACAGCTGAGCTTCCTGATGGTGCGCCATTTAGTCAGGATTTGTGCCCTTAGGGAAATCAAGTGTTGAATGTACAACCAAGTTAAAAATAGCAAACAATTTTAAACTAGTGTAGGTAGTTCATTTGTTACGAACATTATTAATTCATTCGACCGGAAAATAATCAAAAACATTTTTCAGTTAAAGCCACCGGCTAAACTGCCATCAAACTCGTAAAATATACTTTTTGTGGTTTCATCGGCTATAAAATATACAAAAAATAGAGTCAAAGCGTACAATAAATACGCTGCCGACCTGCAGGTAAATAACGTTTTTTGTATAAAAGCTTATTTCAGACACTTTTCCATATTTCACGTTCGAGTTCGGACGATGGAAACTGTAAACACGGGAATAAAAATAATTTAACTTTTCCACGAATGCATAGTTTTATTTTTAAACTTCACATTTTAATAATGTTTTGAGTATTTAACCGGTAGCCGAAAAAATTACTGAAAACTAGAAATTATTGCTTTCATAGAGTATATGAATTAATATATGAATCGATCAAGATTTTTCATTTCATTAAAGAGTAAACTATAGAGATACCTACGATTTTTAACGAAAAGATTTGTAAACAAGTGATTATGTTCAAAAATTATATATGGCGAGATATTTGACAACTAAATAACAAAGGATGTTATTATGAAAATTACTCTTGAAGAAGTGGAAAAAAATAGGTAGTTCCATTAAGTTACCGATATTTAGGTAGGTTTACTGGAGAATAAATAATTTAGATATGTAGGTATACTTAAACAGTGAATTTATAATATATACAAACGTACATTTTTATTTACTTTTAACAAGATCATCGAAAATTATATCCCACAGAATATTGTCGTTTATAATGGGAATTTGTTTCCCACTAACCAACAATAATAAAATTGAGCGTTTAACTTCTATAACTTTGTCGACGCAAAGTTTAAACTAACTGAGGAACTTTTGCAAGTAGTTATAAAAGTAATTGCTGCACTCCCAAGTTTTGATGCCATAAAAGTGTCATTTTATAAACAAACCGAGACATGGCAAATTCAAGTAACCCTTATTTATTACTAGTTGTTTCCAACAGTTTTCTCTATGTGTTTTGAAAATTTCTACTCTTGCTGAAGCGGATTAGAACTAACAATCACAGTGCTGGGATAGAGATTTAAAAAAATACGCACTGGCATTGGTCAAATCTAGTACGCCCTCACATGTGTAGAAAGTAGAAACGCATCCTTATCCTTAGGTCGAAGAATTCCCATACCTACCAAATTTTAGCCCAATCATAAAAATCTATCCTTTCAGCTGGTCTCTTCATAAGCGTAATAAAATATTCCAACAAGCAACCATACAAACTTTGGCATTTATATAAGTAGGTTATAATCCTCGAGTGCAAAACCAGAGCGAAACTAAAAACCGTATAATCTTCCGACCGTTGTTTTTCGTACACATCGGAGCGTGGTAACTGACAAGTGGACCAGCCGGCGGCAGCTTGCTAAGCCAAGCTGCAAGTCAGCTCGGATTATGCCGTCAGACCAGTTCCGACGTACTAAGTCTGCGCTGGAGTGTGACGGGATATGTGGCCTGTCAGGAGCTGGAATTTGCAGACTTTGTTTTTGATGGTAGGAGGTCTGATAGAGACACTTAATGGTACTCTAGGTATGTGGTCTCTGTTTCGGCATATATACGGGAAAAACAAATATATACTCGTATATTGAAAGTGGTTTAAACTTATTTCACCTGTTAAGTACCTACCTATTAGAGCTTACAACATCCAATTTTAAAACCGGTTTTAACAATTACCTGGTTTTTGAAAGCCCTAGTACCTACACAGAATGTATATTCGTCTCTATAACGCCAATAAATGAGTTATCTTTTAAATATGGAATAATAAAAAGAAAGCGTGACCGATAAACTGATCTATCAGCGCACGGATAAATTTGCAGAACGGATTGAGTTGAAATTTGTCACAGGTATAATGATGTAGACATCCGCTTAGAAAGGATTGGCAAATCTGGGTGCATTTAATAAGCTTATTGATACCATAACATCAAAATATACAATCACTTTAGGCACCAGTTTTATCGCTTATGCTATAAGCTAAACTATACAAATTAGTATTATAACGAGAAACAAGCACACAATATGTTACTTCTAAGTTCTAAGTCATGTAAAAACTGGTGATAAGTGGAATGGAACATGCAACGTAGGAAAGACGTGTTAAAACCACATTCGAAGTAACATTTCATAAAACTTCAATCACAGCAAATCTCATACAAAATATGTATCATATTCCACTTTAAAACACATCAAGTATCGCAAACAAATTCAATTCTACCCACCTCAACTCGAAACACAATATCTCGCTTATTGAAACCCGTCGACTTTTAAAAGATAACTTTTATTTGCTCTCGCGAAAATATTGAGATCAATTTGGTCTGAACGGGTCCCTTGTTGGGCGCCAATGTAACTTAATACTGCATGTAAAGTGGGTATTTTTTCACGCTGTGTTGGTAACACCGGGGAATAGGAAACGCATGGTTTGTTCACTTCGATATCACCTTTTTCTATCTCATTTTCGTGACTATGATAAAGGTTTATCGATTTTTGTCAACATTTCGTAGGGCGTACGGCGTAATGTCAGTGACAGGAAAAAGAAGTTATTATAAAAATACGCATTTAGTGAATAATAGAGCCACTACGTATTAATGAACTAAAAGACCAGATCGTTTGCTAAGATTTTGATTTTTATATCATTCTGAGTAGATTTGACTTCAGAAAACCCCACGTTGGGCGCCAAAAATAAAATTTGTAATTTCTTTAAAATAACGGCCTATGAAAGCGGAGAACCAATGAATTTCGGCTATTATCAAGCAATATACGTTAAACATGTACGCTGGAATAAACTTTTATGACGTCATAACTTCTTGATTCCAGTCTGTTTCGAAAGCACGTGTCTTTCGAGCAATTAAAATGTTTTAAAGGCTGTAGCGGGAAGTTTAGGATGGCATTAATTCAGATTTCTTGTCGTAACTCAGTTAATATACAAAGTTACTTTTGCATCTTACGGCTCGAGTGATGGGATATTAATTGAACATGGAAGTTTGTGGGCAACAAACAAAATGGCTGGACTGGGCTTGCTGAAATATGAAATAAAACGGACATAGTAGGCTCGTAGTAACTTGTATCACATCTAATACACATATTAAATGTAGGTCTCAAGTGCCAATTGACTCCTATACGTAGGAGGCAGTCGTTAAGGCATGTTGGAGGTCTTGTGGGAAGCCCGGCATCTTGAAATTTCCACAAAGAAAACATTGACTACATACATTTACTAGCTGTCTCCGTCATTGTAGTTAATCATTATGCAAGCCCCAATACAATCAATATATTTATCCATAGTTTTATTTGGTATACAACCTTTTTGTATTTTAAAGTTTTATCTATAGTAATGGATCAACACACAAGGGAGTCCACCTGCCTGTATGTATGTATTATAATATACAGAATTTCCTTTTAACGTGTGTGGATTTGTAATAAATGGGATTGTCATGTTTTTTACATTTTGGATAACTTTGGTCTCTTGAGAGGCGCGTATATTTGTGAGCCAAATATCTTAAATGTAATGGTAAACCCCGAAATTCAGAACTTTTTATCAATATTTGTAACACGGTTGGTGGATAAACCTGGCCTTGGCTTGCCATGTCTTGCCACTCCACGAATTGATGGCACAAAGCGATATTTTTGTGATTGATCCAGCAAAGTCAGTGCTCTTTGTATTGTGATGCTTGCGTGATTTTCACAATCGGTTACTAAAATTTTATTGAATTATACATTTTTAATTTCCTATTACTTAGTTAAAGTAATAGGAAATTGAAAATGTATAATTAAAATGTTCAATTAACTTCTATCCTACCCTTTAAAAGCTGTAGGTACCCAGCTTTTTAAGTCTTTCGTTAGATCTCATAAGTCTCTCATCGACGATGTTTGTCTCGGCCAGGATTTTTCTACTCGTATTTTGGTATTCTTTCTGATTCGAGTTACATCTTCCCGTTGCATCAAATGTATGCAAAGTCTAAACCTAGGATCGAAATATACAGTCTAGCTTATGTAAACTATTCTATTTTTATTCTATTTTCATTGTAAAGCGGATTTTTCTGGCACCTTTCAAGCTTCGGAATAGCAGACAATTTTTAACCTTAAAATGTCAATTCAATTCGATTTACCTTTCCAGTTTCTATTTTTAAAATGTAACGGACACAATAGTTTTTTTTTTATAGTCTGTTGTATGTTTCATGGATTCGCACGTAAATATATTTGCCATCATCATTGCGTTTTGGCAACTTATTAAGATGACGCTACCAATCGTTGAGACATTATGAAACTTTCAAGTTTAAATTCATAATAATAGTTATTTCAAGAAGTATCTCAATTATTATCTCTTACTAATGGTGATTTCTAGACGACCAAAGAAAAAAAACAATAAAAGTATTATTAAGTAATTTTAAAACCTAATTTGACCCATACAAAATCTTTCAATCAATCTCTTACATGAAAGAGCAACATACTACCATACTTACGTACAAACTTTCACCTTTATAAAATTAGTAGGATTATGGCGGTATTTGCAAATAAAAGGGAAAGGCTAACAAGGCGCTAGTGACAAATAAACATATCTTGTTCCACCTGAAGGTTCTAACCCATATTTTGGTGGATCTTATGTCAACAAAACATCCGCCAATGTTGTATCAGTAACCCATAAAAATAGTGTCGAAATTGGCTTCGTTCGGCAAAATATAGCTTTTTTGTGTAGGTCCCTTACGAAAGTTCCATTTTGCTATCATTTTTCGTTTTTACTAAATGTTTTAAAGGACCAGGTTCACTGAATATTATACGTTTTTCAGAATAATCTCAAAAAGGTTTTGAAATCTACAGTATTCACCAAACTATGGTGTATGACCAACCTATACATATGTTGCAGATTCATAGACCGTAAATAAATGTTCTTATAGACCCGTAAAAGTGTTTCTTAAATTTTGTCGTATTCTGTGGATGGTTCTATGCCTATAAAAAAAACTGTTGTTATTCAAATAGGCTACAATGGAGTTCTTTACAGTGGTAATTATCAACAAATCCATATTATATAACTTTACCAGAGTAACTTCTCCCTTTGCCAACTTTCTTACAAGGTATTTAACGGCTGCCTCCTACCTACTATCAGATTTATCTTATTACCCAATATTTCGGCGTCCACCTTAGTCCGAGCAAGGGGTGCATTGAAAACCAGCGCTGGGTGAACATCTATCTATAGGCATTCACCCAGTATATAATGCTGAATGCATCCCTTTTGCCAGCTAATAATAATTAATAATATAATATATTATTGTAACCTTAACTAGAGCAAGTCGCCTATGTGACTCCCTCCAAATTGTAATTTTTAGTTAGGTAAGTACTTAATGTATTGGATGATGTGTTTTTATGCTTGGCAATAAATGGTCATTTATTTATTACAAAATCATACATATAACAATTGACCTAATTTCTAATAATCTGAGCAAAAGCAAAGTTGAAGCAAATGTTTCTGATGCCCTTAGGGGCAACCTTGACCTATCCGACACGCAAGCGATTATAGGCGTTATGACAAGGGTTGTAAGAATTAAAATCCCACTTCATTATTCCCTTTAAAGCTGCGAGAAGGGCTTTGATGACTTTATACTTAATTATAAGATTCCCGGGGGAATCGCTGCGATTATATTCCCATGGGAATTACTTGAGGAACGTTTTTCTTGTACATTATATCTATAGGTTCATTCAAATCTGCTGTATCCCATTTATATAGAATGAAACTTGGAAAATGGTTCTTGTGATAGACCTATCAGAAAGGGTGAATTCGAAACTAATAAATTATTGATTTGCGCTAGTTTTTAGATTTAATTCGATTTGATCTTATTTAAATGACAATTTATTTATTGTTGCAGGTAAATG
The DNA here is from genome assembly GCA_947507615.1 of Hemithea aestivaria. NCBI lineage: Eukaryota > Metazoa > Arthropoda > Insecta > Lepidoptera > Geometridae > Hemithea > Hemithea aestivaria. The sequence goes on from OX382348.1 coordinate 11,316,929, forward strand.
AACGATGAACGGAAAAATAATAAAGGTTTCTCAGTATGAAATCCCAACTGGCGATTTAGTTGACGCTGAGAATAAGTGCGAAACACGAACCCTACCTTCGGTACAGGAGGGTTATGTGGGACTCCCCGTACAGTACGACTGCACGGGTATACCTGCTCAAACAACTCAGCGGCACTCTCGCATCGTCTTCATAATGCCTGGGAAACCTACATAGCCTTTACGTCCTGTCCTCCATCGACGACCGCCCATCTTTAAAGATGCGGTACCTTTTACAACCCTCCTATTGGAGCTGGATGCAGGTCGCTTCCAACCGGTATGTATGCATGGAGGTCCAAAGGGAAGGCCTATGTTCAGCAGTGGACGTCCTATGGGCTGAGATGATGATTGGGGGCCTGGAAAAAATCGCGAGAGCTCGGCCGTTCCCATCGACGGTGGTGATCCCAACTGGGTTTAGTTCAAATCAAAAATGGAGATACTCGAATCGTTCCTAGTGCATATAATATCAAACACTATACAACACCAAACGCAGCTCTTGTGTGATGGCATCTTTACTGTTTTTTTAAGCACCTTTCTAACGTAAAATGCCCGTCTTTTTGACAATTTGTAATATTATGTTATTAATAATATTATTTAAATTTGAAAATTATATTTCGCCAAATTTGTATAAAATATTAAGTACATAAAAACCGTAAAAAATAAGTAATTCGTTATAATGAATCAAGTGTAATTAGATTTTGTCTCTTATTTTGACGAATTTCGCCGAGAATGTAATTAAACGTACAAAGTAAATTAACAAACATGGTAGGTACAATATGACGTAAACGAAGCGCTGTTTAGATTAAATATTTACTTTAATGTGTAAATATGGGGGGAGGGGGAGTGATTATCTTCAGTCTTTTAAATAGGATCGATCCAAATACGGCATGATTATTGAAATTAATTGTTTTTGATAGGGAAATAGCTATAATTAATACATTTTTTTCGGATTTTCGAATATTTTTTTACTGACTGATCTATCAACGCACAGCTCAAACCAGTGAACGGATTCACTTGAAATTTGGAACATAGATAGGTTTTATGATGTAGACCTCCGCTAAGAAAGGATTTTGCGACACGGGCAAAGCCGCGAGCACAAGCTAGTTTGTTATAAATTAGCCTTTGACCCTCGTAATGATAGCAGACTAAACCTAGAACACGGGATAAATCCCCCTCTCTGGCTTCACTGAACATCGTGCCGGAACACGGTCATAATGATCGTTGAGTAACAACGTCATCGGTACTACGATAAGTGTTTTATTAGACAAATAAAATCGTTTACAAAACAAGACAATCCGACACGCGTAGTAAAAAAGTCGACTCAAATTTTGAAATGAAACCACGCTATGCAGCTAGTTATAACAGACTTACCTTACACTTTACCCTATTATACTGAGTACCTTCAAGTGTAGCCGTACTAGAATTTGCAAAGTGATGGGCACTTGAACAGGATCTTTAGTTAACCGTCTAGTCCCACAACTTGAAATAGGCGAAGTTATTTCATTGCCCACGTATCGTAGTTGGCAGTTTGAATGTCCTGAAAACCCTGGGAGTAGATGTACTCCTTCCTGAAATGTAAATCTCTTAGAAATAGAGCTAAGTTTTCAACGAATGAGAGAGTTCGGCCACGAATCGCTTTTCTTTTTCAATAAAATAAGGTGCATGATTTTTGTGTTTCGGCAATTGGGTTATAAAAGTATTATATTTTAATTTGTTCGAGTTTCTTTAAACTCGTTTTTCGGAAAATTTCAAGAAATGTACTCGCTCAAGCTTGTAAGATTAGAACATATAACATTAAACTCTAGAAAGCTTATGATCATCTTACATGTCTTTCGTTAGTCGTGTCGTAAATTTTGTTTTGCATGTTCGTCATTTTGACTATCGTAAGTTTTGTGTATAAATAGAGATACCAATGTTAAAGCGGAATAAAATACAGTGAACTTTGTCGGTGTTGTGAGTTTTAATTAATTCTACGTATTGTAACAATAGGCACTAGTTTGCCGAAGTCTATTGTTAGCAGTTAGCAGACAACGTAAGCTGAACTTTGCTAACTTATAGTTCACTTGTTTATAATACATATTTCGATTTAATAATTGCCAATTGTATCTAAAGTCAAACTTTCACAAATTGAAAGAGTAAAAAAGATACATACTGTTTTACTGTGCTTCGGTAAGAGGGCACTGTAGCTAGTGAAATTACTGGGCTGGAGAGTCTTAACATCTTATGACTCCCAAGTAAGAAGCGTTGGCGCAGTGCACTGGGTAGCACTGTGGTAATTATGGGCAGCGTTATCTCTTACCATCAGGAGAACGTCTTGGTCGTCTTCTTACTTGCGTTGTTTAAACATACTACATACAAACTGTGTGTTTATAATATTAATAGGACGTCACGACAAAAGTGTGGATTTTATGTGTTCGTCATTTTGACGAAAGCAAGCTATGGAAGGTTAAAAAATATAAATAGAAGAAACTGATGTTACAAAATCCCGTGAATTTTGTTGTTGTGAGTTTCATGAATTCTTCGTATTGTAACAATAGACACCAGTTTGCTGAAGCCTATTGTTAGCAGCCGACGTAAGCTAAACTTTACTAACTTATTGTTGACTTGTTTACAATACATGCTATATTTAGGTGAAATCAATAACTGGGTTTGATAAATTATATGCTAAATTGTAAATTTTGTTGTTAGATTTGTGATTTTTACGCTCTGAAAACCATTGTTTTGTTATACCCGAATTGACCCACTTAGAAGTCCAAAATATACATATTTTATGGTCATTTTGTTTTCGTCTCATATTAACAAGCAAGTATTGAAAACAGCTCGACTGATTTGGATAACATTTAAATGGATGTAAAAAATCCAAATCCCTTTGAAACAGAAAATATCCAAATCGGTCAGGCGTCTTCAAGTTATCGGTGAACATTAACAAATGTACATAGAAAAAAAAATTCCGACGCAACGATTTGAAAATCTATTCCATTTTTTATACAGTTTAAAAATTAGACCTATATTGAACTAAGTGCCGAACGTAAACTAAGAAAGTTCATGTATAAAGTAAGTGTGCATAATATTATAGTCCTAAAATAACCCAGTGATTTCAGCATCAAGACCCCCATATTAACAAGAAAAATCTCATCGGAATCAATTTCCTCGGGCGCCTGTATCCAATCTGGGCCAATCCTTCGTCACATCAAGTCACACGCTTCGGTTTTTGCTTAATTCACCCCCTAACACCCTTTTTATGCCCTCTAGTAGAAATGGGGTGGGTGGAAACGAAATTGGGTATCGCGTAATTTGACAATTTTAAGTGGCTGTACCACTGGCATAAGATTCCCGAAAATCTTGTAAAATATAGTAGTAGATAATAGGCTCTAGGCTTCTAAAGGTATTCATGAAATAATTCTCGATACACTGATTCGATTCCTAGTTTTGCTTATTTTTGATTTTTCTTGATGTGTCTTGACAATATGTACATAATGCCTGTAAATTTTTACTTGGTGGATTAATAACTGGCTAAGATGTGGTCTGCAATAGAGTAATAGAGCGTGGTAGGCTCTATTACTTTCTTAAAATTTATTTTTCAAATGTAGTTTCCTCTTGGAAATAGTTCTAAAATGACTTTTCATTGCAACCAATGTTAGCCAATGCAGTTTCAAGTAGCCGATATTCCTACAAGGCTTGTAAAAAAAGGTTATTTTAACACTTTTAAACTCTCGCGATTTGAAATGTTAAATTTATAAATCGGTTCTTTTCGTCTAATAATCGACGCCGGAAGACCGACTCTCCAGTTTGCTCGTGACCACGGTTCCTGTAACTGAACCGAAACGAGGTTGGTTTTATAATGATTTTGTAAAACTAACATAAAAATAATTACGCGAAAAAACTCCATTATTAAATTAACAAAAGATTGTTTTACAAATATTAACATAAACATTCGTTTAATTACATTAAATCTTGACGTGATATACGATTCTTATTCAGCTAAGAAATAGAAGCTTAAATCTCACAAATGTGAGACATCAATTATCAAATCTCGTTAGGGAATGGATTAAAGGCTTTGTGACCTTTCTAGAACCTTTTTGCGAGTCAAGTGTGAATTGTTGAGAAAGATTAATGCATCTTATTACTGAATGTCTGCCGAGCCATGGATCCGAAGTTATGGGGTACCGACATGACAGTCAGATATGTCGCAGCCCACACGAAGATGGTGGATGAACGAGATTCCTTATGCAATAGCTGACAACTATAGACCATAGCCGAGAAGCAGCAGGGCTATTCACTTATTTGTCAGGGAACTGAACCAAAGACTGAATGGTCAAAAATGTATGAAATGACGTGAAATACATTTTTGGCAATTAATTCGGTCTTCGTTTCGGTTCCCTGACAAGTGATATCCCTACAGATGGAGAAAGGTCTTTGCCCACAGTGGAACAATCTCAGATAATGTGTTGATTTTCGAGTTTTAATTCAAGTCATCGCATTTTTTTTATATCAAGCGTCGTACAAGCAGACGGCCCTCCTGATGGTGAGTGGTTACCGTCGCGCCAGACGTATACAATACCAGTGGCAATCTTGACAGTGTCAGTCTTTGCCGACGTAATGTTAGACAAGAAGGCAACACACCCTACCTTCACTGAACATCATGTCGAATCTTAGGGTTTTTTGAAGGTGGCAAAATTTCTCCTTTCATCTTAATCAAAAATATTTTTGTTTACAAAGTTATTTAATATTCTCGTACAGTAAATGTTAATTAGTTACTTAATCTTCATTGTTATGATTTGTTCCGCTCTCAATTTAATCTGGACCGAATTCGAAGCGAAAGCAAACGTCTGCCTGTTCCTTAATTACATCTAATTTTAGCCGTTTGCCGAGATATCAAACTTTACAATTATAATGAACAAACAAACAAATATAACAGATAATAATTACAATACTGCTGTTTCGTGACTTTGAGATTTGTTGGCGCCCAACGTGGGGCTGATCCACCAATTTTGTAGCGATAGGTTTTAGTGTAGGATCTATGTTTGTTATTACTTCGCTTTTAAACTTATTAACTGATTGAGAGGAGGTAAATTTACAAATTGAGTAAAATATACAAACTCAGTACTTTTCTACTTTTTTTTCTTTTTAACTTTTTTTTAGCTCCGCTCCGTTTAGATTAAGTATCCAGTTTCTTGTAGTACGTATGCGGATCTTTATTAACATTGTAAAAAAAAAAACTATTTATTTCATCTAGGTATACTTGTAAAATCAAAGCTTGTAGAAAACTTTAATCAGACAATAAACTCTCTTTCTTTTGTGTTGTATGATAAATGAATACCTGATACCTATAATAAAATACTATATATATAATAAAAAACTATTTAATGTTGTGAAAGTTAATGCCAAAGCATAATATTTCATCTTCAACCAGTTTTTAAATGTAAGTAAGAAATCGAACAAGCTCCAAATTTCTTATGTAAGTACAATCGTTAACATTTAGTACTAAGCTAAGGATTTGACTAACTTACAACTATAACACTTATATTTATAATGCGAAACAAGCCTAAATATATATAATAGCGTTTAAGAATGTTTGTCGATCTTAAAGACGACATTAACAGTCAAAGTCTGGCCAACTACGCGTAGAATTAGACTAAATCGAGTGGGTAGAATTTGCAAACAAAATGGCCGCCGACCGCTAAGCTACCTAATGTCTCATGTAATAGGTGTATATTATTTTAGCTGGGATTTTGGCAAATAGGGTAGACTTCCTTTGCAGGAGGTTGAATAGGCACCCCAACAGTGTTAGTTATTCTATCGCCTGATCAGATGTGCAAACATTACTGTGCTTCGGTAGGAGGGCACTATAGCTAGTGAAGTTACCGGGCTGAAGAGTCTTAACATCTTGTGTTTCTTAAGTAAGAAGCGTTGGTGCAGTGCACCTAAAATTTTACATTATTGTGTACTGATTATGGTCAGCGTTATTTCTTACCATCAAAGGGGCGTCTTGCTCGTCTTCTTACTTCTTTTAATTTAAAAAAATCAGCTCAGCTCAGCCGTGTACCCGCCGTGTACACCAGTGTACCCGCTAGGACATTTTGAATTAAAAACTACTTAATGTATTGCTTTAAGATTGACTTTTTAGGAGTTCTTTGTTAGGATTTTCAATTTTCGTTTTCTTTGATAGCATTTTCTTAATATTGTTAATTGAAAGGTGTCTGGCTGTTTTTTTATTTTTATTTAGAAACAGACATATTAGATGGCCTGACTGATGATGACTAAAATGTATTTCGAAATATTTAATCTAAATCTAAGTCTACAAAAATTTTACTTACAGTTACTGATTCACTGACTGATTTATCTGTGTATTGCTGAAACCGTTATAGTAATTGGGTCAAAATGTAGAATACAGATAGGTTTTATGACGTAGACTTTTTTTACAAAGGGAAATGCGTTTATACTCATTTTGCATACTCACTCGTAGGTATGTATCTACCTCACTAAGAAAGGATTTTGCCACACGAAGAAAACCGCGCGCATAAGCTAGTTTAACATATAATTGTCCTCAATTCTTCCATGCAAATGTAGTAACATATTATGTAACTTCAGAGTAATTATAACCTATAAAACAAAGTTAAACACAAATCCTGCATACTCCATACAAGTCCATTTAAATTCAGGAGTCCAAACGAGCCCATCCAAGCTTAGGTCCGGGGTTTTAATCTCGGTAAATTAGTTTCATAATCGTCTACGCCGGCAATAACCGTAAAAAACTTGGTGAACTGCACAGATGTGTGTAAGGATTGATGGCGTGATTTTAACTGAGGGATTCATCCCGCCTTCTACGTTAAGCTGCTACCATCTACGGCCGCATCGGCGCTTAACATCTCGCGAGATCGTTGTCAAAGACTGACCTTCAATGAATAAAAAATAAGTGTTTAGTTTTGTTAGTGGTGCCTATCTGCCCTGTAGCTCCTAAAACGCAGTATTCGACTTTCCTGACAAATATAGCTAAATTTCCACCTTCGCCCTAATTTAAAACCGGCAAATGATACTAAATTTATGCTATAACAAATAACAACAATGTAAATCGAATAATTTTAAAATATATTGTTTGACTTGTGTGCAAAATAAATTTCTTTCCTTCTTTCTAAATGTTCAAAACCAATTAATTATTAAAAGCGTCAAAGAAATATGGGAACAAGTGACATTTAAAAAAATAACATTTTAAAAACTAGCTATTATTACCATCTAAGTAATCTAAGACGAATCAAATGTACCCAAACTCGATGGGGTTGCGTCGTTTAATAATTACAGAGTCCCTATGGCCACTTTCAAGCTCCATCATCAGATTAGCACGATTTCATTATAATATTGCATTGTCAGCCGATTTATACATGCATGCAAAATTTCAGCTCAATCGAAAACCGGAGAGTGGACCAAATTAAACTTGCGAGATTTGATTACAGACAGATAACAGACAGGTGAAAGTAAATAAAAGCTCGTAAAAAAAAAACAGCAAGTGACATGCTCGCGTCATACTACAACGTATTCGCGGCATCTTTTCAAGTATATTGTCTACGATGAAGGGTGCTTCGAAGGTGCTTCTATAGGCGTTACTCCAGGCTCTTATCAGATTACGGCGAGAGGCTTTGTTGACAAACTCTCTCTGATTTACGCTGATTACGTAACAACCTCTCACAACTTTTAATATGATGATGAAATATTGCGCTTATTCGCTGCAACAACTCAACGGGGATACTTAGAAAAAAAAGCGAGGTGGCCAAGGGTTTATGAGATGCAGATGTAATTCTGAATCACGTTTAACACCGGGGGTAGACTTCCTTTGCAGGAGGTCGACAAGGTGGGTACCCCTACAATCTTACAGTGCCAGTTATTCTATCGCCTGAGCAGTGATGTGCAATCATTACTGTGCTTCGATAGGAGGGCACTGTAGCTAGTGAAATTACTGGGCTGAAGTCTTAACATCTTATGACTGTCATGTAAGAAGCGTTAGCGCAGTTCATCCAGAATTTTTCCTTTGTATAATCCTGGGTAGCACTGTTCTAATTATGGGCAGCGATATCTCTTACCATCAGGAGAGCGTCTTGCTCGTCTTCTTACTTCGTTGTTTAAAAAAACTCAGTTTGAATCCCGGCCCTGCACCCTCGACTAAATATAGTAAAATGCGGATTTTCCACTCGCTATACTGGTGGTAGGCTTCGGTCGTGGCTAGTTACCACCCACTGGACAAAACTGTGTCACCAAGCGGTCATTGTGACCGTGTTCCGACATGATGTTCAGTGAAGTCAGGGAGGAATTATAGCCGCCGCCTTCGCCGCCTCCTTCTAGGTTTTGTTTGCTACCATCGCATTGAAAGCAATAGTAATAAATATCGCGAAAAAAAAATTCCAAAATTCGTCATGTTTGAATGTTTGTAAAGCAAACAAAGCCGGCATCTTGTATAAGGCTTATCTCTCATTGTCCCAATCGTGGGACAAATAACAACTGGAACGGCTATACCTCTGTATAATAAGATGAACTAATTATAATACGTTGAACTAGATACGTTGCGTTGGTTGATTAGGTGAACGACAAATACGGATAAGCCATGCTACGGGACGCGAAATTAACCAGTTATGTTGTTTGTTTTTTTGTCTGTCAATTAGATTATTTAAATACATTGGACATGTATTTTTTCCTTTTTAAATTGGATTAAAAATGTGAGAGATACAATGCACTAAAGTTGATTGGTGGGAGTTTGTGATGTCACTGTCCGGACTCGGGTCGGTATACATTATACCTGGATAGCGTAACGTAACTTCACTCAAAAATCTCAGCTATTTTTATTTCACTCACAATTAATGAACGCGTATCTAATAATATTGTTTTTGTTATTTTTTTAGGGATATTGTTTCAAAGTTCAACTTACGTAGCAAGAGGTCACTAATATTATGAATCAAATAACTGTTTATTGACACTCAAACAGAAACATCACAATTATAAATTAATTATAAGACACGTGTGTACACACATACGAGGCACTGATGTATGCGATCGTCAGTACCCCACACATTATGTTCAAAGCCCGATGTGTGTGTATATGTGTCGACATATTAATTACGGAGTGATTTTTAAAATTTTTGACCCTGTCAACATCTCTATTATTGGTTGCTTCCTGATAAAAGTGCTGTGCTAGCCGTTCTATCACTAAGTGCTCAGTGGTCCCCGGGTCGGTTTGATCTGTCTTAGCTCAGTACAAACGTATTGCGTTTTCCTTCATTTTATTTGTGTTGGTGCCGTAAAATAAAACATCCGATGGGATCAGGGACTCTTTGTACAAGGCTTACTTTTGACGAACCTTATGTATCTACGTTTTATAAAACGTTATCAAGATAATAAATTGTAAAAAATACTGTTTATTTAATATCTGCATCTATTTTTGTGCCAATTTTTCGAGAAATGTTACAGATATTAGGTAAAATACTATATTTTGTAAATTATTTTCATGACATTTTTATTCAAACAAAATTTGTCAACTTCCCACAGCTCAAATCGCTGAACGAATTAGATTAATTTTGGCACACAAATAGGTACTATGACGTATGACGTAGACTAAGAAAGAACTTATCCAGGCGGGTAAATCCTTGAGACTAGTTATATTTTAAAGTGAATCGAAAGAATTTTCAGAATTAATAAAAGTTTACAAAACTTTAGAATTCTCCGAACTCCAATAACCTTTTCAAAATATTAGTTTAGTGTGATTTTACTTCGATACTTCGACCATAAATAAATTGAAGTTTATTGGGGACTGCAATAATTCACGTGAATCTTGAAGTGGATGACACAGACCATGGAATAATGCAGACACCGCGCACCGAGAACTAAAGTTCATTGGCTTCCCTTGCCATTTCCCATTTCCAAGAACTTGACAGTCAATGGCGATCGTTTTTATACAATCACTTTTCGTGTTTTATTGTATATGTTTAAGCCGAGTGGCGTAAGTAAACACGTCAAGCAATTTCAGTGCGTTGTATTTCAGTTGTATTATGTAAAATTTTAAGAAAAAAATGTGTTTCCATTAATATTTAGTAACCGACTTGACCGACGATTTATTTTTGCTAAACACCCATATTTATGTCTCGTCAGAAACTTAACGTAAAACGTATTCAAAAAACCTGCGACGATGTCGTCAGTTTTTTCTTTGGAGCGGTATCTGCTTATTTTACTGTCTGCGGTTGCATCTATAACTTTGATATCAAGGGAAAGAGTTTCTAGAAGTTGGTAGTTGGCTTGCATTCGGCATCCGAACTTTACCAGAGTTGATCGTCTCGGTTACTTGCTCATGACAGTTTTCTGGAAACCTACAACCTAACTGGATAGAGAATACTATCTAGTTCGGCTATTATTAGGGTTGCGGATAGATAGATAGATACATAATACATACTACATGGATATAGGTATATTTTTTTATTATAGTTAGTCTTTGACCACGATTTCGTGTGATGTTAAACGACAAAGCGGCCGTAGGTGGTAGTGGACTTAACCTGGAATGCGGGATAAATCCCTCCCTGGATTTATTAAAGCCGACGTCACACAAAGCTAGGACGCACGGGAAAGTGATCGCGATTGCTATGGATGTGTCAGCGAGTCAGGGTGCGTACGAATTCGTAAATTTGTACATTTTTTATCGTTCCTGGCTCTGAATTAGGGCATTAGAATAAGTGAAATTAAAAGATGAAATAACGAGAAATGATTAAATCGAAGGCCTAAATACAACGTTTAGCTGTGGGCAATTTTAACAGTTGATGAAGCACATACTTTATACGTTAGGTAAAGGTAAAATACAAAACCATTAATTGAAAAGCCTGCACCATAACAACCGAAAACAAAGGATGAGTGATTCAATTTATAACACGTGTAACTCCCTCGGGCATTTTTTACTTTTCATTATTTTACGTATTAACAGGTGTGTTGAAAGAGAAACAAAATGAATTAAAATCTGTTTCTAAAAATATAACAACGTTAAATCAGAACATAAAAACGTAAGCTCCGAAAGCCTTACCATTATTTTGAGCTTTAAAAATTGGGTCCGTTGAAATCCTGTTTTTTAACGAATAATAATATCTATTTTTGTCGTATAACAAGGTGCTATTTGTACCTAGCCTATGAAAGGAGGGAAGATTAAACCTCATATGGATACTGTACCCAATTTGCTTTGGCGTTGGTGCAGTGCACTTAGAATTTTACGTCATTGTGAATGTGAAAATCCTGGGTGTCACTGTACAAAATATTATGGGCCGCGTTATCTCTTACTTTCAGGAGAGCGTCTTGCTTCTTACATTTTTGCATTAAAAAAACAAAAAAGTAAAGCTTACAAGCAAAATACGTTATTAAAGCAAATAGAACCTCATTGTATTAAAGTTAATGGTGTACCAATTTGCTGTCTTGTTGCTCAAATAGATCTCTTCAAACGCCTGTACTATCTGGTGTTATAAATATATTTGCAAAATACAAAATCAAAACTTAGTTATCAATTTCTATTTACATAAATGTATATTTGATTTCAAACTGGACGTAATAAAATGGATTATCTAATCCATCCACGTCAATAATGGACCACAATAATCATGAAACTCGCTTCAAATTGATAGATATAATGATTGATCTATTACAGAGCTGCCTTCCAAACTTGCCAAATTATTGGAGCCCACAAATTATTTGGATTAAATTGTTTACGCTCATCAAATTGTGTAGAATACCGTTTATAAACACAAAAGAACTGTTATTACATTTGTTTTCGATAATTACAAGTTTAATTATTAACACTTTACTACAAAGACCAGTGAAAAATGATGATTTATTTCTTTTTCATGGATAAAGAAATATACGCAGGGAACGTTTATAAGGGCCGCCACTGATTTGCCAAAAAGGACTAAATTTTTATTTACCTTAACAAAGTATTCTTAAAATTAATTTAAATTATTACCCTATAAAATTGATAAGCAAATATGCTTCATTTAACCGTATTTGAAAAAGCTTTCTTAATTTTTTTTTTTTTTGTTTATTCTACCGACTTAGCCAAAAAATGTTCAAACAAATCATCGCGTCTTATAAAAGGCAGATGTTACGTCAGATTGAGCACTTAGGTCATAAAGCGTAGTAAATCTAGCCGCTATAAACATCCTAGCCGACATCCCTTGAGATCTTGTAGGTGAAGTGCGCTATATTATGTTAGGTATGCTTAGAGCACTGAGTGGGTAAACCTACAAAGTATAAAGAGGTAGGTATTAGTGGGAAAATGCGTACTTATTATGTACTTATTTACTTAGCATACTATACTTAAGCTCGCGACTTTGCCCGCATTGAAAAATCCTTTCTTAGCGATTGTTTACGTTATAACTTCTATCTCTGTGCCAAATTTCATCTCTATCCGTTTAGCGGTTTTAGCAGTCAATCAGTCAGTTACACCTACTTTCTTTTTAAGTATCTTAGAAGACTCATAAATAATTTAGAAATAACAAAAATATATTTTAATAGGCCAGCCTTACTTGGCTCAAATACTCGTGTGCATTGTCAAATTCCCTCACAAAAACACACAAAAATTTTAATTAAAGAATTTATGACAACGTGCAAACACTTAGCACCAAGTGGATCGCCATATATGGCGAAAACCTATATATAGGTATTATAGTACGCCAATATTTGTGATACGCCAAAGTTAAGCTCCCCAGCCTTCTGAAATCTTAGTAAAGTATGAAGTAGGATGATTAAGCCAAAAAAATGACGCGGCCGACATTTTGACGTAATATGACAAATGATGCGGGTCGCGCTTGATAGATGGCGGTAGTGAGACGTGTGGTTTACTGGCTTATTTTAATTAAAAAGTTTTGATTGAGGCGGTGATTCACGTGACTCATCATCATCATCATCGACCAATGCATGATATGCTGCGACTATTTACTATACCTCTTGCTATGTAGGAGGCAGTCGTTAGGTAATGCTGCTAAATTTACTGGTACTGATTATGGGCAGTGTTATCTCTTAACATCAGGAGGGCGTCTTTTTTTTATATGGACAAGTAAGAAGACGACAAGACGCTCTCCTTATGTTAAAAGATAACGCTGCCCATAATCAGTACAGTGCTACCCAGAATTTCACAATGATGTGCAATTCTAGGTGCACTGCACCAACGCTTCTTACTCAAGAGTCATAAGATGTTAAGACTCTTTAGCCCAGTAATTTCACTAGCTACAGTGCCCTCCTACCGAAGCTTAGTAATGTTTGCACATTACTGCTCAGGCGGTAGGAATAGCTGGCACTGTTGGGGTACCCACCTAGACGACCTCCTGCAAAGGAAGTCTACCCCCGGGTCTTGCTCGTCTTCTTACTTTTCCCATTAAAAAATCATCATCAGCCTATGTTCGTCCACTACTGGACATAGGCTTCTCCCATGACTCGCTACTTAACTCAGTCCTCCGTCTTTCTCGTCCAGCCGCTCCCAAAAAACTGTTCTGTTGGAGTATCAACCCCATTTTTTTATGTCATGGTAACATGAGCAAAGTGAAAGCCAGCTGGTATCTCATTTATGAACCTTACTAATATTATAAACGTAAAAGTTTGTAAGAATGGATGTCTGTATGTTTGTTACTCTTTCACGCCTAAATGACTGGACCGATTGAGCTTAAATTTGGTATAGAGATAGCTTAGACCCTGTAATAACGATAGACCCTATAGGCGATAGTACAGCGGGTAAAACCGCTGATCGCAGCTAGTATAATTATATTTAATTAATTAAAACTTGTAATAAACCAAAGTTCGGAAGATTCTTTGCATTGCGTGGGTTCTAACCCGAACAAGATTGGGCCAAGCGTGGGCATAGGAGTGGGCCCGTTTACTTACTCCTTAATTTTATTGTTGTTCAGAAATAGGTAAGTCTTCCAAAAATAAATTATTGATTTTGTGGTCTACCCACTAACCTAACAAGTAGAAAAACTTTTGCATTTCATGCACAACTTAATATAATAAAAAAATATATTTGTGTAAAAATTAATAAAATAAATAATTATTATTATATATCTCTACTCAAGGATGTAAATAGACTTTCACACGGTTTAATCTCGCGGGTAAATAATTTGTGTTTAAAAACATCATATTATGTTAAGAATAGCTATTTGTTCAACAAGTGAGAGTTTTTTGTTGTGAGTACAGAGTTTACATTTTCAATTAATAAATTCTAGGGATTTAAATAATATTTCGAAATTTGTCATACCGCACGAGCGAAAGAACATAAGGACGAATCTCTTAACACCAATGATTACTGATAGCGCATTAACCAAAGAATTTCTAAAATAATAAAGACGAGTACAATATCGCATGCTTTAGTGTTACCATATGACACATAAAAGTAACTCCCGAGACACCGGGGTACCGCTAGAGCCGGGAAGACAGTTTTCATTTTCCAAATGGTTTCCATTGTCTAGCAACACCATCCTTTTTCTTTTTATGGGACATTTGACACATTCCTACTTTCCTCGACGAGATTTATTGGTTTTCTGATACAAATGGTACATTAACTTGATATTCCTTGAAGGGAAGTATTTTTGCTGGAATCCACGTGGAAATCTTTTTAAGTAGTGAATAGTGAGATTTATGAGCTACGTTTTCTTAGGGATTGAATAATTATGTTTTGACTGATTTCAAGATATCGGGATGTACATTGTAACAGATCATCCTAATATAAATTCAAAACCTGTCTTTGCAGACGTACGAATTATTTTTAAAACGTAATTCAATAATACATTTATTATACCAATTAATTATTATAATATCGAGCTGTTCTTTGATAGATAAGTCAGTCAGTTAATATTTATTTATTTATTAAAGCATTCCAACATAATGTACACCTTTACTAACAATTACACACATTTTTTATATAATATACATGCTAAGTGTCATTATTACATTTGTGGGCACAGATTGCATTTAATGAGGTGTGCGAGTAACTTAGCATTAAAATAATATTATAATAAAAAAGAAAGAAAATAAAATACAAAAGATTAAATGCAAAAAAAGGAAGTCAAGTATATCATATTTTTAATCAGTTTATTTAGAGTTTCCATAGCGTATATTAAAAGTACAACAAATGAATAACGAAATTTAAGTAAACAATAATAAATCCAAAGTGTAAAGTTTCAGCGATCCTTTAAACTAATTAATTTCGATAAACAAATTGAAACCTCATTTCAATCGAGAACAAAATCCTTTCAAACTTAGTTTTTCAAATTTGGGAGTTTCCAAAGTTTGTAATGGCAACCCTGTTTTAACATGTCGTCAAAGGTTTAATATGGCGCGCTCGGAGAAGCGTATGAATTTTAAATGTATCTCGAATATTTGAGAGTGATGGTAAATGTAATTTTGGTAATGGCAATGACATGGCAGTAGATTTAACTTGTCATATTAACGTTGAAATGTCGAGTGCTGTGAAAATAGGTTTGCTGTTACGATCTTAATTTGAACTTTGTCATAGACAAATATTCTACATCAATGATTTGAACACTGTTTAGAAATAACATACTACTTCGGAGTTATACAAATAATTCTCACCTTACTGAAAATCACCAGTCCTCTCAAGTATTTCCAGCATCCTTAACGCCTGACTACCCAGTTTTCAAAATTAGCTCTACCACTAGTAACTAAAGGCACAAAAAGTCCTTTCAGCTAGAAAATACGTTTTCACTTAACCGAGCCACACTTCTATTCTTTGCCCGGTTCATTTGGCTTTTTATGCTTTCAATTTGTGTTGCCAGTTACCCCGCTATTTGCACTTACAGTACAAAAGTGTGGGAGGAATTACGTTAATATAGCAAACACTGGTTATTCAAAAACTTAAAATAATTGAAGTTATTTTTTTATGATTAAAACAAACTGGGAAAAGGACTAGACTTTCCTTTGTATTTCAATAACTTTTTGAATAATTTTGAGGTTTTTGCATAAATACAGATATTAAGAATAGTTCTTATTATTATGTACGAATATATACATCTAATCTCTAATCTAGGCATTCTTTCTTTCTTAATGTTTATAACTCATGATATTTAAATGTTATATACCTATATTTAAATAAAATATGTGATTGTTAATCTGTTTTTTCATCTCAATAAACAAACAAAAAAAAAATTATACTTATTCAAAACTTGAATCCTACCCGAAGCGCCAGTATTCGAGTTCAATTTGTGATATCAATGGCTTTTAACGTACAAATTAATGAAATTCATTTAACTAAGTTGTATAAATTGCACGACTATTACTTCAACTGTAGCTGTTAATTAGATTTGTTTAATTAAATTTTGATTAAACTTTATAGATTTTAAAACTATGTGGTGCATTAATGAACATTTTATTGTATTTCTAACCCGCACTTGTACTGTATTAATATTCTTATTCTAAAAATGGTTTTGCATTCTTAGATAATATGACACCGTGACACACAGCGTGTGTCGCTAGTGCATAATATAACATTTTTAATTTTTACATTACAGGGAATGTGAAACCCCACGTTGGGCGCCAAAAATCTTGCTATCAATAGCAGCGCCTAGCGATTTTACTTTAAATATTATGTTATCGAAGCCTACATTCATCCTAAATTTCAGTCCGATAGGTTAGATAGGTAGGTCCGGAAGTTTAGGCGTGAAATAGTTTATTTTATACAACTGTTCCATTAATTTTGAGAGCCATACTTGTTCAAAATTTTGTGTTAGTTAAAGTTAAATTATAGGTAATATCTTACGAAGTAAAAAAAATGTACACTGATTTTAACCCAATTTATATTATTCGAAAGGATAAACTTTAAACACAGAATCGATAATGCTGCCGTTTCCCATCTGTAAAACGCTGACACGTATCTGGTCCACGCATTACCGATTCGTCCCGACAGGAGGCGTCGATCACGTACGTCTACGCGACTTGAATGCTACATCTCGAGTGAGCCGCGCGCGACTGTTCATGTCCAATCGATGTTTTTGTCAACTACCCGCACTTTTTATTTACTCTTCAAACTTTTCGGATATTGCCTATGTGAGCAAAAAGTTTTGGGAATACGGACTGTAATACGGATGGACCTTTCAGTTAATTCATTTTTTTATGAAACACACTAATCTAGCGTTTTTCTTTCACTTCGCTCGAGATACTAGTCTAATATTTTTTTGTGTTTTTACTCCAATAGAAAGTGATTTGACTTTGACAGTTATTAAATTTAAAAAACCCCTCATGAATATCCATAACTTTTGAATGATCTGAGTGAAGACTGTGGAAAATGACTTTATTTAATAGGGCAGTCCCACTTAGTGCTAACGTTTGCGTAAAGTGCCAAACTCCAACAAAACACCAAACTTTTTCTTCGAGAATTTGACGTCTGTCACCATACACCACACCACATTTGCGTGCATGTCCTTTACACTGTTTAGGGAAGTATCAGTAGAATTTGAAAACAGTCACAGAAAACCCTTGCATTTGGAATTTGGAGTCAGCAGAAAAAAGGCCAAACACTTATTCAAGGCCTTGATTTAATCCATACTTCAATAAAATCGTAAGTCCTCAAGACGAATAACCCACTCCTAACGTTTGCGCATTCAAATGTTTTTTACACATCTTCCATCTCTTTCGTGTGTTTACAGATTTAACGTGTACGAAAGAGAGGGTGACGTGTGAAAAATAAGCCACATAAAGCGAGCGGGTCTTTTAAATAATTTAGTATTGGGTTTTATCGTCCATTCTCGAAGTAATCTGCATTTATGGCGCTAGAATGGGGCAAAGGGCTGTATTCTATGACATGTTGTAAAAGTTACACGAGATGTGGAGAGTTTTTGTGCTTCCTGAGGGTTATAGGCTGAGAGTCCTCAAATCTAGAGTGACCAATATAATTTAGGGTTCTACATAGGCTTTTGAGCTTTATGCAAAATGTCGCCTTTTTTTGAGTGGTGATGAATCTGTTGTTCTATTTAATAGATGTCCTAAAATTTAAGAAAAATCACACACGAATTGTGATTAAAAACTGTGTTTAGTTTTAAATTTTAAAGAACTCTGGCGAGAAGTTTAATTTAGGGTTTAGAGAATCTCTCTATCTAATATTCTACCTCGTGTGATTGTTTGTTATTATTTTCTTTGTTTTTTTTATAGCTCTACGAATAGACCGTAAAGTATTTAATATATAGACCGTAAAGTATTAACCAAACGCAGACGCTATTATAATATCATTAGAATTATTGCAAACTTGGCCTATATCAAGGTCCTATAAAAATATCCCTTATCATTCCGTGCAAGTCTGTAGTCTGTAGGTGTAGCCAATGATTAATGATGGTTCTATTCAATCTCGACTCTCCCTGAAGGGTTTTATGAACTCTGAATAATTTGTATAAGTGAATGTGTTCAATTGATTTATGTTTGTGAGGGATATATCAATTTTACAGATGAGTAAGTTTAGGATGATAGAAATTTACTGGACGGAACGGAATGAAAAACAAAAGTATCCCAAGTACTAATGCCACGCGCTTTTTTTACTATTGTTTGTTCTAATTTAATTTGGCATAACGAAACGTTTGTGCTTGACCCACTGCTTTATAAGAGAATGGTACCTTACTTCAGCTTCGTATCAATTGATATGATGGAAAATATAATTATTCCCCTCTAATTTATCGAAAAGGAGTTAATTTTCATTTACCATGACAACCACACCAAAAAAACTTACCCCGGTGTTGTAGGATTTTGTATTATCATACTTTTTGACAAAACTGGCGCCCAAAGTGGGTCGGGATATCTTCAGCCGAGGCATGTTTCTGAGATAGCATTTAGGGCGTGTTCCTACGAACCGTGCTTTATCACGCGTAGAGCGCGTCTTGTAAGAAATTAGTTGCATAACTTATAAGCTTTCATTTAACTTTTTTTATGACAAAAAACAATATTAGCAAATCAGGTGCATTATGATTACTCATACCAGACACAATGCCACTCAACGCAACGTTTCGAAATTCAAAATTATGCGCGGAATTATACTGTGTCTGTTAAGAGATTCCTGTTAGTTGTTAAATCTTATCACGCCCAGAAATTACAAATAGGTACATTTATTAGAGCGGGCGCTAGGAGTGCGCGAGTGAACTCCGGTAAATGAATGTCAGATAAATTGATGTGACATAGGACTCTATATTTACATTACAAATTTCAAAACACAGAGCATGCGGTGGCTTAAGCGCGGCTGTAAGTTAGATTCTGCGCGTGGTCAGCGCGGGTCGTCTGAACACGCCCTTAGCCCTCAGGTTATGTACC
The DNA here is from genome assembly GCA_947507615.1 of Hemithea aestivaria. NCBI lineage: Eukaryota > Metazoa > Arthropoda > Insecta > Lepidoptera > Geometridae > Hemithea > Hemithea aestivaria. Next base: position 11,336,267 of record OX382348.1, read on the forward strand.
CAGGGCTGAGCGTTACGAGTAAGGACACGAAATATGTTGTGTGTATACCTTGTTTATGCTGTTTGTGAAGACCCTTTTCTGAGACAAACTATAGTGGCCATGAAAATCTGGAACACGGACTATGAGGTAATCGGACACTAGAGACGGCTGTTATAGGGCTTTCGCTGTTATATCTAATACCTAAGACAACAAGAATATGAATGCTGCACATTATATACCTAATACAAACTGCACAAAGCCGTGTCCAGGTTTGAAAGATGACAGTGTTCCGGCATGATGTTCAGTGAAGCCAGGGAGGGAATTAACCCGCCTTCTATGTTTATTAGTCTGCTACCATCTACGGCGATGCTTTTATATATTACTATGAATTTTTCCTCTATATGTGAAGCAAACATGGTTTCAATATCCTATAGTTCCCCAGATTTACGTTTCAAACCACGCAGAAAGCTTTGGCTCGATGTGACTTGTTCACAGTAAATAGAGACAGACTATTGTGTTTGCGATCCGAACGATTGTGATGCGGTAACGGAACGTTTTTCAAACGTATGCCCTGAGGTATTATATAACAATTTGCGTTAGGGTGGGTATTGGTATTGGTATTGGTATGCGGGCTATTTTCCGCAATTAGGCCGCCTGGCCCATTTTGCGTGCGGGTGGAGTGTTGTGTCACTCGAGCCACCCAAGCTCTCCGACGAATCTCAGCACGCCTCGCGGGTTGCCGACGATCTCGGAGAGCGACCTCGGGGATCCGAGGTGTTGCGCCCTGTATTGAGCCACTCCTGTGCATTCAAGAATGACATGAGCCGCTGTCTCTTCCTCCTCCAGGCATGCTCTGCAAAGAGGACTGTCAGTAATCCCTAGAGTAAAGAGATGCTTATTGAATGAGCCATGTCCTGTGATGACACTTGTCATCGTCCGTATTTGGGGTTTACTCATACGGAGGAGCGCTCGTGTAAGTCGGCTATTTACCTCAGGTAGGGCTTCCTTTGCCTGTCTGCATTCGGTGTGTTCTCTCCAGTTTGTGGAGTGCTGATTACGGGTTCTATCTCTAAGAAGGCTGCGGACCTGGTTGAAAGGGATCGGAAGTATGGGCTCCGGGCCCACAGCATTGGCATCTGATCCCCTTCTTGCCAGTTCATCCGCCGCGTCGTTACCTCTTGAACCACAGTGTCCTTTAATCCATTGTAGTGTAATTTGTCAGACTTACCTGTGACAGTAATTGATGACAATTGTGTACCAGCCCTGAGCTGATGCACGTACTGCCTAGTGCCTGTAGTACCGACATGCTGTCTGATAGTATTCTTATTGATTTTTGTGTTACCTTTCTGTTGTCAATGGCTTTGGCTGCTAGGAGTATACCCATGCATTCCGCTTGGAAGACAGTGTTGTGTACTCCTAGGGGCTCGGCGATACTAATGTTGAGATCCTCAGAGAAGACTCCTGTACCCGTACCCGAGCTCGTTTTTGACCCATCTATGAAGATCCTAAGCTCTTTCAGATTTAGGCCTTTGTATAGGTGTTTATCTTCTGTAAGTTGAATTTTATATTTCTTGTCGAATACAAATTGTTTAGGTATTCTGTCATTGGTAGCCCTCAGAATTGGCACCTCCTCGTACGCCTCATTTAAACCGGCCGTATGCGGCGTGCCATTTACTGACCATAGGCCTAATGTGGTCAGGCGCAGCGCTGCCATTGTGGCTTCCTGTTTGACAAACAGATGCAGGGGGGGAAGGTCCAGCATTACCTCCAAGGCGGAAGTGGGCGTGGTCCTCATACCCCCCGTTGCTGCTAGGCAGGCTAACCTTTGGAATTTTTGTAATTTGTTTATTGCAGAGACTTGGTTTACCTTGGTCCACCATACTACCGCTCCGTAGCATAGCAATGGTCGTATCACCATCTTATACAGCCACAGTGTATTATTCGGGGTTAGGCCCCACCTTTTACCGATCATCCTGCGACATTGCCATAGGATGATACTTGATTTTTCTATCTTTGTCTCTAGATGTGCGTTCCATGTCAGTTTCCTGTCAAGAATTACACCTAGATACTTTACCTGCTCTGATAGCTGGAGTTCGATGTTTTGGAGTTTGGGTAATCTGTACTCGCCATGATTTCTTTTTAGCGTAAACATTACTAACTCTGTCTTACCAGGATTTACTGCTAGGTCGTATTCTGTGCACCAGCGCTCCACTATACAGCGCCGATTGTGCTAAATCGCACACAGTATTTGCTAGCTTACCTTGTATCAGGATAGTCAGATCGTCCGCATATCCTATGGTATAGAAATGCTGTGCATTAAGTTTAGTGATTAGGTCATTTATTACCATGTTCCACAGTAGCGGCGAGAGGACCCCTCCTTGCGGACAGCCTTTCGCCACTATTGCCACCTGTGACTCACCCACTGTTCGCACGGCTCTCTGACTTAACATGTTCTCTATCCAGGTTATTAGTACCGGGTTTGCTCGATGTCTGACAAGGGCTGTCCCTATACTGATAAAGCTGGTTCTGTCGAAGGCCCCCGCAATATCTATAAAAGTGCCTAAGCAGATTTGTTTGTTTTGTAGTGCTTCCTCTATTTTCCCTACCACCTTGTGGAGGGCAGATTCTGTAGATTTACCTGAGCTATACGCATGTTGATTGCGGTGCAGAGGTATGTCTGTTAGCGCACTTTCCCTCAGAGCTCTTTCACAGAGCCTTTCTAGGGTTTTGAGCATGAACGACGTCAAGCTAATTGGTCTAAAAGACCTTGCGTTTGTGTAGTCGCTCTTACCTGGTTCAGGTAGAAACACCACCACCACTTCCCTCCATCCTGTTGGCACATATCCATATGCCAAGCAGGCTGTCAGCACCGGTGCTAGTGTGTTTATTAAAAGTGTACCCCCCCATTGTAGCAGTGCAGGAAAGATTCCATCCTTACCAGCTGCCTTGAAGGGTTGAAAGCTGTTTATGGCCCATCGTAGCTTATCCTTGCCTGTGGCTCGGCAGAGCCTGAGGGGGTTCCAGCTTGCGGGATCACTGTGCGCTTCTGAGTTTCCCCAGTCGCACTGCTCTTCCGCTCGCTAGGCCCCCCCTGATCCTCCCTCGCCTGTACCCCTTCTGGCCGAGAGTCTCTGACTGAGGTGCCGCTTGAGGTCGGGGCCTCCGGTGTCTGCTGAGTTTCCCCGGCTTCCACACGTGGTCGACCCAAGTCATGCACCTGAGCAGAGCCCTCGGTCCGACGGGCCGCGGCCGCCTCCTTCTTCTTGGCAGCCCTTAGCGCTCTTCGTGTCTTCTTCTTGGCCAGTTTTTCTTCAAGGCGAGGATCCACTTTAGTGGGGCCTTCAGGGGCGGCTGTTCCTACCTTTGCAGGAGGTCTGGTCTTCCCTTTCCGGCTCACCACCTTCCAAGACTCGAATCTCTCGTCTGGGTCCTCGGGTCGCCCCTCGGAACCATTATTGTTTGGTTGTGATGATGTGGTCGGCTTGGTGTCCATGGTTTTCACCATATCTCCGCCTTCCGCTTTGTTTGCAGCGTTGTCGGCCGCGATCACCTTTTCGGGATCTGCAGCTTTGGTTTTATTTAGAGACCTGCTATCCATCTGTAAATATAATTGCGAATTCATCATCCCTAGCTTCCCACCCTCCTTGGAGCCCGCACCTTTGGGAACGTCTTACAGACGTCAGGACTACTAGGGACGATATAGGACAGCAAGACGACTCCAGCCAGAGTATCAGTCGCTCGTTCGGGCCTGGTTTCAGTACGGGCAGGTCACCCGTCATCCACCGTGATAGCCTTCCCTCACGTCCTCAACTTGGCCTTCTGTCGTCCCACCCTCCTAGCTGATGACCCTCTGACGGGCATCATGGCCATTTCCGCACCTGCGCTACTGGGTACGGCCACCGTTTCGCTTGAAATAAGGACCAAAGAGGGAGTGTTGCGTCCTGGTGGTATAATCCCAAACCACCATTCAGCTCAGCCCTCCAGGACTCCGTCTTCCCCGCTTACGGCGCTCTACTGCACAGGTCCTAGTGCAGGAGGACGTGATAGTCCACCAGTTACGTCCCCGCTCGCTGGCAGATCCGAGTAGGCATAGTCCCCCCTCGTCCGACCCAGCCTACTGTGAAGAGGAGTTGTATCACTAATAGTTGCCTTGACAACTATTAATAACGCAAAACCTCTGTGCCTTCCTCCTTTTTCTGGGCTTAGGACCAGCACCTAGTGCCTGATGGCCCCCCTCATTCCGACCATACGACACAAAGGCGGCGGAGTTAAAAGAGTTAGGGTGGGTACATTTACATATGCAGCGGATGAATGCTTCGGCGTACCCGTTGCTCCGGCATTATGGCGTCCCGCAGGACACCCCCAGGTTTTTTAGTGGGTATCCCCGCCGCTCCCATCTTTGGCGGGGGAGTCCCACATACCGCCCCGCGCCCCCTGGTGTGGGGTGATGATGCGTAACGCATTTTTCCTGGGATAAAAAAAAAAGAAAAAAAAAGGGTACATTTACATATGACTTTTGTTTGTATTGTCTATATAATATTGAATAGCTATTTTTGTTTCAACGAAATTCTTACCAAAAAATGTTTTCTAAATGATTTTTTTCTAAAGATACATAATATTTTCAATGTTTTTCGACGAAGAATATGTTCGAATTTCAAATCACTTTCTTCAAGAGACCAAAAACTGATTTTGCATCGAGAAATCGAGTTTGAATGGCACCAGGTCTATCACGTAGAAATTTCTAGCCATCTTTGTCTTATATTTTTGGTCAACTTTATAAAAAAAAGTTATATATAAGAAAAATACCTATCTTTAGCTTCTTTTAATATTCTGTGGTAGACCCTTTTTATATTCAATATCTTCCCCTGCAATTTAGGTTGCATTTACGCACCCCACAAAATAAATCACGGGAAAAATGAAGCTTCTTTGATAACCATCAAAAGTACTCGGTTATTTGAACCCTGCGGGGGGCAAATCCTTCAGGATCAAGGTGTTTTTACACTGTTTTGTTTACAAGTGAAAAAATAAATAAAATTCGCTTTTAATAAGCAGTAGGTACATGCTTTCAAATAAATTATTTGTACTACTTAATTCTAGAACATTTTTTCCAGGTTTAGGGCAACTTATAGAACATGTTATTATAGAATTTAGTCAACAAAAAAAACTGCTAGTTATTGTTGTAGTTGTATTGTTGTGGTTGTTTCAACAAAGTAAGATTTACTTAAATCGATGCGCCTTTTACATACATAAACATATTCTGTATTCATAGTGTTTATAGTGTAAAAGAGCCCCAATACCACGTGATTTGCCCCTTGAGCCCTCGTTAGTGGCGTGTGCAGGGAGCTTAATGCTGCGCCAGTAACGATGTAACAGGAAAGGGGGGAGTCGGGGATCATTGTAGATGCTATAGGTATCTACACTGTGATCTGTGTACTATGAACGACTCATCTTCTTAATGTTTTGCATTAAAAAAGTGGGATAAGGGGAAAGGAAATGAGTACAACTAATGAGTGTAACTAATATAACATATATCTAACCAGTTATATTTTCCTTCTTCCACAGACACGCCATACTTGGAGCTGGCGGAACCAGAGGAAGGTTACCACGGACTGATCAGAGAGAACGAGACGCTCGTGGAGGTGACGCCACCCATCCGAGCACGTGGCCCGCTGTGCTCCTTCCTGATCCTGAACAACAAGCATCATGGAGAGGCACCCTTCGAGGTAAATACTAATAACCGCTGTTTAACCGCTCGTGGAGGTAACGCCACAGATCTCTCTCTGTTCTTTTCTGATCCTCAACAACAAGCATCATGGAGAGGCACCCTTCGAGAAAACTGGTATAAAACATTAATTGCGGTGATACCTCAGATGCGATAACCTACTTCACAATCTTACTAGCCTATTTAATAAGGCAGTATTTAGTGGACATTTTTTTTATTTTTATCAATGAGAAATAACACGTAATTGGTACCCTCGTCGGTGGTACGAGAGGGTTAGGACTCCTCTTGCAGGACAACTGCACTGTATACCACCTTCCCACTAAAACAACTCAGAGGAACACTCGCTTCGTCTTTGTGATAGAGGATTGGGAATCATCGGAGCTTTAGAGCCTCGTCTTCCAGTCCTCCGGCGATGACCGCATATTACTTCCCACTCATTGGGAAAGGGCCCGGGAAAGCCGCTAGTGCTCGTCAATTCCTATATTTAATGGTCTGTACAGTTTATATTGCAGTATAAAATAGTCCCCTTTAAAAAACGGCAGTCGAAACTTCGATAATAACTGTATACATTTTGAATGTTCCAATATTTTCGCGAGCGCGTCGAAGCGCGACTTTCCAGCGCCATACAATATTGTACTGGCTGTGCTAAAATAGAAGAGTCGTAGGGAAGAGGGCGCTGGTGTCATATTTTCGTACTTTTTAACTTTGTATATGAACAAAAACCCTGGAATGTTCCCATAACCAATCCTAATCGAAACGAATTGCGGTAGAATATTTAAGTATTCACTAAGAAAAATCGACTAAAGTCCATAACAAAACCAGACAAACAGAAAAAAAAGTTTCAAGTTTCTGTAAATTGGCGTGGTTCTTTTCTTTTTGCGCACATTCTACACAATATTGCACTGTAACAGGCACAAGTTTCAAAGCCAATAACTCGTTGGTACACACTATTGTAATACGTGCAGATACCACACATGAATGAGGGTTTTCGGGCGGTCTAATTGCTAAAAAGAGATTTCTTCCAGCTTCCAGCTAATTGTTGAGCAAATTTTTGATATTTTGTATTATATTATTTCGGAAATTACCGGTACTCAGATTAGTTGAGATGATCAAGCCCTCCTTAAAATCCTCTTCATATAGTATTAGTAAGCGAAAAATTTTAAAATGATGTGAGAAAAAATCTAGGACCGATCTTGTTAGTGAAATTAGTCATTCAAACGAAACACGCCGACATAACCGACGTCATCATGTATCCTTAATTGGGAATTCTTAAGTTAATGACTCCATTTAGCACAATATAATTTTTGGAGAGCAGTATCTGTCTCTATTACAATAGTCTGTACTCTTAGCTCCGGACTCTAGTTTACAAGTTTTTTACAATTTTCCGTTTCGAAATAAGGAAAAAAAGGATATTTAGCAGGTTCCCTTCCGTCGCTAGAAACTTCCTGGCAAAGGCTAACTTGGTTAAAATTTACAACGTTATAAACTGTCTGTTTTAGTTAATTTTTGATAAGGTTAGCTAGGCAAGTTAGGTGTTAATAAATAATGTACTTGAGATAGTTCAAAATTGTTTCATGGCAATGAAATCTTGGTAGAACATCAAGAAAAATATAAACCTCAGTATTTTTCTGAAATAAGTTGACTGCTAGGCTTTAGCTGTGGCTAGTTACCACCCACTGGACAAAACCGTGTCGCCAAGCGGTCATTGTGACCGTGTTCCGGCATGATGTTCAGTGAAGCTAGGGAGGGACTTATCCCGCCTTATAGGTTTGGTCTGTAACCTTCTACGGCCGCATCGTTGCTTAACATCGCGCAAGATCGTGGTCAAAGGCTGACCTATTTAATGAATTAAAAAAAAACTTAAGTTCATAAATTGTGTAAATTATGAGTGAAAATTTAGATTATCAAACTATAACGGTTCATAAGATATAGTCTGGTGACAGACAGACGGACGGATGGACAATAATTGGAGTTTGGAATAGGGTCATTAAAATGTAATTTTCCACGAGGGAAGCTTTGGGCATAAGCTAGTTAATAACAAATCTGATATTTTTATTACAAGTCTTTATTAAATTTATCGTTCAATTGAAGATATTGGCAAGTTATAGGCACTTAAACCGATCGAAAACAAAATGTAATTTAGTTGAACGTAGAGGGCGCTAGTTCACGCGACTGGAAGAATTATATTTACATTTGTTCGGATCAATGGGTTTACTATTGTGTTTCGTTAATGTATGTTCTCCTATATACAGTAGGACAACTTACATTTATTATGTGGTACTAGCTGAGCCCAGCAGATTTACCCGCTGTACAGTATCGCTGCCTATATTATAATGTTATTCCAGGATATAATAAGCTATCTCTATATCAAATATCTCTATAATAATATTAATTGTATTGGTAGGATTACTCGATTAGGACATTTTATCAATATTTTAGCACAGAGTGTTTTCCAAAAGGTATATTTGAGAATTTCACTTGTTTGGATTTTTTTGCAATCGAGGGAAAAAAACTTTATTAATCAATTAAACACAGATCGACCACACGACAATTTAGAGAAATTTCAAGTGCCCAAACCACGGAACTAAAGATTTTTTTTTACGCAAATCGGTATTCTATCAGATTTTATCAAAGTCAGTCGATCGGTTTTTAAGTTATGAATTAAAATCTACGTCGCTCTCGTTAAAAGCGAGCTTGAATTCATTTACGAAATCAAATAAAACTTTACATATTTATTCAATAAATAGGCTGGTACTAGTAAAACTAAAGCTGATCCACACATACAGCCGCAGGATCGCACAGAAAAGTGTGACGGAATTTATGTAACGTTTGATTTCGACGCAACTCGTCACACATAAAACGAATTCGCGCAGGAATAAAACGAAGATCGCGAACGCTTTTCCGCGCGATTCCGCTGATGTCTGGCGTCAGCTTAAGACATATTTTGTTATAATATGTATGCAGAGAGCTCTTACATTTGTAAGAAGTTGTCCTACTGTACAATTCTATACCGTGTACTATAATACTAGCGGCATACACCATACACCGTAAGGGTCTCGGGAAATTGGTATTAGTGCCGGGTATTTGTTCCTAACGTATCTATACTTAAACTGTACGATATTGGTCTGTTTGTTCGCCCTTGTTTATGTTAGGATTAGCGAATTGATTCCGATATTATTGTTATAGAGTTTACCGAAATTGCTGACTGTATGGCGGAGTTATTGAATTTTTGGCTGAGGAAAGAGGTAGATTGAAATGAGTATTTGTTGTCGATAATACTTTTTTTAATTTATAGTAAGGTTGTCAAATACACTTATCTCTCTCTTCTTCTTCTTTGTCGCTTCACTCTTGACAGAGTGGTCGTGGTCGTTACGACGTCTGTGTTGTGACCCGTTTCACAATATGTCTCCACTGGTCTCGTACTGCAGCCTTTCTCGAACACTCGTGCAATTGACTGCCCACGGCGGCTTTCACTTGGTCAGTCCACCGCATTGGAGATCTCCCGCGTGGTCTAGTTCCCTCTACTCGTCCTTCTACTACCAGACGATCGATAGATGGGCCGCCACGGCGCGATATATGCCCGAAGAATGTGAGCATGCGGGCCCGGACAACAGATGACAGACGCTGCTTGATGCCGAGTTCTTGGAGTATGGAAGCATTTGTTCTGAACTCGGTCCACGATACTCCAAGCATTCTTCTCCAGCACCACATTTCTAGAGCGTCCACCTTCTTTCTTTCACATTCCCTCAGAGTCCAAGTCTCTGCTGCGTAGAGAAATATGGGAAACACAAGTGCACGTACAAGTCGGATCTTAGTGGCCTTGGTAATGTTACGGTTTCGCCATATTTTCTTTAGTTTGTCCATTGCAGATCTTGCAATCGCCATACGTCGCTTTATCTCATCTACGCATCCGCCATTGTTTGAGATCAACGCACCTAAATAAATGTATGATGGGACTACTTCACAATTCGCGATTTGTGTGACTTCGGGCGAGTTATTGCTGGCTCGGTCTACAATCATCATTTTGGTTTTGCTCCGGTTGATTCTTAAACCAAATTCGAGGCTTACAGCTTCCATCTTATGGAGTAAATTCTCCATATGGCGAATACTAGTCGCGAACAAGGTGGTATCATCTGCGTACCGTAGGTTTGACAGCCTTAGTCCACCCACCGGGATTCCATCTGTCCAATCTTCTAAGGTTATCCTCATTATAAGCTCTGTGTAAATATCTCTAGGACACTTATCTCTAGGACTTTAGAATTAGCGAACGTATTTTTGTGTTAAACATAATATCAGACACAGTGCCACTTAAAAAACAAAATTCTGCATGACGCTGCACAGTGTCTGTTCCCCTGAGATATGTATTAGTTGATCCTCATCATGCTCAGTAATTTTTCTGTACCATTGCCCTTCAATCCGGAACATAATAGCTAATCACCAAACTTTGTTTGGTCCCGTGATAGGTGCAAACAATATGAACGGTTGCACCGTACAGTAATACCGGCTTATTATAGTAGTTCTATTCAAAAAGAAGCCGTTTTTTGTGTGTTTTGTGAAAATACGACTAAATGACTTTTAAAGATCAAGATCGAGAGAGAGAGAAAATATCTATCTAAGATCTTTCTCTCTTCTATTCCATTCTAGTTTATATTTGTCAATTTTCTGGCTATATTTTTAAAGTTTTGCTTAATGTTAAATTTGTTTTATTTCCAGATAATGGTGATTGACGAGAACGAGGCTCGTCTTAGAGTGCGGTATCCATTAAACTGCGAGAAGAGGAGGAATTACAAGTTCGATATAGCCGCTGTGGGCTGCGATGGATCCTACTCTAACACGTCAGTATAGCTTTACAATTTCTTACTAATATTATTTAAAAAAAGTTAACATAAAAGGTTAAAGTTTGTAATAATGGATGTCCGGATATTTGTTACTCTTTCACGCCTAAACGGGTGGACCGATTGAGCTGAAATTTGGTATAGAGATAGCTTAGACCCTGGAATAACACATAGGCTACCGAAGGTACAGGGGGTAAAACCGCTGGGCACAGCTAGTGTATAAAAAAGGATAGATCGACTTACGCAACGAGAAAACCGTTAAACGGATTTAGTTTAATTTTCGCACAGAGATAAATAATAATATTGCTTTGTAGATATCCGCTACGAAAGGATTTCACGATGCAAGCAAGTGCTTGCATCGTAGAATCCTTTCTTAGCTTTTCCTAGCCACGATAAAAAATTAATTAAATTCCATAGCCACGAGCATAAGCTAGTTTTAAAATTAAAAAATATATGCGAGCGCTCTATTGATCGATATAAAAATATATCGATCAATAGAGCGCTCTACATTCTACGGAGTACCTCAAGGTAGTGTATTGGGGCCTCTTCTTTTCATTTTGTACATAAACGACCTACCTAGAGCTACAATCCACCCAATGTCGCTATTTGCAGACGACAGCACATTGACAATCGCATGTAGAGCAAAAGAGACATATGAATTCGACATTAATAATTCTTTGACATTTGTAATTGATTGGATGAATAATAATAATTTGAAAATAAACATAAGTAAGACAAAAATTATGCATTTCAGCCAACGCATCCCTGTACAGGGAATACAAATAGCATATAAAAATAACACAGTAGAGCAGGTAGAGACAGCCAAATTCTTAGGTTTGTGGATAGACAGACAGCTCAATTGGAAGGTGCACGTAGCTGAGCTGAGCTGTGTAAGAGAGTTGGTAGCGCAGCCTATGCACTCTACAAACTGGCTCCGATAATAAACAAAGACGCTCTACTAACTGCCTATCACGGGTTGGCTGCCTCTATTCTGAGATACAGAATTATATTCTGGGGCAATTCAACTGATTTCCCGACAGCTTTTAAAGCGCAAAAGCGTTGTATTCGAGCCATGTTTGGGCTACAGACTACGGACAGCTGTAAGCCATACTTTACAGAATATAACATTCTAACACTTCCGTCTATATATATTTTAGAGGTGTCAATTTTTGTTCAAAAAAATTCCTATCTATTCCCGCGTATGTCAGACTTAGGAAATCGATTAAGGCGCGTTGACTACAGGTGTCTGCAACCGTTAAAAACAGCACTAATGCACAAAAGTCTGTTGTGCATGGCTCCAAAAATATATAATAAAATACCAAAGGACATACAAAAATTGACATCAGAAATACTATTTAAAAGAAACTAAAAGCAATATTGACAAAAAAAGCATATTATACTGTAAATGAATTTTTAAATGACAAACTTTGACATCATATTTTTTTACTATTTCATATTTTATTTTTAATGAGTTATTTTCTGACATTTTTGCTTTGACCTTCTTTTTGACATAATATTATCTGTTTTAACTATTTTACTATTAAATCAAATGGAATGAGAATGCATGCTCTCAAATAGGATTATTATTTTTTTATTTATTTTTTTTTTTGGCTGCATACTTTAATAAGTAATTTTAATAATTTTGCATGCTGGTACCGTGCCAGCGAAATATGTGAAACAAAAACTATTTTTACCACCTTGATATAATGTACCATATTTCTTGCAAATAAAGATATTTGTATTTGTATTTATTTGTATTTGTATGAAGACACAAATTTTCACTCATTATTCTTTTCTCTTATTATACCTTTATTAATACAAAAACTAACAAAAGTTTCAAACAATTTTTTTACCTTATTGTACTTACTCCCCAGGGTCCCTGTCCACATCACCGTAACAGACGTGAACGAGTACCCGCCGACGTTCACTCAAGCGTCGTACGTTCGTTCGGTCGACGAAGGCAGGATATACGAGGAGATCGTCCGCGTCGAGGCGGTGGACAAGGATTGCACGCCGCGCTACGGTGACGTGTGCAAGTATGAGATACTGACTGACCGGAGTCAGCCGTTCGCTATTGATAATGAAGGTGAGATTTTATGTTATTTGTTAGATTTATACGATTTCTTGTGTTTGACAAAGTTGTTTATGGTTTCTGATCGCTGTTATGTAAATAAATGAACGTAGCTGATATTAAGCGATAAGCTGTCAGCTAGTTTTTTTCGAATTATTACACAAACCTACTTAAAGGTTTTTAAGCTGCATAGCTTAGTACAAAGCAGTTTAACGAGTAAACTTTCGTTACACGCCCGCCTCTTGTGTAACAATCTTCTGCGGTAATATGCGATGTATGATGTAATGGATGAAGAGTCTTCTTGATGCGAGATATGGTTTGTTTCAAAGGAGATTTCAAGTGATCAATTAAAATGTTCCATTCTTGCGTTTCTTTAAGCATATAAGTAATGAGAAAAATGCTCTCCTAATGGTATGAGACAACGCTGTCCATAATAAGTACTGTGCTACCCAGAATTGAACAATGATGTAAAATTCTAGATACATTGCACCAACACTAACCAACACCAACGTAATTTACAGTTTTCAGATCAGTCAGTAGTATAACTGGCACTGTTGGGGTACCCACCTAGTCGACCTGCAAAGGAAGTACCTCGAATGAGTATTAAAAGCCTAAAGTCGTTTTATTTGTATTCCAGGAGTGATCCGCAACACGGAGCCCCTGGACTACGAGAAGTCCCACAACCACATCCTGTCGGTGGTGGCCTACGACTGTGGCATGATGCAGTCAGCTCCCGTGATGGTCACTGTCAAGGTTAACAAGCCGTGTCGAGCTGGCTGGAAAGGTAATCTTATATATCTTATTAATAAAGTACATAGTTTGGTATTATGTTTATGATATTGTAGATATTTATATTATATTATTTAAATTATTACAATAGTAATAACTATCCAGTCATTGTTGCACGCCGCCGCTATTGCGTGCTGCAAGCTTAATGTGTCTTTGAGTTACGCGTGTTCTGTGCTGAAATAAAGTTATTTCATAAGCGCTATATTTTACCATAAATTCCCTTCCAACCAGGTTGTCTGTAAGAGATTGCTTTATGCGATAAGACCGCCGATTGTTTACCTCTAGTTTAATGTTAATCATATTATGTTCATAACTATTTCTTGTATTTTGGTATGCAATAAAGTATTATTCTATTCTTTTCTAATCTTACTAATATTATATACGTGAAAGTTTGTAAGAATGGATGTCAGGATGTTTGGATGTCAGAATGTCTGGATGTGTGTTTGTTACTCTTTCACGCCTCAACGGGTGGACCGATTGAGCCGAAATTTGGTATAGAGATAGCTTAGACCTTGGAATAACACATAGGCTACACATATACATATAGGGTACTGCGGGTAAAACCGCTGGGCGCAGCTAGTTAAAATATATATTAAAAGCCTTTCAAAAATGGTTTTTTTTATCCATTTCACTAGCATTTTTTTTATTTAATTATAATTTTTAATTTAATTTTTGAGTTTAAATTATTATTCAATTATATTTGTGTATTTTCTTTTAATTTTTTCTTTATGCAATTTGTTCTGTTTTGTGTGACATATGAGCTGAGAGTCCGAAATAAATTATTCTTATTTTAATTTGTCAGCAAAATACCAAAATACAAACCGTCTAAATAATATTATAGCTAGATCATAGATAAACAGAGTTTAAATGAACATCAATGGTTTAATAATACCACAATCCACTCTGACTGGTTGCAGCTATTATTTAAAGTCCAGTTTATAAATCATTATTATGTAATTTCAATTAAAATAGTAGACACAGAAGACCAGGGGCTCTAGACCAGCGCAATCGTTTGTCGCTATCGATAAAAAAATGTACTGGAATGACAGTCGCTATGGAAAAGCAAACGACAACGACTGTCATCTCAGTACATTTTTTTAGCGATAAGAACAAACGATTGGCGCTTGTCTAGACCCCCAGTTCACTAGTCTATGGGTCTAAAATCAAAAACAATAAAAAAATTCAAAACAGCTGTTTAAGCTAAATTATAAGCGAATAACCTCAATAGGATAGGATAGGCAAACGGAATGTCGGTCGTCCAGCAGTTGTGGACGATATACAATACAATACAATAATACTTTATTGCAAACCTGGTTACAAGAAATTGTTTCATAAGTAGACAATACACATAAAGCTTAGTATTATAGACAATACAGATATAGTCAAACACATGGACGAGATTGACACAAGACAGGTTAAATGTCATAACATGAAGGAGGCCTTTGCCCAGCAGTGGGATATAGAAGGCTGTGGATGATGATGATGATGAACCTCAATAGATAACGTTCTTTAAAATTAAAAAAAAATACATTGCGTCGTGTCACGTGTCTTTTGGTTTGCAGTGAGATTCTATGTAACACACATCTATGTGTGCACACGTGCATTCGAGTTAAATGATGGTCGCTTTCTGTATCCTGTTTTATTTGGTTTCCCAATAATCCCATTGTCAGATCGGCTTAAACTCGTAATAATCTGCTTCCATTTGTTTAATTAATAAAACGGTTAATTAGTACATTTTCAATGTGTTTTGTTAATCCGGTGTAGGCTGTATCCAGATTAAATCTAAAATATCGGTTGATTATAAATTAAAATACGAGTAGCATAGTAAATTATTATTAAATACTGAGTCCAGCTGTACTAAGCTGAAGCTGAAAATTAGTCAAAAGTAGCCACAGTCTATGTATTATTTTAGGATCTATATACAGCTATCTGACTATCTACTTCTACTTTTTTTTTGTCTTGATGTGAATGAATAATGTATGGATGTCTGGATGTCAGGATGTCTTGATGTCTGGATGTATAGATGTATGTTTGTCACTCTTTCACGCCTAAACGGGTGTACCGATTGAGCTAAAAGTTGGTATAGAGATGGCTTAGACCCTGGAATAACACATAGGCGGATACAGCGGGTAAAACCGCTTGGCAAGTAATAATATACATTTATTTATAACACTTACATTAAAACTCCATCATCCCATTCCAGGAGTAGCAGAGCGCGTAGACTACGCTCCGGGAACAGGCCCGCTGGCGCTGTTCCCTGCTGCTCGCTTAGAGACCTGCTCCTCCGACGAGCGCTGCCCAGGAGTCACCAGGATCCAGGCGGCCGTGACCCTGCAGGCGTCCCGGGCTGGCAGCGGGTGTGACCGGGATACTTACTCTGTACATTCCCAGAGGAACATCTGTGGTAAGGAGTTATTCCCTGTAGAGACCTGCTTCTACGAGCGCTGTCCAGGAGTCACCAGGATCCAGGCGTCCAGGGCTGGCAGCGGGTGCGACCGGGATACTTACTCTAAACACTCCTAGAGGAACATCTGTGGTAAGGAAGATCAGGCTGTTCCCTGTGGAGACCTGGTTCTATGAGCGCTATCCAGGAGTCACCAGGATCCAGGCGTAAGGAACTTGAGCTTTTTGGACAGATGTCGAGATTGAGCAGATAGAGATATGTCCAAAATAAGGTATTTTCCGTCAAGTCCGTTTGAATAATAAGCATATATATTTATGCCTCGTAAATTGAATTTCAAAATTGTTTTTTTTAAGATCATGATGTCACGGACTTATTTACTACATTTTATAGTAGAGTATATATTTTTTTGTTAACATGGTCGTTATCCTTATTTCAGGATTGGAGTCCAAAACGATCGACCTTCTGCCGAGCCCTGGTGCAGGCAACGAATGGGCCAAATCACTCAAACCCGATTCAGGTAATTTATTTGATTGATTTTTTATGTGAAACATCTGAAATCGTACATTTTCAATTTAACAAAAACACATACGTACCAATTGTGTCTTTAAATATTAACTATGTAAACAAACGACTAAACTCACGGATATAATGGTCGAAGCTAGGCTCGACCCTGGGTTTCGGACAATTACGATGTCCTTCATCAGGAGCTCACGCCTCTCGGTCGCGACGCTGGCTACACTGTCTCTATAAATAATTATAATTATTACAAAATGGCAATAGTTTTATAATTTTCTTGAGTACACCTAACCAGATTTTGTTACCACATATATTTAACCAGCTTTTCCTGGTCTCCAGGTCGTGACGGCGAGCAGATCTTCGAGTTCGACGGCGAGACCACTTCAGCCATAGTCCCCGAGTCAGTCTTACCGCATCACCTCACCAACACCTTCTCCATCTCCACCTGGATGAGACACGCGGCCAGGGCGGATGGCGACCAGCATAGGAAGGAACACGTGCTGTGCTTGGCTGATGACCACAGTGAGTCCTGTTTACACTGGTCTAGCATAGACTCCTCCATCTCCACCTGGATGTGACACCAGGGCTGATGGCGACCAGCGTAGGAAGGAACACGTTCTGTGCTTGGCTGATGATCACAGTGGGTTCTATTTATAATGGTCCATTTTTTTTTAAACTAAGAAGACGAGCAAGACATTCCACTCACTGGACAACACCGTTTCGTCAAGCTGCCGTTATGACCGTGTTCCGGCATGATGTTAGGGTAGATTTCCTTTGCAGGAGGTCAACTAGGTGGGCATCCAACAGTGCCAGCTATTCTACCCCCTGAATGCAAACAGCCTGATGTGCAAACATTACTGTGCAAAAGTAGGAGGGCACTGTATCTAGTGAAATTACTAGGCTGAAGAGTCGTCTTACATCGTTTTGAGTCTGACAGTGTAAGTATGGTAACCTGTTCTGTTGGAGTATAAACCCCAATTATTATTAAAGAAATTTAATTGAATGATAATGTTACAGAGATGAACCGTCACCACTACGCCCTGTTCGTACGGAACTGCCGCCTGATCCTGCTGCTGCGTCGTGACTTCGGAGAAGGGGACCTTAACATCTTCCGACCTGCTGAGTGGAGGTGGAAGATTCCAGAGGTAATTCAACCCTATAATCGTAAACATATTTGTGGCCGTTGGGGTGTAGGGGTAGGGAGTGGGGGTACAAGCTCTTTTGTGGTAGTAAAATAAAAGGTAGGTAGTAAAATACCTCCTCCCAATAAGAAGAACTGGCATGAAATTCATATGACTTACATGCATTTAGAACTTTATCAGAATGAGAGTCCAGATTAGGCGAAAAGTGGATGGATAAAAACGGTTAGGGACAAGGGAGAATGGCATAATCAAAGGGCCCTCTCTTCCCAGCAGTGGGCAATTGCCCATGTGCATTGAAGGCTGATGATGATGATGATCTCCACGTCTCTGAAAATGTAGAGTAGGGCGCCCAAGGGCGAGATGGGGCGATGATAAGCAATGATATGCAAGGTCGCTCGGAGCGCAATGGAAGAAGCTAGTTCAGTAGCGTCCCATAGGAAAGGACTATGTCTACGAACGTAGGCTGATGATGAATTAATAAATGATAACTCTTAATTGTTACATCACTAAAAATATGCAAACTTGAAACTATGTCAAAAGTGCTAATGTACCTATTTACATTTAATTTTGGAATTTGAGAATTTGGTCATTGGAATATAATATCATCGTTTTTATCCAGGTGTGCGACGACGAATGGCATCACTACGCGATAAACGTACGCTTCCCCAACGTGGAGCTGACCATCGACGGGGAGCCCTACCGCAGCACTGACGGCAAGGGACCAGAGGTCATCGACGACTGGCCACTCCACCCTGCACATGGGGTCAATACTACCATGGTTGTTGGAGCTTGCTGGCAAGGTAACATGGAGTATTCTTGGATTAACTTCCCCAACGTGGAGCTGATCGACAGCGAGCCTTACTGGCTTGGGATTTTTTGGAGGCAGTTGCTAGGTCATGTTGCAGGCCCCGTTGTAATTTGTCGGTGGGGGACTGGATGTAAAGGCTCTGCTGGCTTCTCAGTTCTCCACCATAAAGACGAAGCGGGAAGTGCCGCTGGGTTTTTAGTGGGTATAAACCTGCCGCGCCCATCTAAGACGGGCGAGTCCTCCGTACCACCCTGCGCGCCCCGGCGTGATGATGATGCGTAATGCATTTTTCCCAGTGTCAAAAAAAAGAAGGCCGCGTAGTCATTTCGACGACCTAAAAATATATAGCATACTTCTATCCTAAGCCACACAACCTATATATTATCCCTTTTTGAATTCCATATGTATCGGCTAAAAGCGACGTGCATCCAGCGTCTTCCAGCAACCTTATTTATCCTTGAAGTGTGTTAATTTTCCAAAATATATTAGTACTTAAATTGTTGTTTATTGTACAGGAACGGAAGGCAACATGAAGCACCACCTCCACGGTTGGTTGGCGGGGCTGGGCGTGTCTCGCGGCACTGTCCAAGGGAAATCAGCGCTGACTTGCGTCGCGCGGTGTAGAGAGGGCCTTAGTCTTGCACCCGATCTATGTGAGTACTAATTTATTTATTTATTCGAATACACACAAATGATACCACTAACGTGAACACCAAACGGGTTGGTCACATTTGCTGAAGAACCGACAACCATTCAAGACGAGGCGCATGGGCGAGCTGAGGCGATGATATCCGGAGGGTCGTGGGGTGGGTGGAGAAGAAAGACGGAGAACCGAGTTGAGTGGCGTGCCTGCGGGGAGGCCTATGTTCAGAAGTAGACGAACGTGGGCTGATGATGATGAAGTAAGATGGCACCCAACGATGACGTAATTTTTCTTGCTTCAATATGGAGTTCACGTCGCATTCTCCATTGGTTAGATCGTTCGTGGATATAATTAATATTCACTTGTTTAACATGAACATTGATCATGTTTGTACAGATTTGAAGTCAGTAAGCGTGGAAGGAGACGGTGTGGCGGACGTAGAGACGTTGTTACGTAGAGTGTCGTACGGGGACGCTAGAGCCTTCCCCACGCCCGGACGTAGGAACGTACACGTAGCTACTACCATCACGTGAGTATTACTCTAGCCTTTTAACCCCCGACTAGATGATGGGGTGTTATAAGTTTATAAGTTTCTGTCACGGTAAAGAGATATTCAGTAATGTGACTCCCTAGAAGCGGTTGAACTCAAGGTCGGGCGAGTTTGCGTCGCGGTCGACAGGGATCGGCAAGAAGCGAGGTGCCGAATAGACGTTTTTATGCATTAAGCTTCCGAATAATGTTTGTGAATTAGTAAAAATATCACAAAGTATTTAATTCTTTTTGATATTTTGAGTAATTCACAATAATAACTCCTATACGGCACCTCGCTACCTACCGAACCCACCGCGTAGCAAACTCGCGCGACCTTGAGTTCAAACGCTTCTAGGGAGTCACATTACTGTATATCTCTTTACCGTCTTGTTATAAGTATTTTAGTCTGTCTGTCTGTCTGTGACATCGTAGCTCCCGAACGGATGAACCGATTGTAATCTGCCCAAGACAGCTGCGGCCATCAAAATTATATATATTTTTTCACAATTTCCTCTTGAAAGGTAAAAGGGGACAAGTACAATACAAGACACTATGATAAATTTCAAATCCAATATGGCCGCCACCATAAAATGGCGTATTCTAGATTTTTGAGCTTTGGGTTTTTTTTATTTAATTCACTTGTATGCCGATACTTATCTGACAAAATGATATTATTGTTATTTTTTAATTATAAAGTGTTATTGCTTTCTTAAATAAATAAAATAACACACACAACAAAATTTATATACTTTGATCTTACTAATATTATTAACGTGAAAGTTTGAAAGAATTGATGTCTGTATGTTTATTACTCTTTCACGCCTAAACGGGTTGACCGATTGAGCTGAAATTCGGTATAGAGATAGCTTAGACCCTGGAATAACACATAGGCTACATAAGTACTGCGGGTAAAACCGCTGGGCGCAGCTAGTATTCTATATAAATAACCTGTTAAAAATTATTTCCAGTTGCGACAACGGCCGTATAATAAAAGCTCGACCAGCAGAATCGTACATAATGGTACTAGCGCCGCAGACACCCAGCATCCTTCTCAACGGGACTGAGGACTTAGCGCGGGACTATGCGCACTTCCGAGCGGGACTTACGGTCTTCCCGGACTTGGTTGTTAGAGTCGTCGCTAATGGAGCCAATGCACTGCCTGGTAAGTACTGAGACTAGTGTGAGACAGAGGGGGACTAAGAGTGGGACTATGCGCACTTCCGAGCGGGACTTGCAGTCTTCCCCGACTTGGTTGATAGAGTCGTCGTGAATGGAGCCAATGCGCTGCCTGGTAAGTGGTGAGACTTAGATTGAGACTTGAGACTAACGTAGGCCTTACGGTCTTCCCGGACTTGGTTGTTAGGGTCGTCGCTAATGGAGCTAATGCATTGCCTGGTAAGTGGTGAGACTTAACTTGTGACTAACGTGGGACTTACAGTTTTCCCGACTTGGTTGGTAGGCCGCATTCTCTCAGTCAAAAGTAGGCTTAAATCTTCAAAACAGTAGATCTTTTTACAAATTGTTTTCCTTTTAATGTTTTTTTCTTTTCTCATATTAAAATGTTTTGGTTTTCTTAAAAGTATACTAGCGAGTTACTAGCGATAAGACCGTCGATTATAACGGTTATTTCAAATGTGTAACTTTTTTACTTGACTAAGGGTACCCACCCTAAGTAAAGTAAAAAAGCACTAGGCTGTTAGTTAAAGCTAAGGTCAAATGTCAAAATTTAACGTAAAATGTTGCAACGCGGCTTAACTAGAGGTTTGACAAATTGGTTATAGTTAAAGTCAGCCGGTGCAACCCACCCTTAATTGTGTAACTTTATTGTATTTTAACCCCCGACGCAAAAACGACGGGGTGTTATAAGTTTGACGTATCTGTCTGTCTGTCTGTTTGTGTGTGTGTGTGTCTGTGGCATCGTAGCTCTCGAACGGATTTTGATTTAGTTTTTTTTTGTTTGAAAGTAGAGTTAGTCGAGAGTGTTCTTAGCCATGTTTGGTGGAAATCGGTCTAAGATGCTACAAAATGGCGTATTACTTTTTTTCTCCACGACCCCCCCAATATGGATATCAAATGAAAGGACTTAACTAGTAGAATACAACCCACTATATAAAATTTGAAATCCAAGATGGCCGCCACCTCAAAATGAGAATTACATATTGCGTTGGGGTTTTTTAATTTTTTTATTTAATTCACTTTTAATTATTTAAAACTAATCTAACCTACATTTCACAGAGGAAAGCCAGAAGTTAGACTCGTGCGTGGTATCAGTGTACCCGGCATTGAACCCCGACCACGAGGCGCTGACGTTACGCGGCGCGTCCACTCTACCGCTGCGCTATGACATCCGCGCCGCTGTCACTAGAGATGGAGTCATTTTGACTGGAGCTGACACCCATACACATTATCATGAGGTAAGATTAGATAAGAACATGTACTCTTTATAAAAACACAAAACAATTTGATTTGAATTGTGATTTGACTCTGACAGTGTAAGTAGGGTAACCTGTTCTGTTGTAGTATAAACCCCAATTATTATTATTTTATTTGTAGCGTCCGTGGCCCAGTGGTAATACGTCCGGCTTTTAATCCAGAGACCCTGGGTTCAAATCTCAGTGTGTGGCAAGTTTTTCGGCTTGGACGCTACCGTGTTTCATGTCGAAGTCATGTTAAACTATGGGTCCCGGCTGTTTCCTATAAGATATGTAGGAGGCAGTCGTTAGGTCATGTTGCAGGCACTGTAGTCATCTCGACGACCTGAAACTAAACCATACCTCTAAACAACAACATTGGCCACAAACGTTGGCCACACAACCTTTAATTTGACTCTAAGAGTGTAAATAGGAGGACTTCTGGCCGTAGGGAGTCGTGTTTCGGAAATTCCGAGGTCGACTTCCTGCTGACTCTTCGCGCAACACGTCGCCGGCACTACGTGTCACCTAGTTTTTAAGTTTATAAAATTTTATGTATGTTAGTCTGTAAGGTATATATGATATGGGCCTCTGGTACACTGCGTCTGTGGCAGTGTACTATTGCCTGAAATAAATGAATTATTATTATTATTAATCTGCTCTGTTGGAGTATAAACCCCAATAATTATAATAGGGGATCGGACATTTTTTTTCTGTACGTAATGGAGATTATTTTAAAATATTGGACACATAATTTTTTATTTGTAATTTAAATAAAAAAACGTGTGATTTTACAACGCACTAAAGTTACATGGAAAGGATCGTGACGTCAAAATACATATGTGTGTGCTCGAGTCGATACAAAATTCACACACATATGACGTCACGTGTCATCACAAAAAACTCTCAGACATTTTTTATTTTATTCTCAAACAAAAAAATACGTACCGAATAATATATTTTTTAAATAAAATTACGGACTAATTATATTTTAATGTTTTTGACCTTGTCTGATCCCCTATTATAAAATTATACTTCACTAAGGTCTACTACTAGGGTCTATTCAATTAAAAAAAAACTTGTATAAAACTGTATTGTTTTAAACAGTTATCTAATCGAACCTACATTGTCAGGTTCTCCGTGAGATCGAGTACAGCAACAAGAAGCCTGCGTACTACCTCAACCGCGTGTTCAAGCTCACCTGCTCCGAACTCAACGGACGATTCACAAGCAACGAATATGTGCAGACGGTAAGGATACACTACCTTTTTTACAGGAAAACTGGAATAATATTCCCAGTCGCCCCAACATCGATTTCCCCCTGGTGGCAGTTACCACTGAATGACGACTCTGAAGTTATTGTTCCCACTTTTAAATTACTTTATACTGCTGTGTAGGTTGCCAAACCCCTTCATCACCCTTGAAAATTGGGATTTTTTCTTAAATACCACCTGGGGGGCATTGGGGGAACGAATGAGAATGTACCGGAAAATACGTTACGCATCGACACCCCGCGTTGGGGGGCGCAGCGTAGTATGTGGGCAAACCTGTGGGCATTCCTGCGGGACGCCATATTGTCGACGCATTTTTCAATTAATTATAATTAATATACTTACATGAAAACCGCTCGATCGACAGACTGAAAACCAGCAGTCAGGTTAGCCATAGAGTTAACCTGACAGCATGCTGAGTCTGCTCCCATTGACTGAGTCTTATATATATTCTTATACTAAGTAAAATTTGTACCTAATATTTATACGGAATATTATGTATCTTCTGTTGTCAATAAATTTTATTCATTTCATTTCATTTCGATCAATTTCTCGAGGCATTTTAAAAGAAAACTGTCACCAATAAGATATTTAACCAGTGGGGAAAGAGGGGGTCAAGAAATCCTCGTAATTTATAAATTAAAATTAAATTAAAATTTTCTTTATTCAGGTAACTAATAACCCACAATACATCATTTAACAATAAATATTAGTACATAATTTAACTCATTATTTAGACATGCCACACACGAACACACACTTATTATATATTTTTTTTAATAAAATATAAATATTTCATGACATTACACACAGCGCCACCTAATCCCAAGCTAAGCAAGTTAATTATATATTATTAACATTTCCAGTTGACAGTGATCCACCCGCACATGTCGGAAGCCGGCGTGACTCGCGAGCTCCGTCCCAGCGGCGTCGCTGACAAGGTCGACAGCATAGTACGCGATAATAAGGTAACTTATTACAACTACTCTTATGCACATCTACCTCAAGATCTAAAGGGAGTCATATATATTGGAGGTTTTTAAAGAAGAATGTCACGATTAATAGATACGTGAAGAATGAAAATGTTGAAATTACTATTTGACCATGTCTCTTGGTAAAGCTCTAGACTAGATATTTTTTATATTTAAAACGAAAAAACAAACATATAAATTTTGTATTTTGGGAAAAAAATAGATACGTTAAGTAAGAGTTAAGAGTGATGGTGAGTTACCACATTAGAGCTAAGTTAATTACTAGCTCCATAATCGAGTAAAAAGGTTTGGAGGTTAAGGTATGGTAAATCTTCGCTTTGGTAGTAATATATATTCCATCTAAATCACGACTTAAATTTTTTTTCCAGGCACAAGATAGATTAGATTTTTTTGTGTTGTATTAGAAAGCGTCTTGCTCGTCTGCAAGACGCTTTCCTGATGTTAAGAGATAACGCTGCCCATAATCAGTACAGTGCTACCTAGGATTTCACAATGATGTGAAATTCCAAGAGCACTGCACCAACGCTTCTTACTCAAGAGTCATAAGATGTTAAGACTCTTTAGCCCAGTTATTTCACTAGCTACAGTACCCTCCTACCTGTGCACAGTAATGTTTGCACATCACTGCTCAGGTGGTAGAATAACTGGCACTGTTGGGGTACCCACCTAGTCGACCTCCTGCAAAGGAAGGACCTCTTGGTAAAATGTACTGTGCTCTGGCCATAGTAATAACAAATAACAGTAAGTATATAATGTAATGTACTTGTTTTGTTATGTCAGGTGGGCGGGGTGCACGCTGGGCACGCGATGGTGCCGCGAGTGTACGCGGCGCACGCGCAGCGCGACGCACACTCCGCCGAGCTGCCCGCGCCGCACACCATGGATCTGCATCCGCAGGGAGCCGCCAGTACGTATTTACTCATCACCATCATCATTATTGTCGTTGTAGCGTCCGTTGTCCAGTGGTCGCACGTCCGGCTTGAAATCCGGAAGCCCTGGGTTCAAATGTTCAACTGTTTCTTTTAAGGGTTGTTTCAAACATCGATCGGCAAAAATTTGGAATGATCTCCCACCACCTCCTCGCAAAAAAAATTGTCCGGGAACATTCAAAATATAAATGAAGCAAGTCTTATTTAATCGACAGTAGCATTACTTTAAAACAACTTTTAAAATAAAACACAAATAGTATGTAGGTATATAGTTACAGAGCAGAAATCTACTCGACATTAACATCTAAACTATCACTCACACACGTACCTTGGTCCTTTGAGCACTCCTTTCACAAATTACTTAGAACTTAGACCGTAAGACACAATGTACACACATGGTTCTTCAAACCGGATTAAAAACACTGATATCTCCCCACAGATCACGTGACCCTACCAACAGGTTCTTTGGTCCTTCGAGCCGGATCATTAATTAACGTAATTACCTCCCTACAGATCACGTGACCCTGCTAATAGGCGTAGTATCATGAATGAATGTATTTTCCTCCCCACAGATCACGTGACCCTCCCAATAAGTACTTTGGTCCTTCGAACCGGACTATAACCACTGATATCTCTCCGTAGATCACGTGGCTCTGCTAATAGGCGTGGTATCAGTGAGCGTGGTGCTGTTGGCGGGTGGTTTCTTTCACACTTAATGCTAACAGATGTTAAACGACAAACAATTCTAACGTTTGGTCCTTTGAGCCGGACTAGGTAATTGTGTACGTTTTTATAATAAAATCCCTGAGGAAATAACGGGGCTCACAGAAGGTAAATTCAAAAGCCGTGTTAAAGACATATTACAAAAGAAAGCCTATTATAAAATTAGCCAATACATAGAAGACAAAGATGCCTGGAAACCTCTGCAACCACCTGTAAATAAATTATGTAACCAAGATAAAAATTGTAAACACATATTTAAAAAAACAATCCCTATGAGTTTCTTGCTCATTCTTCTCATAGAGGTGCTTTGCGAATGAGCGGTAGAATTTAAAATAAAATGTAAACTTGACTTGCAAAAGTGCTCCATTGTAGCCTATTTGAATAAATGAATTTTGAGTTTGAGTTTGACTATATAAACACTTGTTTCCTCCCATTAGATCACGTGGCCCTCCTAAGACTTGGTCCTTCGAGCCAGACTATAACCACTGATATCTCCCTCCAGATCACGTGGCCCTGCTAATAGGCGTAGTGTCAGTGGGCGTGGTGCTGCTGGCGGGTGGTGCGGCCCTCGCCCGCGCCCGCGGCCGCCCGCGCGCGCCGCGCCCGCGCCCTCGTGCTCCTGACACGGAGATGGCGTGGGACGACTCCGCGCTCACCATCACTGTCAATCCTATGGATGAGGTACGTTAAGCCGTCCAGCCAGCCGTCTGCCGACCTTCATGAACGAAGACTTCTGGCCGCAGGGAATCGTGTTTCGGAAATTTGACTGACTCTGCGCGCAAGACGTCGCCGACGCCTAGTGTCACCTAGTTTATAAGTTTATTAAATTTGATGTATGTTAGTCTGTAGTTAGGCATATATAATATGAAACGCTGGTACACTGCGTGTGTGTACTATTGCCTGAAATAAATGAATTATTATTATTAATAGGGACCTAATGATAAGAATATTCCCGACTGTCCTCCAGATCTTGGTGGGAAGATCTCCCTGAATTCATATAATAGGAAAATTCGTTTTTTTCTGCCCCTCTAACGGTAAGTCCCCATTTTCAAAATTAAAAATTATGTACAGTGCACTGCGCCTGTGACCCTGAGATTTAGTTGTTGATTCTCGTAATGCCTAGTAATTTTACTGTTAATTTCCGGAACACAATGATTCATGTGTGCGCCTGCTTGGATAATGTCAAGGATGTGATGCTTTCCGAGCAGCCTCTGCAAAAGGTATAACTACAACGCACTAAAACATATGACTCGACGTTTCGTCAGATCGTAACCACGGATAATGTAACAGGTCCGAACCGTCGAGGTTGGTTTTATAATGTTTTGTAAAACTGGCATTAAATACCTACGCGATAAGTCCCGACTAATATAAATTAATATGAGTTTAAATCGCGGAAGTTTAAAATGAACACATGTTATAAGGTAATTTCTAAAGTAAACGTTATTTATTCCACAGACAGCGGCGCCAACTTGCGGCACTCACGCGAGCGCGGACAGCTCGGATGGAGAATCCTGCTCCGACTCTGACACAGAGCATAACGACTCCTCCGATGACGATGATGAAGGTATATGTTATAAATTATTATAAGAAACACATTATAGATGAAACCACATCTATATATTTGATAGCGATAGTTTAGTCCGTGGTCTTTGGTTGTACGTCCTCCGGCTTGTAATCACGGGGTTTTTCTTTTTTTTTAGGGTTCCGTACCTCAAAAGGAAAAACGGAACCCTTATAGGATCACTTTGTTGTCCGTCCGTCTGTCTGTCTGTCTGTCTGTCTGTCAAGACCCTTTTTCTCAGGAACGCGTGGAGGTAACAAGCTGAAATTTATAGGAAATACTATGGTCTATTGCTTCTTAGAGCTGTGAAAATTTCAAACTTCTAGGCTAACGCAATCAAAAGATATAGTCGAATATGTCGCATATTTCAGCTAATTTTCGACATTACCAAATAAATCAAAACCTACGGAGCACTTCCCATGAACTCAGAATCTTGAAATTTGGCACGAAGTAACTCCTTAGAGCACAAATAAAGGAAAAATTGCGAAAACCATACATTTTTATTTGCATCATATGAAAAAAATATTTTGAATAATTTTATACCTACTACCCCTTTTCTCATGAACGCGTAGACGTATTAAATTGAAATTCATATCAAATACTCAAGTTTATAATACCTTTAAATTGTAATAAAATCAAACCTCTATGTCAACGCATTCAAAAGAAACAGCAATTTTAGTCACAATTTTAAACTCGCAACTACTCTCAAAAAATCAAAACCTACAGGGTACTTCCCGTGATCTTAGAATCTTGAAATTTGGCATGAAGCAACTCCTTAGAGCACAGATAAAGGAAAAATTGCGAAAATTGTACATTTTTAGTTACATCATATAAAAAAATATTTTTAATAATTTCATACTTACTACCTTATTTCTCATGAACGCGTAGACGTATTAAATTGAAATTCATATCAAATACTCAAGTCTATAATACCTTTAAATTGTAATAAAATCAAACCTCTATGTCAACGCATTCAAAAGAAACAGCAATTTTAGTCACAATTTTAAACTCGCAACTACTCTCAAAAAATCAAAACCTACAGGGTACTTCCCGTGATCTTAGAATCTTGAAATTTGGCATGAAGCAACTCCTTAGAGCACAGATAAAGGAAAAATTGCGAAAATTGTACATTTTTAGTTACATCATATAAAAAAATATTTTTAATAATTTCATACTTACTACCTTATTTCTCATGAACGCGTGCAGGTATTAAACTAAAATTCATATCAAATACTAAGATCTATAATGCCTTTAAACTGTAATAAAATCAAATCTCTATCTCAACGCATTCAAAAGAAACAGCAATTTTAGCCGAATTTTTTAACTCGCGACTACTCTCAAGGGAATCAAAACCTACAGGGTACTTGCCGTTAACTCAGAATCTTGAAATTTAGTACGCAGCAATGTCTTAAATCACAAGCACAGGAAAAAAATACGAAAACTGTAAATTTTTAGTTACATCATATAAAAAAATATTTTTAATAATTTTGTATTTACTACCCCTTTCCTCAAGAACGCGTACAGGTATTAAATTGATATTTATACCAAATACTCAGCTTTATAATAACTTTAAGCTGTAAAAAAATCAAACATCTATGTCAACGCAATCAAAAGAAACAGCAATTTTAGCCGCATATTTTCAAACTCGCAAGTACTCGCAAGGGAATCAAAACCTACAGTATATAATACTATACCCACTTTTCCTTAGGGTTCCGTAGAAACCCGTAGGTTTGTACGGAACCCTCGGTGCTCGAGTCCTACTCGTACTTGACCGGTTTTATTTCTTCATCATCTTAGTGTGACAAAGATTTTCGGCTGGACGCTACCGTGTTTCGGAAGGCACTTAAAACTGGGTCCAGGCTGTTCCCTATATAAGATATAGTGTAAGACCTGTTCTAGTAACCTGTTCTGTTGAACCTCAATTATATATTTTTGTAGCCACTACCGGTTCAACGTAGAAAGAAAGAATGAAAATAAATTTATTGCCAAATTTTATAACATAATATACAAAAATAAATGAAATTAAAAGAAAAAATACAATAATTACGTACGTTAAATACGTACTTGTACTTAATTTTTTTTGCATTATTTTTATATTGCTTTTTTTCTATTCCAGTGATTCCCGGCAAACAGCACAAGTACAGGAACATAAGCCAGTTGGAGTGGGACAACAGCACGATGTAAACCCCCCCACGCCGCGGCCCGTACTTAATTACCCCCCCTTTACCCCCCACCCGCGCCGTCCGTCCCCCCCTCGCGGCGCGGTTATGTTACATTACATTGACTTTGTGACGAAATTCTGACAAAAATGACCTTTATAATGGTCGAAAATGGAACTAAATACGTTGAACAAATGGTTAAGTTTTAGTAATTTGGTGTAAAAATGACAGGCGAAAGGAAGGGATTTGTCAACCATTTATGCGTCGCTTAACAGCAAGCGAGATCGTGGTTAAAAACTAACCTATAATGAAGAAAAAGCTAAAGTTATGAATAGGTTTGTGAGTAAAAGCATTCGAATGAAAGCGATTGTTTGCGAGATAGAGTCCTATAAGAAGACAAGGCAAGAAACTTTGTAGAGACTAAGTTAATGAAATAACTGGTTTGGTACTTTGTACAATCTTATTTTGAATACAGTTTAATGTATTTAAGATTTAAAAGGCAGCTTACAAATTCCAAAAATAAAATTGGCTTGGCAGCTACAGCAAAATAGCAAAAATCAATATGTTTCGTTGTAATAAGTGCAGAATTTCGTCACAAAACCCATCAAAAGAAGGGAGTAATGCAGTTTCAGAGGAATTGATTTACAAATCTGTTTGTACCTAGTAAGCTTCAGCACAAACACACGCGGCACAAGACTTCCGTGGCTTGGCTCGGGATCTGCACGGGATTGTCAACTTTAAACACATGGGTTTAAGGAATAATATTGCATTGAGACCAACATTTTTCAGTCTACCTTCTTTTTCTTGTTGAGATGAGTGAGATTATTTGAAAATGACAGTTATGACTTTAACATGACACAATTTTGACAGTTGTTTTTTATAGACGTAGCAATGACATTTCATTTGCCAACAACAATAATATAACTATGAAAATGTGTCGTGATGATGACGGCCTATATTTTGTAGTTTTGTATGAAAACGTGCATATCCCGAGCGGGCCACATATTATTTGTAGTCTATTCTAAGGTCTCAAAAATTGTCATATCAATTTATACGTAACCGTTGATTTCGCTTGCTTTCTTAGGACGATGTTCTAGAAAATGGCTATTCTATCTTTTTCTAATAATTTCTACACATATAAGTAAATAAAAGTGTATGTAATAAACGTAGATGTTGTAATTTGGTATGGAGTCGGTACTAAGTATAGATTAAGCGATCGGACACTAATAATTATTGTATATTGACTTATTGAGAGGGCCCGCTCGTCTGAATATTAGTTACTTCCATTCTACTACTCGACGCCTCGGTAACAATACCACATAAGTCTAATTTCTACCGTATAAATGTATCTTTTTGTTCGTTGTATTTTTTGTGGGTAATTTTGATGTGTTCTGATTTATTTCACATATTGAGAGTAAATGGCTAATCCTATGATTATAGGCAAGTTTTTTGTAACTCAAATAGCTATGTTTTTATAGTTCATTTGAGTATCTTCAGTGTATACGTGGTGAATAAACAGCGCCAAAATAAAACGTATTTTAGATTTCCGTGGTTCTGTTACCTTAGTATCGATTTTCAAAATGGCGCCGTTTATATTATATATCATCAAGTTTACATATCGGCGCCATCTTGGATTCCCGTCAAATAGTTTTCAGTACAAAATTGAAATGCATTTAATTTTCTTATAATTCCAAGAAATAATGTCAGACAGTCCTATTTTGACCTTTTACGAGCTTCTCAAAAATCGGCTTAACTGTATATTAGGCACAGAGTTATTTGAAAAAAAAAACATAGATTTACGATAAAATTATACACATTTACAGATTATTTGTTTAGGATCAGCTATTATATAACTATATATATATATATTTTGAATGCGTTAAGGGATTTTTACTAACAAGTTAGGTATTAAGTGGCTATAATGGCTAAATAGTGACGCTAAAATAAATGAGGGGAATGGATTAGCGACGCGTCGTCCTCACGTTTACACGGGCAACTTTACGCGACGTGTAAACAAAACGTTAGACGTAAGTGTTAGGTTATCTGTTCGTTTCTTAATCTTTGAACGCTTGAGTGTTGTTGTCTCGCTCGCACGCACGCGGACGCATCGCTCCGTCTCCTTCATATCATACGTTTGCCATATTAGCATAGAGTAATGAGAAAATAAGGACACTTGACTGTAAAATTTTTAAGCAATTTCTTGGACATAATCATTGGTGTACCTAAAGTAGGTGTTGTGTTGTGTTAGTCACTGAGTCTGCGTTTTTGATGTATTTGGTGTTATGCGGTTTTTGATCACAGTCACCACAAACTTTTGTTTAAATTTAGAACGAACGAAATCGAGAGAAAGACAATCGAGAACGAACTTTTATTTTTGTCGTAACTGAGATCAAACTAAGTAAATCCCAGCGGACCGTGTGCTTGAGTAATTTGTTTTTGGTGACCAATTTTTGTGCCATTGTTTTTCGTGCAACGAATATTGTTTTTGTTCCTTACACATTGAATTGTTGAGTTTTTCACTACCGTCCATGTCCCCTTAAACATCAGATCTGATAATTTTGAAACCATAGCTCAAACCAGCACAAATGCAGGCATTTTGCAAATCAGTTTTCAAGATACCAGAGATAGCTACTTTATATCTCCTATTTTTTAATAATATTTTATGTTTTTTGTATCATCGCGGTATTATTCTATTGTATTATTAGGGAACTTCTTTGATGTATGAATTATTATATTTTAGCTAAAAATAAAGTTGGTTTAAAATATTTACTGTTGTTTCATTTTTAATTATCGATTTAAAATAAGACCGCTGACCTTTAACTTTATGTGTATTTTCTACTTAGGAAACAATTTCTTGTAACCTGGTTTGCAACAAGTGATATTTAAAAAAAACTTTTTAAAAACAAGCTTTTATTTTATAATAAAATGTAATGTGTCTGTGGTGTTATCACCAAAGTCCAAAGTACTCGTCAAGAATCAAATGAGCCCAAACTCGACGGGTTGCGTCGTTTAATTTCGTTTAATATGGCCACCTTCCAGCTCCATCATCAGATCACTTCCAAGTCATAATAATATTACATTGTCATCAGATTTATACACGCATGCAAAATTTCAACTAAATCGGAAACCGAAAAGTGGATCAAATTTAACTTGCAAGATTTGATTTCATTGTCCGACAGACAACGGACAGATGAAAGTAAATAAAATCTTGTAATAAAGAGTTATTGTATTGTAACTTAAACAAAGTCTACAAAGGTGGAGCCACAGATTAAAAAACTAGGAGTTATGAACTGGTAAGAGGTGTACAACCCACTAGTTTCTAACTCCAGTGTGAAACACAGTACCAGGTACTAGTATAGTGTGCGATGACCCTCATCACACAGGTGATGTCCGTCAGTGTACAGGTGATGACCCTAACTGTGCAAGTGATGACCCCCCACCGTGCCGGTGATGACCAATCGGTCCACCCGTTTAGACGTGAAAGAGTAACAAACGTACATCCTTATATCAAACTTTCGTGTTTCTAAACGGGTGGATCGATTGAGCTGTAATTTGGTATAGAGATAGCTTAGACCCTGAAATAACACATAGGGGAATAACACATACTAGCAGCGGTTTTACCCGCTGTACTGTGTTATTCCCCTATGTGTTATTCCAGGGTCAAAGCTATCACTATACCAAATTACAGCTGAATCGATCCACCCGTTTAGGCGTGAACGAATAACAAACATACATCTAGACATCCATACATTCTTACAAACTTTCACATTTGTTTGTTTATGTGATGAAGTAGAAGACGAGCAAGACGCTCTCCTGATGTTAAGAGATAACAGCTGCCCATAATCAGTACAGTGTAACCTAGGATTTCACAATTATAATGTGAAATTCTATGAGCACTGCACCAACGCTTCTTACTCAAGAGTCATAAGATGTTAAGACTCTTTAGCTTTAGGTTAATTTATAATATAAGTAAGATTAGTAGGAAGTAGGTAATAAAATGAAAGCATTTTTATCCAAATAATATATTTCTTCAATAAAATTATCATAAACTAACGATATGAAATCAGAAGAGCTCTTTCTCATAATATTCTATAAACCTAGTCATAATTTATATTATCTTATAGCTAATAACTTATTTATTAAAATCATTTATTTGTTTAATTATAATATATACACTTATAACCACGTACGTAGGTCTATATTTTATATAATCTGTAATTTCGGTGTCTGTACTTAAAGAGGTTTTTCAAAAATTGAGCCAGAAACCGCGTTTCAGAGTTGCATTACCCCATCGATATTTTGATATAACAATATTATATTTTTACAAAAATGTATGAGATAATATGCCACACACGTGCGACACACAGGTACCTTATTTGTGAAAGAATTATAATTCATAAGCTGATTAAAATATTACTTAGTGATAAGTCCGCCAATTCCTGAATTATGCTATACAACAAATCTTTATATCTTTCGATGTAATAATTATAACATATGTTTTATTCATTATAATAATATGTTAAATATGTTAGCCTTCGACCACGACCACGAGTGATGTTAATCGATGATGCGGCCGTAGTTCGCCCTCCCTAGCTTCACTGAATATTATGACACGGTCAAAATGACCGCTAGGCTGTCGCGGTTTAATTATAATTTACTAGCTACGCCCAGCAGTTTTACCCGCAGTACTTATGTAGCCTATGTGTTATTCCAGGGTCTAAGCTATCTCTATACAAAATTTCAGCTCAATCGGTCCACCCGTTTAGGCGTGAAAGAGTAACAAACATCCAGACATCCATTCTTACAAACTTTCACGTTTATATTAGTAAGATTTTGTAATTATTGTTACAACAGACATTGCACAACCCCGACAAATATTACCCGAGATTATAATATTATATTACGATAAAAAAAAAACGATAACATTGTTTCGATGTTGAGATAAAACAAACACTAGTCATTGCATTACATACTATATCTATGGATTATAGATACACGTGTATCTATAGGTAAACATATTCATATATGATATATGTATGTAAAACTGGAGATAGTCTCTCATGATCGTTCCAGAGGGCCTATTGGCTATCGCCAAACGACATGTAAACACTAGAATCCATAGACATAATTGCGTACATTACTTGCTTAAACCTCCATATTAATATGAGTAAAGTAACAAAAGCAGCAATGTACATCGAAGTTGTCATCAATCGTAGTGGGTGAGAATTAGTCAATAGGCCCTCTAGCTCTGGTGCAAAGAATGTCCATCGCCATACAACGCGGAAACGCAGCAAGTGTTATGGGCACCTTTCCATCAGGAACGGCCCCGGGGGGTCTTTTAGACAACTTTGTTTTTAAATTTACGATATATGTATATGTCAATTAAATAAATTTGTAAAATAATGTCGGGTAACTTTGTCACATGTCTTCATTTCACTTAAAACTAACTAAAATATTGAGTATGGCACGATATTATGTAGTAATTAAAAATAATAATCTAAACAACTAAATAGTAATAGATCTGAGATCTACACTAAAATCCTGTTGTCCGAGACATTACATGCCCTCAAGATCTATAACATGAACTGAGTAACAACGTATATAAAATATAGCTACCTCAATATCTACAAATATGCTCTATATGTATATAAAATGCACAACACACTCGACCCGCGAGCGCCCCTACCACACTATGTGAAATGTATTCGAAAAAACAACAGATATATGATTATATCCAGCAATAATATCAGTCACGCATACGTATTGTACAACTAATGTCTAATCTGAGCGTATCAACATCACATCACATCAACATCACAATATCAACGGTACAAGTCCATCATCGAGCAGTGCTACGTCGCGCGCTACGAGAGATACGTCGCATGCTACAATAGCTACGACGCACGCTACGAAAGTTACGCCGCGCGCTACGAGAGCTGTGTCGGTCGCTCCGATAGCTACGCGCGCGCTACAATAGCTACGACGCACGCCACGAGAGCTACGCCGCGCGCTACGAGAGCTACGCCGCACGCTCTACGAGTGCTACGCGCAAGTGCTACGATTCTCTCTTGGCGATCTTGGCAGCGATGGCGGCTGTCAGCGCCGAGCCCTTGCCGCTGCCGTCCTCAGCACGCAGGAGGGAGAACTGTCAATAAAAATACTATGTTAGTACAAGATAAATTAAGGTATTTTATACTGGGGGTAAATTTTCTATCATGGATCATCAATCTTTCATCCGCTGTAAAAGGTCGTTTGGGTACCCCAACAGTGCCAGTTATTCTAACGCCTGAGCAGTGATGTGCAAGCATTAATGAGCTTCAGTAGGACACAGTCATTTATATAAATGATTTATGCAAGTTATTGATCCCCAAATGCAAAATTTTAACATACGCCGATGACACTGCCATAATCATAAACGTGGGACGAAACAAAAACAAATGCAGAAAACGCTTTAAAGCAGGTTATGGCTTGGCTAGATAACAACCTACTCACGTTTAATACCTCGAAAACAAAATTCATACCCTTTACCATAAATCAAAGTACACAACCACCATCAACTCTTACCCTTCAAGTTCATACCTGCCATCCATCTAATTCGCCAAGTTCGTCTTCATGTGCCTGTTCTTATATTGAATGTGCAAATCACATCAAGTACCTAGGTGTCACACTTGATAACACGCTTTGCTGGAAGCAACATATTGCAGCGACTGCTTCTCGTATAAGAAAATTAATTTTTGTGTTTAAATCCCTGCGTTGCAATACTTGACATTAATTCACTAAAAACGGTTTATTTCGCACTCGGCCAATCAATTCTTTCTTACTGTATTACTTCGTGGGGAGGATCAGTAAAAACTTCAATGATACGAGTAGAAAGAGCTCAAAGACCTGCACTAAAGGTTATGTTACAAAAACCCGTTTACTTCCCTACAAATCAGCTCTACTTCCTTTCCGAGGTACTTAGTGTTCGACGTTTGTTTATATTAAATACCGTTCTACGGAAACATTCGGAATTATTATATGACCCTCAACTTGCCATTACAAAACGACGTTCGGATATAGTTTGCCAAATTACCTCAATAAATACTGCTTTTGCAAGCAGATTCTATTCATTTTTAAGTTCAAAATTATATAATAGATTGAACAAAGAATTAGTTATATACCCATTGAATTTTCATAATTGTAAACAAAAGTGCCATGAATGGTAATTGCATCTCACTTATGAGGAATCAGAAACCCTATTAAAATAACAGACAACCCTAACATACTCTCACATACACACATACGTACACACTCACATACACACACATATACACACACACACACTCATACTATACATACACATACTAAACACACACATACTATACACACATACACACATGTATATTATATACACTTTCACACGAGAGTTAATCTAGTTGTTCAATTAAATATACAACCAGTTGTTTATATTTCATACCATGCATGCTAAAACTATTTTTATAACTTTCTTAATGTTATATTCTCTAAAGTTTTTAAAAAACATAAGTAATTTTGTTAACCATAAATTATGCTATCTTTATTTTATAACCATAAAATGTATTTGAACATTCTGGAGGGGGGCGTTAGTATCTGCAACACAGTTGTTTCAACTAAAGCGGGTATCATCGTTTTCCATTGTACTCGGTGACTGTATCTTGGTTTGATAAATAAAGTTTTATTATTTTATTATTTATTATTAGTAGCTAGTGTAATTATTGGGCTAATTAGCACAACGCGTTTCTTCAGGTCAATTGAGCTGATGAATCTTAAAACATCTTTTATGATCTTTTAACATCAGTAGAGAAGAAGCTTTAGTACCTACTGTGGGCCTAGAATTTTACATTATTGTAAAATCTTGGGTAGCACTGTGCTTGATTTATGAGCAGCATGTTCTCTAACCATCAGGAGAGCTTCTTGCTCGTCATCTCACTTTGGATAAAAAAATCTATTAGTTTCCCAAATGTATAATGTGGGTCTTTAGTTACCTTAAAGGAAATGTTAAATTTAATTAATAAAGAAGAAGAAGATGAAAGAAGAGAAGAGTAGAAGTACACAGAAGAGTAGAAGTAGTTAGTAGAAAGAAGAGTAGAAGTAGTTAGAAGAAGTACCCAGAAGAGTAGAATTAGTTAGTAGAAGTACACAGAAGAGTAGAATTAGTTAGTAGAAGTACACAGAAGAGCAGAAGTAGTAAGTAGAAGTACATAGAAAAGTAGAATAAGGTGTTACATACAGGGTGTTGCGGCGCCAGCAGCGTGATGTACTTGTCCATGAGGTGCGCTATCCGCGGGTGTCGCTTGAACACGGAGCCGTCCACCGCCACCGCCACGAACGTACGCTCCATGCGACGGAGCAACGTCGCTATACCTGTCCATATCATGACATGTTAATATATATCCGCGGGTGTCGCTTGAACACGGAGCCGTCCACCGCCACCGCCACGAACGTACGCTCCATGCGACGGAGCAACGTCGCTATACCTGTCCATATCATGACATGTTAATATATATCCGCGGGTGTCGCTTGAACACGGAGCCGTCCACCGCCACCGCCACGAACGTACGCTCCATGCGACGGAGCAACGTCGCTATACCTGTCCATATCATGACATGTTAATATATATCCGCGGGTGTCGCTTGAACACGGAGCCGTCCACCGCCACCGCCACGAACGTACGCTCCATGCGACGGAGCAACGTCGCTATACCTGTCCATATCATGACATGTTAATATATATCCGCGGGTGTCGCTTGAACACGGAGCCGTCCACCGCCACCGCCACGAACGTACGCTCCATGCGACGGAGCAACGTCGCTATACCTGTCCATATCATGACATGTTAATATATATCCGCGGGTGTCGCTTGAACACGGAGCCGTCCACCGCCACCGCCACGAACGTACGCTCCATGCGACGGAGCAACGTCGCTATACCTGTCCATATCATGACATGTTAATATATATATCCGCGGGTGTCGCTTGAACACGGAGCCGTCCACCGCCACCGCCACGAACGTACGCTCCATGCGACGGAGCAACGTCGCTATACCTGTCCATATCATGACATGTTAATATATATATCCGCGGGTGTCGCTTGAACACGGAGCCGTCCACGGCCACCGCCACGAACGTACGCTCCATGCGACGGAGCAACGTCGCTATACCTGTCCATATCATGACATGTTAATATATATCCGCGGGTGTCGCTTGAACACGGAGCCGTCCACCGCCACCGCCACGAACGTACGCTCCATGCGACGGAGCAACGTCGCTATACCTGCCCATATCATGACATGTTAATCTAGACACGCGGCAGCGAGTCAAGCCAAGTTCAAGCAAAGGAACTGGCGACCGCGCCGTGTGTTATATTACACGAACCGTCCAAAGCGCGTTTTGACGACTTTTTACACCCTCGTTATACAAAAACTATTACACATAGACAAGTCAAATTTGGCACATATACTTAAATATACGAACTATATCTCTGTTCCAAATTCCAAAAACACAGCTCAAACGGTTATTTAGATATAAACATCCAGTAATCGGTGAAGTTAATACATACTGAGGGATAGATCAAAAGTAATATCCCAGTTCCAGATGACCTAGAAAGCTGAAATTTGGCATCCCGATAGGTAATGTCGTAGTAACAAAGGGAAAAATCAGAAACTAGTATTTTTTATCATTTTAAATTATTATTGATTTTTAAAAAATGTATGATATTAAAGTTTGGGACGCCTAGGAACGCATAAAGCAATACATGTGGCATGTTGCTATAACTTTTGTGTAGGCGGCTATTTTCTGTTAGATACTACGAAGTGCGCACGAGTCCACTATTCCTACTAATATAAATCCCATCAAAAACATAAATGTGAAAAGAGAGCCAAGTTCAATATTACGATGTATGTACTTATAGTTACTTATGATTTGGTAGTTGACTTCAACGACAAAAGTAGTGAGATCTAAATGGGTGCCAAGTTCAATGGTCAGTCCTGAAAAATATTTACAACAACATAAAATATTTTATTACAACTTAAAAGATTATTTCTTCTTATCACTTAGAATTAATATTATTTTGAAGCCTAAAGACTGACTTGGCCAGTTCTCATAATATACTAGGTAGGTACTCTCTTAACTTTAGCTTGATCACTATTAAACGCACTTAATGCTAATTAGTGCGCCACCGTCTTTTATCGTGTAAATTAATCCCCTCCATCCATTGGTTGTCTAAGAAATCGCTCTTTAACGATAAGACCGCCACTTGTACATTGTAATTATGTATTTTCAGTTACATTATTTGGTGTACAATAAAGTATCTATTGTCTTATCTTAATGATACTTCGTCGTATGGTACCCATGAGAACTAGCCAAGTCAAACTTTGGGCTTCAAAATAATATTAATTCTAAGTGATAAGAAGAAATAATCTTTTAAGTTGTAATAAAATATTTTATGTTGTTGTAAATATTTTTCAGGACTGACCATTGAACTTGGCACCCATTTAGATCTCACTACTTTTTTCGTTGAAGTCAACTACCAAATCATAAGTAACTATGAGTACATACATCGTAATATTGAACTTGGCTCTCTTTTCACATTTATGTTTTTGATGGGATATATATATCCGCGGGTGTCGCTTGAACACGGAGCCGTCCACCGCCACCGCCACGAACGTACGCTCCATGCGACGGAGCAACGTCGCTATACCTGTCCATATCATGACATGTTAATATATATCCGCGGGTGTCGCTTGAACACGGAGCCGTCCACCGCCACCGCCACGAACGTACGCTCCATGCGACGGAGCAACGTCGCTATACCTGTCCATATCATGACATGTTAATATATATCCGCGGATGTCGCTTGAACACGGAGCCGTCCACCGCCACCGCTACGAACGTACGCTCCATGCGACGGAGCAACGTCGCTATACCTGTCCATATCATGACATGTTAATATATATCCGCGGGTGTCGCTTGAACACGGAGCCGTCCACCGCCACCGCTACGAACGTACGCTCCATGCGACGGAGTAACGTCGCTATACCTGTCCATATCATGACATGTTAATATATATCCGCGGGTGTCGCTTGAACACGGAGCCGTCCACCGCCACCGCCACGAACGTACGCTCCATGCGACGGAGCAACGTCGCTATACCTGTCCATATCATGACATGTTAATATATATCCGCGGGTGTCGCTTGAACACGGAGCCGTCCACCGCCACCGCCACGAACGTACGCTCCATGCGACGGAGCAACGTCGCTATACCTGTCCATATCATGACATGTTAATATATATATCCGCGGGTGTCGCTTGAACACGGAGCCGTCCACGGCCACCGCCACGAACGTACGCTCCATGCGACGGAGCAACGTCGCTATACCTGTCCATATCATGACATGTTAATATATATATCCGCGGGTGTCGCTTGAACACGGAGCCGTCCACCGCCACCGCCACGAACGTACGCTCCATGCGACGGAGCAACGTCGCTATACCTGTCCATATCATGACATGTTAATATATATCCGCGGGTGTCTAACTCAAAAACTGTGTCGGAAGATCAGACAGAGATGATGTAATTATTGACGAATGAGTGATTACGTAGGTGTGTACGTTTTCATTTTACCTATTAACCCCCGGCCTAAAAACAATGGGATGGTATTATAATTTGTCGTGTCTGTGTGACTATGTGTGTGTGTCTGTCTGTAGCAGATAGCATTGTAGCATCCGAACAGAAGAACCGATTTTGTTTTTTTTTTTCGTTTGAAAGGGATTAATCGGGAGTCGGGATTGCTATTAGCTATGTTTGATGATAATTATCGGTCCAAATGACGAATTTATATTTTTCTCATGTTTACTTTATAGCGTTGGAAGTTAATAACATTTCTAATTTAACTTATACTTGTTAATATCACGGACTTTGGTAGGCTATAGGTAACGTAATGGATACTGAAATGGTATATACAGGGTCTTTGGTTATTCACTACATTGGTGTATAGGGCTCGTATTATGTTTCTCTTATACGTTTTGAATGCAATATATGTTCCGCGTAAATTTACGAATTTTCAGTTATTGAATTAATCGAGTTGACCAATTTTAAAATGATCAATTGACCTATGTACTGAACAAGTGAAATTTAAAAAAAACTTTTTAAAAACAAGCTTTTATTATTATTACCATACAGTACTCGTCAAAACGAATCAAATGAGCCCAAACTCGATGGGGTTACGTCGTTTAATTACGGAGTTCCTATAGCCACCTTCCCGCTCCATCATCAGATCAGCTCCATGTCATAAAAATATTGCATTGTCATCCGATTTATACATGCATGGAAATTTTCAGCTCAATCGGACACCGGGAAGTGGGTCAAATTTAACTTGCAAGATTTGATTACAGACAGACAGACAGACAGACGGACAGACAACTGACAAGTGAAAGTAAATAAAAGCTTGTAATAACCAAAGACCCTGTTTATCTATTAACCTATGTAGAGGTATATACTAACAGATGGAGACGAGCTGCGCGGCGCGGTTGGAGATGACCTGCGCGACGTGCTGCGCGACCAGCGCGTCCTGCTCCGTGAGCTGTGCGCCCGGCAGCACGCACCGCAGCCGCTCCAGCGTGCCCAGAGTCTGTCCTGACACGTTCTCTCTGGAAACGACAACAAATTAATACAATTAAATAAGTGAACATAAGAAAACGCTTTTCTAAACAAGCTTTTATAATCATATACTGAGTTCCTATGTCCATCTTCCAGCTCCATCCAATTTTGCATCGTCATCCGATTTACTCATGCATGCAAAATTTCAGCTCAACGGGGAAGTGTATCAAATTAAACTTGCAAGATCAGTTTACAGACAATATCTATATTTTCGATGTTTCTGTCTAAATGCCTGATATTCACTCAAGTCATTAACGGTGGGAGGTTCTTCTCTATACGAAACGAGAGAATAACTCTTGAAAAGGAAGTCTACCCCCGGTGATTGTGCTTTGCCTCTGACAGTGTAAGTAGGCAGGCCCGTTCCGTTGGTTCGGTTGGAGTATATAAACCCCTATTATTATTTATTGATGGCACTTACTCCTCAAAGTGGCTGAGGTCGGCAGTCTCCAAGGAATCATGTCTCGGAGCCGCCGGGAACAGCCCCTCCTTGGCCAGCGCCGCGAGCTGGAGGCTCAGCACCGAGCCTAGGTACTTGCCGCCGATGCACTTCTCGAAACTGGAATATAAAGTATCCACTATTGCACGAGATAAATATTCAACCATAACCTAAATTTATACATCTAATGTTGATGGATAGGTTGATGATATGACTAAACATAGCATGAAGACAATTTCTATGAAATCTAGCAATTAGCTGGTCATCATTTACAATAAACTCGAACACTATTGACGTCAATGACCCTATATATCTTTGAGTAGGTACCTAGTCAATCCATAAAGGAGCTAATCTCCTCAAGATTTTCCGGAAGTCATTATCCAACTGCCCGGTTGGATAATAAAGTCTGTTCCATTAAAGGTAAGAAGAAATCCTACAGACAGTGTTTAAATCGTAAAATCGTATCGAAAAATAATATAGACGCAAAGTCCTATGATGATGTTTATGACCATAAAAAGTAAAATTAAACTCACGTGAAAGAATTAGCGAGCAGCGAGAGCTTATCAACAGCGCGGTCGACATCCGTCTTGATGAAGTCTATGCACCCGTTGTCTCCAAAGGCTCCCCACTCCACATCGACACAGACATCCTGTACGCGGTCGTGTGAAGCCTCCCAATGACGCACGCGCGCCGCCCTCTCCATGTAGCAGCCGTTGGAACCGGTACCGAGGATGACGCCCACGCCGACGTGCGCGTGCATCTGTGCCCCAGCTACCAATGTTCCCGTGGTATCATTCAGCAGGACTCGCACAGTGACGTCTAACCCACGCTCGTGCAAGCAGCGTTGGAGTAGAGCGGCTACATCCACGCCCTCCAGCCCGCCGCACTTGAAGCTCTTCGTCCACGTGATCAGCTCGCCGGAGGAGATCGAGTGCTGCTTCATCGGGAACGAGAATGTGAACCCTGCACATAACACCCGTCAGCCTTAGATAACTAATTATAATTGAAATTGGTGGTGTGGATGGTAATGGTAATTGTATCCACTCACCTAGTGAGAAGGATTCCTTCTCCATGTTCTCAGACCTGACGAAGTCCTGCACGCAGTCAGCGAGGAAGTTGAACAGGTCCACTCCGGGGCCCACACGTAACTCATCGCTGAAATTATGAAGGAAATACTTTGTTAAAACCAGAAAAAATTCATGCAAAGCAAAAAGTTTCGTGTCCATAAAGTCTTTCTTTTCAGCTAGAACATGAAATTTTTAAATATGACTGTAGATGTTTTATATGTGCCCACCGGGCTCACATACTCAAGTTTTACCGGGGATAGACTTCCTTTGCAGGAGGTCGACTAGTGCGGTACCTCAACAATCCAACAGTGCCAGTTATTCTACCACTTGAGCAGTGATGTGCAAACATTACTGTGCTTCGGTAGAAGGGCACTGTAGCTAGTGAAATTACTGGGCTAAAGAGTCTTAACATCTATGATTCAAGTAAGAAGCGTTGGCGCAGTGCACTCAGTACTATAGGCAGCGTTATCTCATACCATCAGGAGAACGTCTTGCTCGTCTTCTTACTTCATTGTATAAAAAAAACAAGGACAACACAGCAGTAAGCTACCTGATGTGATAATGCTTGACGTCCTCCCTGACCAGCTGCCCCTCCTTGAGTTCAAGCAGCAGCACGCGGAAGTTGGTCCCTCCCAGGTCGAGCGCCAAGAACACGCCCTCCTCGGTGCCGTCTGGCAGCTCGGGGACGTAGGTGTTCTCCATCTGCAGACTGGACGGCTCCATCCTCAGACCCGCCTCCAGCTCTCGCTCGAACACCGCTCCCACCTGACGTAGCGTTGCGCCACACAGCACCATGCCTGATAACCGCTGCTCTATCTGTATACAGAAGAAAAGACCATTTATTTGTCAGAATTTTGGGTAAGATCTTAAAACTAATAGGTTCATAAAATTCTCATCAAAGTTCTGTATAAATCGCAGTGTTGATCTGCTAGTCTTATCCCCACAGCTTTTCATGGAATACGAGT
Organism: Hemithea aestivaria; assembly: GCA_947507615.1. Classification (NCBI taxonomy): domain Eukaryota; kingdom Metazoa; phylum Arthropoda; class Insecta; order Lepidoptera; family Geometridae; genus Hemithea; species Hemithea aestivaria. The sequence continues at coordinate 11,380,897 of OX382348.1, forward strand.
ATTCCCATCCAAGGGCAGATCCAGGATTTTTTTCAGTGGGTGCAGACTGGCTAAATATATTATAATTTTTACTACGAAATTTATAATTTTATTACTGTGTTACGCTCGCTCTGAACAGTTAGAAAATTCAAACATCCTTTAGAATAAGTGTGCGAGCAACTTGCTGCGAGCGCCGAGAAAAAAATATAATCTTGACCATGAAATATGTGCAAAATTCGTAACTCTACAATGCTTCTGGGAGGGGGACCTTGCCCCCCCCCCCCCCCCCCCTAAATCCGCCTATGTTACCATCTGTTCCCCTGATTTGTCCCCAGGGGAGTAGTAGGGAAAATAATAGAGTTTTATCTGTCCCCATATTAACGTTAGGGGGTCCCCTGGGGGAACAGATTAGAATATTCCCTTTTATTATTCTAAACAATACACAACCACATTAAATAGATGGTAAATCATCAAAAATATCCGAAATATTTCTAATAATAGATAAACAATTTATACATGTTAATCAAATATTCAGCGGATGAGTAAAGTTGTTTAATGGAGCACTCCACAGTAATGGGGGATAATGCCCCGAGAGAGCTGTCGATCTATCATAATATCATTTATTAAGTTTGACAAATTTTACCAACGCTTTTCAATTCGGTTATTTTCCAAACATCTGCAGCATTTCCTCTTCCTACCCATCCATTACCATTTAACAACATATTATTTAAAATTTTCGTTGCCCGACTTAAATATATTGAAATAAAATAATATAAATGGGGTTTATACTCCAACAGAACAGGTTACCTACCCTACTTACATAGTCACTGTCTGAGTCAATTTAGGTATTCATCATTAGATATATAGATTGTGTGGCCAAGCTAAATGCTTCAAATTTTTATAAAACTTGGTTTTATTCAGCTTTTTTTACTTAATAGACTGGATACAAAGATTATTGCCGTGACCCAGAATTAGTGCGTCAATAATTTCATGACAGCTGATGATTTGTGACTACGTAGGTATCTATTTATTTAAAGAGAACGGAGCCCACGCACTGAATGTGTGATATTTGTGAACTGTGTTCACTGAAATAATAAATGTATGGACGACCTTTTGACACCTTCTCTTACCTCTACAGTATAGTATACATGTATACTATAGATTATAAAAGAGATATAATATGACGTAGATCTAGTACCTTTATGGAAGAAGGAGAGGAAAACATATGGGATGAAGGTAGGTACAATCTTACTAATATTATAAACGTGACAGTCTGTAAGAATGTATGGATGTCTGGATGTATGTTTGTTACTCTTTCACGCCTAAACGGGTAGACCGATTGAGCTGAAATTTGGTATACCACGCCAACGTGACGTGTAAATGGTGGTTCGTTAAGGAGCGAGAAGATACCATCAAACGTCGCGTGTGCGTGTGTGTGTGTGTGTCCACGCACACATGTGTGGTGTCCGAGTGAAGACCTACAATCGCGTCTAAATTGGGGACGTCTCAATATTTCCATAAAGAGTTGCTTCTATTTTTGATTGAGATCGTCTGTTGCTAGTTGGTAGATAAATTGGAGCTGAAAGCTGAAGGCAATTTTGTTGAAACAAAAGCTTTATCTTTAGTTGCAAAAGTTTAAATTGAAGATAATATAAATTATTGAAAGGTGGATGTCAATATTTCTAATGTCCATACAAAGATAAGAGATCGATAAAGAGTGCCTTCATTTAAAAATATAAAGAGAAAATTTGTAGAGTAGTCGAATTTAGAAATCCAAACAATGCAACCGATATTGATTGAGGAAAAAAGATATCGGAGAGGAATTTCGAGAAATTTCCTGTTGAATACAAGAATCCAAACATTCTAAAAAGTAATAGAGAGATCACAACGTGACCACAATCTTACAGTATTACAGAGATAATAATAATGAACATTGAGAGATTATATCAAATGTGACAGCAACCGCCGCGTCATCGCTGGAGGTAGCTAACAAGCCATATTGTATACTAGCTGCGCCCAGGTTTTACCCGCTTTTCTATAGCCTATGTATTTTTCTAGGGTCTGAGCTATCCGTATACCAAATTTCAGCTCAATCGGTCCACCCGTTTAGGCGTGAAAGGGTAACAAACACACATCCAGACATCCTGACATCCATTCTTACAAACTTTCTCGTTTATAATATTAGTAAGATAGATAGATAGATAACACTTTATTGAACACTGAAAAATATACGAAAATAAACTTATAAATAAAAACACAATATTATAATCTATTTGTTACAATTGGCGGTCTTATTGCAAAAAGCGATATAGCGGTTAATAATCTACTTGGATTAAAAATGAAAAGGAGTAGAGTAGATATTACAGTACGCGCTTTCGTTGCTATAGCCAAACTAAAGCCTGCTGCACTACCTCTACATAGATATTCTCACGCACACATTTATCTTGATAACACACATAGTCTAGTTACATTATGGGAGTGTCGCTCCAGTGAGCGAGACAGAGCTAAGATGACAAGTTCAGTGCAAGCGGGACAAAGTCAGGGAGTCGGAAAGTTTCGGTTAGTGAAATTGTGTGTATGAACCTAATTGGAGCGGTCCATTTGCGAGACGCCTGTACCGTATCTTGTCTTTTATCTAAGGCTGTATATATTGTGCAATCAAAGAGATTAGCAAGCGAGTCATATCCCGTACTATCTCTGAGCCTGCGTCAATATCAGTCAGTAAAACAATTAACTTTAATTGCGGCCATATTACAATAAAGTGCACGCACTCAGGGGCGCCATATAACCATAAACCATTGACATTGTTGGAGGTTACTGATAACCAACATCTATTATATAATCTAAATATATAAAAGGAAAGAGTGACTGACTGATCTATCAATGTACAGCCTAAACCACTGGACGGATTGGGTTGAAATTCGGAACACAGATAGGTTTTAAAACTTAGACCTCCGCTAAGAAAGGATTTTGCCACGCGGGCAAAACCGCGAGCGTAAACTAGTACATACATACAGTATAATCATACAAACAGCTCTGCCTTTTCAAATAACATATTATTTAGTATATATTATATTCAAAACATCCCGTCGTTAAATTGTAATTAGTTTTTTGCTCAAAATACGTCAACACGAAACTAATCTCTTCAAACTACAGCAATTTTCTCGTGAATTTAATCTGACTACGTTTCAGATCCGACATAATTTGGAATCATTGAATTACCTATAGGTACATTTATTGGATCAAATCCGTGCCCATTGCCCAGATACTGAACAAATTATATTAGGTTTTTTTATAACTTTCAATAATTATTAAGTAGCAACATCATTGTTCTTCTTAATAAGATACTTATGGCATGTAATTAAATGAAGTATTTTGAGGTCACAGCAAATAATTAAGAGCTAAAATCTAATAATTTTATTGTTCTTGGACTCGATCACCATCGGTCTAGTCGGTTCATAATATAACAACATAGTATAAAACAAAGTTGATTACCGCTGTCTGTCTGTCCTTATGTTTGCTTAGATCTTTAAAACTACGCAAAGAATTTTAATGCGGTTTTTTTTAATACATAGAGTGATTCAAGAGGAAGGTATACCTCTATATATATAAAACATGCATAAATGAATTATTATTATTATTATAGAAGAGAAATACTCATCATAATTTTCAGTTAGACGCTGCGAAGTGAGCGCGGCACTTCGTAGCAAAAATTATAATGAATGTTCTACTCTACTATATTATATGTTACAGTCCACTAGCTATAGAATTCTACTATATTAAGCATGTATTATACATATAAACCTTCCTCTTGAATCACTCTATCTATTAAAGAAAACCGCATCAAAATCCGTCGCGTAGTTTTAAAGATATAAGCATACATAGGGACAGACAGCGGCAAGCAACTTATTTTATTACTAGCTTATTCTCGCGGCTTTGCCCGCAAGGCGAAACCTTTCTTAGCGGAAGGGTATGTCATAAAACTTATCTGTATTCCAAATTTCAACCGAATCCGTTCAGTGGTTTGGGCTGTGCGCTGATAGATCAGTCAGTCAATCAGTCACTCTTTCCTTTTATATATTTAGATTTAGAAGATAGACTATGTCAATGATAATAATATTAGTTCTAGGAAGCAGTGATTGTAGGACGTTCTAGAAGGATCCACAGACCATGGAGTGAATCTGTGACGACAGTCAGTCAGTCGTCGATCAGCGCCCGCGTCTCAATTGATCCCATTTAACTATGTTAGGGGGTCGACTGTGGGAGACAAACGACCTGCACTTATTTATTTATAGCTGTAGATACTGCATATTTATGTGTACACTTTTCTTTGATTTAATCATTTAATGTTGACTATGTAGTGATACACTTTACTTTGATTTCTTTATGATTCTCGTTACCTTCGAAGCTCTGTATTGAAAGAGGTTATTCAATGAATTTGGAATGTACCTACTATTATTCTTTTTGGGACAATAAACATGTTCAACTATCTTTTCATGGTATATTATGATATTAAACCATGAAAAGATAGAGTTGAAAATTATTAACGTAGATATTAGATGTTAATATCTATCTATGACAAATTTTTGGTTAAAAAAACTTTTAAAAAATCTGTAGATCAACTTAATTCGTTCAGCGGGTTAAAGCTACATATTGGGATCTCAGTCAGTCATTATCTCAAAGATTAGTTTAAAAAACCAGTTCACCAGTTTACCTTTGAATGCAGTTCCAACCAGTAATAAAACACCATAATTTTATTATGGTTTCCGCAAGTGATATGTTATTCGGAAGCACCTCGCTGCATCCATATATGTATCATGTATCTAATGTACGTTATATGGTCAATTAGGTACATAATGTACTGGTATTTACGTTTATTAATGCTATAGTAATTTACGAGTATTTACCTATTCCAATAGTTGAGCAATTTATGTGTTCTCAGAATGCTTGCTGATATTTTACTCATAATAGCTCGGCATAATAAATGTCATTAAATTTGTATGTAGAAAAACAAGTTAAATCTTCATTTAAAGAAGATTAAAAAATAGATCAAACTTTAGTTTACGCCGTACTCCGTACCTACTAAGCCCACTTGACAAAAATTCAGCCGCGTATAGCATAACTTTGTCGGGACGCCGAATAAATTTTGAGTTTATAATTTATAATATTTTTATGTTGGTTACGAATAAACTCAAAAACAACTGATTAAAAAAGTAGGAAGATATTCCACACGTCGTTTAATGTCCAAATTCGGATTTTCACACCGCTTTGCATGAAAGCCTAATGCGAAACGAAGATAGGGCGGTTTACACGCGGCGTGGTCCTAACCATTTGTTGTATGAAAAGCCTAAAAAGACCCATAACGCTAACAGCAAGTTATCTACTGCCAGTTTAGTAGTGAACGAATGTTACTATAGGTTATAATATAATACCTGGGGTAGACTTCCTTTGCAGGAGGTCGACTAGTTGGGCACCCCAACAGTGCCAGTTATTCTACCTGAGCAGTGATGTGCAAACATTACTGCACTTCGGTAGGAGGGCACTGTAGCCAATGAAATTACTGGACTGAAGAGTCTTAACATCTTATGACTCTCAAGTAAGAAGCGTTGGCGCAGTGCACTGGGTAGCACTGTACTAATTATGGGCAGCGTTATCTCTTACCATCAGGAGAGCGTCTTGCTCGTCTTCTTGCTTCATTGTATAAAAAAAGTACATAGTTATAATTTACCTTCTGTGCGCGAACTACGTCATCGATCCGGAGCGGCGGCGGCAGGAACTGCGCCTCCCAGGTGTCGCCGTTGATGCCGTTGATCCCGTTGACATGGCCGCCGTTGACGCCGTTGATTTGGCCGCCGTTGACGTGGCCGTTCATCTTGGCTTCCAGCGCCACGGAGCGCTGGCTCTCTACCGCCGTCGACATCTCAAGCTAATGGTCACCTGGAACATCAAATTAATCTTGTTAAAGTTCATGTAAAGAAACTATATGTTGCAATATAAGTAGGTACAACCTTAATTGTGCTCGTGATTTGACTCTGACAGTGTATGAGTAACCTGTTCTGTTGGAGTATAAATCTCAATTACTATGTTCTTTCCCTAACTGTTCTAAAAATCCTTCTCTACTTGGGAATATTTAGGTAAACTAATAAAAAATAATATGACGACTATTTAAAACAGTAATCCTCATTGATTACAGACTTTCCTAATGCTTAGAAATTTGGAGTCCTAATAACAAGTATTCAGATTTAGATTAGCATTGCTAAAAACCAAATTGTAAAATTAAGCTTACCTATTTGTAATATAAAAAATGCATAAGGTTCTCGTATTATATTTACAAATTCGTATCAAGTCCCACCCTCAATTACGCAATTAATGATCGACAATAAAACTTATCAACTCTGCAATAATTACCAACCATTACAATATCTAATATCGTTACCGAATTACTAATACTTTTTGGCAAATAAAACTTTATTATTTGAGGATTAACCCATACCCCTCCGATATAATCTATATACTAATTTCATATCAAGTAATTTTTTTACCAATATAATGTATATGTATGTACGTTTTCACTACATACTATATAAAACAAAGTCGCCACGAAGTGCGCGCAGGTCCACTAGTTATGTATCTAGTCGATAATCTCAAATGTACAAAATAGATTTTAAAAATTCTTTTTTACTAATAGCCACAATCATATGCACAGATTGCCTTATGGCAAGCTATATTTTCGAAACGTGTTTGGAATAAACACATGTATAATAAAAAAAAAAAAAAAAAAACAGTACACAGTTCTAGCAAGTGAAGCGGTAGCCAAATGCTAGTAATTATGAACCGTTTAAAACCATAATACCTACCCTATGTATGTGGTATCCAGTAACTAGTACTAAGAGTTTTGGCGGCAAGCCTTGATCATATCATTAGCTCCACGTCTTTTGCTTAATAATCGTGTAGAATTTGATTGTTAGCGTGTAATAATGGTGGAATATTGCGTGTTAAGTGTTTTTGAATGTGCACAGATGTAGGCAAGTGATATGGTGCTGAAATATGAATTTTGGTGCCCCCTTCAAAACTCCTCCGAACTTTCAGTAAAATTCCACCCATTTTACTGGAAGACTCACGTGACTAGACGAGCTATTAAGCTCACTCTGACTCTGACCTGACTAACTAACTTATTACATTTAACTTGACACTGGCAAAACACGAAAGTGGAGACCATAATTTAATATCCCGTGAACATTCACGAATTTTACTCGACACTGGCAAAATGCACATGTTGCCATATTATTAAAAAGAAAAAAAAAAACTAGTACTAATGTAGTTTCTACAACTAATATAACCAAGAATTTCACAAAGCTTTATCATATTATTCGTTATCTCTACCTCTATCATTTTTTATAATGTTTTTGACATAAGTTTTATTAGGCATATTAAAATTTTCCGTTTATATACAAGCCGAGTGGAAAGTAGGTATATTTCGCTTAGATAAGGAGTTTAGAAACAAATATATTATGTTATATAGCTAGTATATAATATGTATATAGTCAGTGACCCCTAACAGAGAGATAACCGTAGCAACCCTTGCCTTGAGCTAATTAAGAAGAGGTTCTCATATTATCATCTACACATGTTTACTGATATAAAGCTACATTGATTCAGAATGCAAGCTCCAATTGAAGACCATATCTGATGATATAATGTATAATGATTAGATTCTTGGACATCTTACAGTTGTACAAGAGATTAATGAAAACTTAAAAGACAAAAGCTATTTTTTAGCACTTAAAGTTGCTTTTCAAATGGATGGTAGAGTTACGTAGTAATAGTTTCTATTCATTGGTAGTCTTAAAAAACAATCTTACTACTTCTTACTTTGACGACCTCTGTGGCGCGGTGGGCTAATACCCGCCTGCAACGCAGAAGGTTGCGGGTCGATTCCCGCATAGGACAAATAGTTTGTGTGATCCACAGGTATTTGTTTCTGGTCTGGGTGGCTTTCTGTATCTATTATAAGTAGGTATGTATTTACAAAAGAAAAGTATATAAGTATTATATCCGTTATCCTAACCACCTTAACACAAGCATTAAGTTGCTTAGCTTGGGGTTAGGTGGCGCTGTGTGTAATGTCCTGAAATATTAATTTATTTTATTTATTTATTTATTTACTAATACTCGTACTCGTATTATAAACGTAAAAGTTTGTAGAATAGATGGATGAATGTTTGTTACTCTTTCACGCTTAAACGTCTAGACCAATTGAGCTGAAATTAGGTATGGGGATAGCTTAGACCCTTGACTAACACATAGGGCGCAGCTAATACATAAAAAGAATAATAAAGGTGCCGAATAGTCGTAGAGTAATGGTTTTTGCTTCCGAATTACACAAATTATTTTGGTCATTCACAATAATAATGTCTCTATTCTCTATGCAGTACTTCGCTGCTTCCCGATCCCTGTCGACCTCGCGCGACCTTGAGTTCGACCTCTTCTATAAAGTCAAATTACTGTATATATCTATACTGTGCTACAGTAGCTTGTAGCAACAGACAATCAGACACCTCAATCAGCCTCTATATCAACCAACATCTACATAATATAATAATACAACGTGTCTGTCTGGTCGTATCAGGTTTGTATGACTCGCATGTATTGATAATAATGGACCCACGTTTTTTGGCAATCAATGTGGTTCGTGATAAGCAATATCCTTGTTTTTGATTCGCTAAAATTAAACAAATATTGCAGCGCATGATGAAACGATTCTCGCAATTTCTGAAACAATATGTTTTTTTATTCATTATAGAGCCTTGACCACTATCTCGTGTATTTTTCTATCACATAATGTATGAAAATACAATATTTTGCTATCAATATTCAATATAGACACAGATACCCCCTGTCTTAATAAGTTCTTCTTCTAAATAGCGGCCCTAACTTGCCCATTACATTTGACTCCATTTCAGATCTTCAATATCGTCTAATATTTCAAATGACTTCAAGAAAGGACGGAAACACAATTATTAAAAATATTTTTTAATGTTTTTTTCAAAAATTATATTTTTGTTATGTTTTAAAGTCCAAGTCATCCTATAATTTTTTTATCGAAATCGGTCGAGCGATTTTCAGGTTATGAATTAAAACGTTCGTCTCGCCCACGCTTATTGAAAGCTAGAGTCGATTATTATAATACCTCTACAATACATATTTAAATTCATTTGTTTCAATATTTTTAAAATACTTTTTCATAGTATTATAATTTTTATATGCTGCTCATAAAACGACTATAGTACTTTGCTTAGGAACTAGTTGAAACCATGGTTCATGAACTAGAATGAAGTTGAACATCATAATTAGCCAAATGTATATAAATATATATTAATCAGTATATAATACATTATCAGGGCGCTATCGTCCGCCGACTGGTGGCGACAGACGGGGGATTATAATATATTAATTATGATATGAATATCAGACATCACACATTATAATATATATTTACTAGCTTACCCGACAAACGTTGTTTTGCCATATAAATAATTTCCTAGTAATTTCTAGTGTAGACAAAAAATAGCTTACTTCTTGGAAGTATGTATGTATGTTAGAATGTGTATATTGTATGTATGTAAGAATGTGGTATATGCGTAAAATAAGCATTATTTTATGGATTTTTTTTTCAAATTAAATTTTATGAAAACATTGTCTCTTATAATTTTTTCATACAACCAATATTTCCATTGACATTTCAAAATAAAGATTCATAATGATTTTTTTTTGGAAACCATGAAAATCTTAATTGTTCAATTACATTTTTTTAATAATATTAAATTAAAATTACATTTTTATAAGATCAATAACATTTTCGATATAAATAAAAAAAAGTATACTTACAACACAAAATCCGTTGTTATTGGAAGCTCGTGTCACGTGTTGAGTACTTTTGAGGTTATAAAATCACTTGATTAACTAATCGTTCAAAATACACTCAAAATTGATAATTTAATTATTATTGATAAAATAGGAATGATTAAAAGTTAATATGAGAGTTACACTGAGATAGCAAAATAATAATTGTCAACGTTACTACTACACTTGATGCATAAACAATAATGATGGCCGACAACTGTGTAGGGAGTGAGAAAGAAAGGAGACCGGCTTCGTTCTCATCCCTACTCCGTGCTGTTTACTGGGTCAGAAGTGACACCTGTAGACATCTGGCGGGGATAACTAATTAAATGACGATTGATCAGTTTTCGACCGGCGAGGAAAAATTATTAAATTACTAAAATGGCTATTAAAAAATAAGGGTTGATTGTAGAAGGGTGAAAATTGAGGATTGTATGTATTTTTGTATGTTGTATCATAAAAAAATAGAAATTAAAAATTTTGTCAAAAAAATAAATAAAAAAAATTAGGGGTGGACTACCCCTAACATTTAGGGGGATGAAAAATAGATGTTGGTCGATTCTCATAGATACCGGATAAGCACAAAAAATTTCATCAAAATCGGTCAAGCCGTTTCGGAGGAGTATGGCAACGAAAACTGTGACACGAGAATTTTATATATATTAGATGTACATCAAAGTCAAGTGTCTGTTTGCTTCAAAATGAAAAGAAAGAATGCAACAATATTAAATACATGCATAGGCGGATTTAGGGGGAGGCAGGGGACCAAGCTCCCCCCCCCCCCCCCCTCCAGAAACATTGTAGTGATACGAATTTTGCACATATGTTATTAACACATTCGGTGCCACCGACTCGCAAACAAAATGAACGTGAACTCGCATGGCGAGTCGGTGGCACCGAATGTGTTAAGGATACTTGAATTTTCTCGCTGTTCAGAGCGAGCTAAACACACGCTTTTCGTAGTAAAAATTATAATATTTTTGCCTGTCTGTACCTTGGCCCCCCCTGACGAAAATCCTGGATCCGCCCTTGAATACATGCAACATACTATAGTATCTTTCTACTGGACCGACCGCGGTGGAGCGTGGAATTACTGCTAGTCCACACGGCGCTCCATCACGGAGCCGAGCATACAAACTCCAGAATACTACTTTAAGGGTTTCGTACTTCTAAAAATAAAAACGAAGGATAGGATCGCTCATTTGTCCGTCTGTCTGTTTATCAAGACTCTTTTACTCGGAAACGCGTGGAGTTATCAAGTTAAAATTACCACACCACCACACATACCACACACCACATACCACATACTCAGGTCTACGGTCCCCTAAAACTGTGAAAAATTAAATTAAGTCAAGGCGACGCCGGGGGCTGCAGCTAGTATAGTATGTATCGCGAGTGCCTCTAAGGAGGAGGTAAGATTACAACACGAGATTATGTCGATAAGTCTGCAAATTAAATACTACATTATCGCTACATTATACAATACCTACCTACTAGCCGCGCCTATATTACACGTTGAAAAAAAGCTATCTACATACCAAATTTCAGCTCAATCGGTCAATCTTTTAGGGCGTGAAAAAGTAACAATCCATACAAATATTATAAATACGAATGTATATGTATGTATGTCTGCTCTGTCTGCTTATTTCCTCTTCAAACTTAAACCGCTGAAATTTGGTATAGAGAGTTCAAGACTCAGGGTAGAAAAGTTTTTATCCTAGGGGATATAAAAACTTTTTACCGCAAGTAACACCGCGGACAGTTGTTAGTCATCCTTTTATATCCGTCTTTATACTTAATAAATAATTTATTTATAGAGCCATAGAGTCGATTCGCTATGACTGGTTGAAATATTGATGAAATATTTTCAAAAATATTGTTCGGTACTAGATGGCTTTACACATAATTAATTGTACGTAAGGATGAATTCTTCTTCTTCCTGCCCTTCTCCTACACTAGGTAGGGTCGGCACAACACGTCTTGTCTCAGGGTTGGGGCAAGAAGTATACCGTTACCGAGCCCCCCTCAGATTTTGCCTTTCCTACCTTCTCCTTTTCCAAAACGCATAATATCTTCTTTCACACAGTTCATTCCAAACCTTTTTAGGGCGTCCCTTACGTATTGTCCTCATAAAATTATTTGATACTAGCTGCGGTTTTACGCGCTATACTGCTGTAGCCTATATGTTATTTCAGGGTCTAAGCCATCTCTATACCAAATTTCAGCTCAATCGGTCCACCCGTTAGGCGTGAAGAAGTAACAAACATACTTACAAACTATCGCCTTTATAATACCTAGTCAGGTCATAAGTATTGTCACACAGTAAAAACTTTTCTTTTAGAATGCTGGCCACAAAAAAGTTTATTGAATTCGAATTTCAAATTGTTCATGAAAATAAAAATGTATACTTTTTAGAATTTTGCTCATTTTTAAATATGGAGTGGACGCTTAAAGAAGACCGTGTTGCAGTTATTGCGTTGCATCGTTGCGGTTACGCGCCAATTCAAATTTTTGACATACTGAAAAATTTGAATATAACCAAAAGATTCGTTTATCGTACCATCAAACGATACAATGAAGACTCTAGTGTAGATGACAGGTCAAGAAGTGGTCGCCCTCGGTCTGTTAGGACTCCAGCAGTGATAAAAGCTGTGAAGGCGCGAATTCAAAGAAATCCCAAACGTAAGCAGAAACTGTTGTCCCTTCAGATGGGGTTAAGCAGAACCACGGTGAAAAGGGTGTTAAATGAAGACTTAGGGCTTCGGGCATATCGAAGAAAAACAGGACATCGTTTAAATGCTCGTCTAATGGACCTGAGACTGAAGAGATGCCGCGCTTTGTTGAAGCGGTACGCGAGAAAAAAATATCGAGAAATTCTTTTTTCGGATGAAAAAATTTTTACCGTAGAAGAGAGCTACAACAAACAAAATGATAAGGTGTACGCACACAGTAGTGAAGAAGCGAGCAACCGTATTCCGCGTGTCCAACGAGGTCATTTTCCATCCTCGCTCATGGTATGGTTGGGAGTTTCTTATTGGGGCTTAACAGAGGTACATTTTTGTGAGAAAGGTGTAAAAACGAATGCAGTTGTGTATCAAAATACAGTCCTGACGAACCTTGTGGAACCTGTTTCTCATACCATGTTCAATAACAGGCATTGGGTATTCCAACAAGATTCGGCGCCAGCTCATAGAGCGAAGAGCACACAAGACTGGCTGGCGGCGCGTGAAATCGACTTCATCCGGCACGAAGACTGGCCCTCCTCCAGTCCAGATTTGAGTCCGTTAGATTACAAGATATGGCAACACTTGGAGGAAAAGGCGTGCTCAAAGCCTCATCCCAATTTGGAGTCACTCAAGACATCCTTGATTAAGGCAGCAGCCGATATTGACATGGACCTCGTTCGTGCTGCGATAGACGACTGGCCGCGCAGATTGAAGGCCTGTATTCAAAATCACGGAGGTCATTTTGAATAAACTTTATTGTCATAAGAATCTATGTTTTGTTAAGTTCATTTTGGTATATAAATGGTTACATAATAAACAAACTTGTTCCAATAATTTTATATTAAACATGTGACAGAATTTATGACCTGGTAGTATGAAGTGAGATGTGATAAATACGCGCAGTAAGCCAACATGTATAAAGCGACACTGGAATGCCCGTAGCGAATATAAAGATATACAATATACATACATATATATTTATACAGTATATTACTAGTAGTTCGCCGCGAACTGGGACCTCGCAGACCCAATTTCCCTCAAAATAGGTATACATGGGTAAAAGTTATAAGTATCTACGAAATATAAATTATGTATGGAAACTTTAACCTATAATATTCGTAAAAGGAAAGGAAAATGCCAAAATTGAAAGTAATGTTAAAACTCAAAATACGTAACGGATATACAATAAAAAAATCTTTATCTCTGTGACTATTTTATTGTTGTGATCAAAATTTCAATAATAATAAAATATGAAAGGTTATGTGTGTATTCACTTGCAGAAAATAATAGAATAAAATAATAAATATTACTATAGTTTTTAAAAAAATTCTCAAAAAATCTTCATAGTTTGTAGCACTTGTTTACGAAGAAGTTGCCGATGCAGTGGACATTAGAAAAGAATTTAAATTGGAAAAAAAATCTAGCTTTACTTGTGTTATATAGCAAATTTAGAACAGTTATTATATTGATATTGTAGCTAATTCTATAACATTTTTGTCGTAGCAGCCGATGATGACTTAGACTTGGAGCGAGAACGCAGAGCTATGACAGTCACGCGTAACATCTAGGCTCGCAGGTTTTCAAGATGTATATCTACAGCTACTGAGCAAGACAAAGTGTCCTTGTTCAAGGCATTATCAGACTTTATATACGTGCAGCTCGTCGATCACATTTGCACTTTCTATCAGGTGGGATGTGATCAAACGTAGGCCTAATTATTAATTATTTTTTTAAACAAAAGACTTGTGGATGAACTTTACAAACTACAACTTTACAAAAAACGGATCCAGTACAACAATGCTTTCAGGATGCTTTTGGCGCTGTCTCGATACTACAGAGCGTCAGGGATGTTTGCAGATGTTAGAGTAATGATGGTTTTAATGGCATAATGATATGTGATAAATACATAAATAACAATCCCAATAAGTTTCTTGCTCGTTCTTCTCATAGATATGCTTTTCGAACGAACAGTAGAGTCTTAAAATACTTAGATCTAAATAATTGTAAAATTTACTTTTAAAAGTGAAGCACTGTAGCCTATAGTCCAGTAAAAGAAGAAATGTGGATCGAAAAGTCGAAAGCAGAAAAACTAACTTAGGAACTTTGTTTGTACTATTCAGAACATAAACATACTAAAAGTCCCCACCCCTCCGTAGTGAGCCCGAGGGGGGGGAGGCCGAAGAAGTTTCCATTTTTAGGTTTTTTGCTTATGCCAATTCGAGTGTAATGTGCCGAAACTCGACGGGTTTACTAATAGCCATTGAAGAGGTTCAGTAAACACCTCCTGGCTCCATCATCAGATCAGCTCAGTGGTACCAGATTATTGAACTGTCATCATATTTCTAGACATTTGCAAAGTTTCATTATGGTACGACAACCAGAAGTTGGTTAAATATTACTTATATGAGATTTTTTTACCGACTTTGTATGGAAAACTAATTTCAGCATCTTAAAAATAGACCATGTTTGGAAGCTCATAGCTGGACAACGATTGGATATAGATAAAAAGTGTTAAAGCCAAAGTTGTAGGAAATTTTAAAGCTTTTATAATGTAGTACAACAAAATATCGTACTACGCCCAGTTTTTGACATATAGGCAAAAAACCTAAAAATGGGACCTTCTTCGGCCCCCCCACCCCTCAGAATCACCTCGGAGGGGTGGGGACTTTTAGTATGTTAATCTCCTGAATAGTCCAAACAAAGTTCCTAAGTTAGTTTTTCTGCTTTCGACTTTTTGATCCACATGCCTCTTTTGGGCACTCATTGACTGGACTACTATTTGAATAAAAAAATGGGTTTAAGTTTCACCCGCACGATCATTTAAATTCATAATATTTTTGTTGAGTAAGTCAACATGGCTATTCACTTATCCGTTAGGGAACCGAACCTAGGACCGAATTATCAAAAATGTATGAAATGACGTATTACGTCGTATCGATTTTTGACAATTCGGTCTTTGGTTCGGTTCCCTGACGGATAACTAAATATCCCTGCAGCAGTTCTCATAATATTATAATCGAAAAACATTGTAATTTTGTATTCTCTATAACTCTACAACCCTTGCACCGATTTGGCTCATTTTTGGACGTGAGAATTCTTTTAGTTTGTACTACCTGTTTAAAAAGATTTTATCAAGACTGGATCATCGGTTTCATTGTAATACAGCAATCTCTTTAACTCTTGAACCCTTCGACCGATTTGGCTCATGTTCGAACTTAAAAATTCTATGGATTTATATTACGCGTTTGCAAAGTTTCATGCAGATTGGACCATTGGTTTTCCAGTTATCGCGTAACAAACATACATACAAACATACACTTTGGCTAATATATTTGTGTCGCTTATAAAAAATGTGTATATGTTAGAAAAAAAATTATCAGCGCTCCAGTTTTGAAATAATCGTCAGACCTATCGTAAAGACTTTAATTCACCTATATCTCTGCAACCCTGTAACCTATTTAGCTAATTTTTTCACTTAAATTATCCAATTAACCTTCTTATTTTGTGTGTAAAATTTCATTTAATTTGGATTAACCGTTTTCAAGTAAACGTCGACCAAACTTAAGCACCAGAGGTCAAGCGTTAAACTGGTCAATACGCAGGCATTTCGCGGCTTTCGACTCTAAGACCTCGCTTCGCTCGGTCGATGATATGCAGCGGGCGCGGCGCCGGCGCAGCGTGACGTAGCGGCAAGCCCACCGCGCGCCCCCGCCGCGGCCAACTGGGAGCCAACGTTGGGACACAAGCTGCGACCAACCTCTATCAATATTGGACGTTAATGTATAACCACAGTGCAGTGCCAGCAGAGGGGAAACTCAGCGAAATTACGTTGGGAAAATACTTTATTACAACTATGAAACTGCCGTGAGTATTCTCACGTATTTATTTCGTTGAGATTGGCTCAACCACGGTTCGGAAAATGACAATGTCCTTCATCAGAAGTTCAAGAGTGAAATCAATACGTGAGTACCGCCATGTCATATTTTATATTTACAACTGTTCTGAAAAACTGGACAAATGTCGAAAAAGTACGTGTTATAGAGACGTCTGCAGGCTGATAATGATCACAAAATGCTACCAATTACATATTATGAAGCATTTGGAAGAGAATATGATGTGAAGGATGAAGCTTCTCGGAAATTGTCACATAACTTGACAAGTTACGGGAGAATTTGCATTAAGAATATATTATTGTAGACTGGTTGTGACCACTTGAGTAAGAAAAAACACATACACTCACTGACATCCATACTTACAAATATATATTAGTAGGTATTAGCATAGAGGAGTTTTTGGGTAAATCCTGAGATCGGGCGTATTTAAGTGATTCCCGTGGCAGATTTTAAATCAAAGTATTATTGAATTTGACATGTAAAACATCAAATTTCCCATAATTATAAGCACATCCGTCAAATAGGCATCATTATAACTTGTTTTGTTCAGAAGATATTTAAATTTAAATTTTTGGTGCCACGGGAATCAATAAAGTGTGGCATGGGAATCAAAATTAAAACTATTTTGTTTCAATTCTATGTTATTATTTAAATATTGACCTCTATATACTAATAATATAAAATAGAAATGATTAAAAACGGTGATCCAAACAAATATACACCAAACATAAAGTATTAAAAAGGTCAATATTGGCTTTCTATATAATAATCATGTAAACTAAATAAAATCAATGTATTGCTGTCTTAAACAATGTAAAAATATTGAATAAATAGTCCTAGAATATGTTCTCAGTCACAGTCACTGACAGGATTCACTCCAGAAGCTGTCATCAGATTGTACATTTATCATTAGTTAGATTAATTTGGACTGAAGTTGCAGTCAGCCCATAGTTTCGTTTCATTTTTTCATCATACATCATCTCAGCCATTAGACGTCTACTGCTGAACATCAACCTCTCATTTAGACCTCCATATATAAAACCGGTGTTGGAAGTGACCTGCTTCAAGCGTCTTTCAGCGACCTTAATAAGGTCATTTGTCACACTTGTGAATAGAAGTTCTACGCTGCGTTTGCTTGGTAGCCACTCGAACACTTTTCGACCCCATCAGCCATTCGCTCTACGTGCTATGTGGCCTGCCCATTACCACTTCAGCTTCCTGATCCGCGGAGATATGTCAGTGACTTTGGTTCGTCTTCGGATCTCCTCATTCCTGATTCGATCACGTAGAGAAACCCCGAGTATAGCCCTCTCCATAGCTCGCTGAGCGACTTATTTTAATGTGGGGATATAATGGTGCCGCATAAGCCAGAGCGGCTGTCTACTATAGTACAATATTAAAAAAATCTGATGTATACAATATAAAAAAAACATCTGAAATAATGAAATATACAAATATAAACTGTCTAAATCACTTCCATACCTGCGGCTTCGCTGTAGTTGGGTAAAAAGTGAAAGAATGCGCAACAAAACTCAGGGGAAAATTGATCACCGTGGTAAAACGCCATGAGAATCAATACCATGGAAATCAAAATTGTATAGTTTTTTGTCAATATTTTTAAATACCACAATTATAGACCAATAATAATAAAATATATGATAAACAATACCCTTTTCCTAACTGCACACCCTAGTCAAAAAACCGTAATGGATAAAAAAATATTTTTAAACATAGAAATGGTAATCAATGATCTAGTGTACCAAAACCACGGTAATCAATTTCTCACCTTCATAAATCCAGTTTATAACCACGAGAGGAGTAACATTTCTTCACGATGTTTAGAGCGCAATTGAAGTTAGCCAATAGTGTGCGTACAAACTTCTAAGTCTTGTGGCTTGTGAAATGTGAGTAGTTATGTCGTGCGCCATGGGAATCACTTTTTGTCCGGGGACAAACCTAAATTTATGATTTTTTCTAAAACTACGCTGTGTGCAGCCTTCGCGTATTTTTTTGATCGTATAACAGTTTACCCTTTACAGCTTAGATCACAGGAATTAATAAAATTTCGTTTATAAATTGGTGTAAAAAATATATTTTGTTTCAAAAATGTGTAAGGGACACCCCATGGTAGTCAAATTTCAGGGCTTTAACATTTTTTTTCAGATACTTGCAGCTAAATTTAACCTTATATCTATCATGCATTAAGTAGATTAAACCTTAAACTAACAGAAAAAAAATACCCTT
Source organism: Hemithea aestivaria (assembly GCA_947507615.1). Lineage (NCBI taxonomy): Eukaryota > Metazoa > Arthropoda > Insecta > Lepidoptera > Geometridae > Hemithea > Hemithea aestivaria. Next base: position 11,399,642 of record OX382348.1, read on the forward strand.
GGGTAGAATTTTTATGTTACGGGTAGTTTATTCCCCCAGACACGTAAAATTTTGTCTCTCAGGATTTACCCTTTTACAAAGTAAGGAATTTTGCCACATGATTCTTTTTAATCACGTAAATACAAACTGTAGTTACCCTTCTGTAGCTGTTGCACTGTGTCGCGACATAAAAAGCTACGTCGTCATTCTGATCAAACAAACATCAGAGTTCTGCTCCACAATGTATTTAGTTCCGACGTCAACGTGAAGCAAATACGAAAATACATATAACATGGTTCGGAACAGGTATTTGGGATTTCATTTTATGGGGAACCATTGAAGATTGATCAAGATGAGGGGCTCAGACTTAGAAGATTGGGTTTTAAGTAACAATATTTTATTATGTATATTATTGCGTCTTACTAATATTATAAATAGGAAAGAATGGTTGTAGTGTATGTATGTAGTGTTAGTTTATTATGCCTTCCTCCTATTTTCACTCTCTTCTTTTTATTTATTACTCAGCACAACGCGGATCTAACTTACGCCTATACAAACGGAAGCATCCTTTTACCTTCAACTTGGCTTCTAAGCTAACCTTGTAGTAGCGTTTCTAATAGAGTTTTTTTTTTAATCAATCATCAACCTGTTTTTGAATAAATAATCTAATAGAGTCTACTTTAGAAGGTTATTTATTCACTTTTCACTTCTCCTTCTTTTTTTTTCTTCTTCTTTCTTTTTATATTTTCTTTTCATTTCTTTTATTTTTGTTTTAATCTAGATAGGATTTTCTATCTAGAGGCTGACTGACAATGGTCAAGTCCTTTGTGAAGCGAAATGAGTTAACCATTGATTCATGACTCGTGACATGATATTCCGTAATGTTTATAAAGTTTATATTATGATATATATACTGACGTGAGATTAAGTGCTATTCCAATAATATTATATTGTTGTTACAGTTGTAATGCTATATTAACGAGTAAACAATGTCGGATATGTACAATGTACTCCACCTGTATGTAATACATTTGATGGTTGCATCGCCGGACTACGAGCCATGACACCTCATAAACATTATTCTAATGTTTAACAAAACATCTCCGAATCTTTTTTTGCCACAACTATAAATATCTTCACCTCGAGCACGCGAGTTTAAATTCTTTCTCTCACTGAACCAAATGTAAATCATGCGTGCTTTTGTAGCGGCCGTGGCCCAGTCGTGCCTCCAGATTGTTATTTGGAGACTCTGGGGCAAATTTGGGAAGGGGACGCCCTAAAAGGTTTGGATGAACTGTGTGAAAGAAGATTTGCGTGCTAGGGGAGTGATTGAAGATATGACGGATGATAGAGTAAAATGGAGGATGTGTTGTGCCTATGACCCTACATAATGTAGGATAAGGACAGAAAGAAGAAGAAGGAGTAAAATATGGCAAAATTTTCGCGGGTTTCGGTAGGCATATAAAACTATGAGTCCCGACTGTTGCCTATATGACATGGTAGGTACAGTAGGAGTTAGGAGGCAGTTTTAGGCGTTTATGGGTGCCTAACTGAAGTAGGTAGTGTAAGTGAAACACTAAATCAGAAGGTAAAATATGGAATATGGAATGTTGTAGCCATGTCCGGGTATATTGTGGACATGGTGAGGTACATCGCAGGTAATGTTCTTGAGGTACGTGGTAAGGTAAGGTACTTGTAGGTGTGTAGTGTAGTGCACCTACAGTACTCCCCCTCAAGCGAAGCGTACCGGCAGTTTTATATTGCGGCCGGATCTTGATTGCTTCGTGGCAGGTACGGATGCTGTAGGTATATGTAGATCACTCGATGACGGAGTAGCTGCGCTGTCTGTGGTAGTCGCAGGTGCATCGACGTCAGTGTCGAGGTTGATCGTATAGGCAGGTTTCAGGCGATCGATCGATATAGTGGGCGATCGATTCTCAGGAACTTTTAGTAGGAACGTTTTATCGTTCCGCTTGACGACTTTGTACGGCCCTTCGTACGCAGGTTGCAGCGGCTTCTTAACTGCGTCCGTGCGTACGAAAACGTACTCGCAGGTCTTGAGATCTTGGTTGACGAATATGGGTCGGCTGTTGCTATGCGGCGTTGTAGGTTGCGCAGGCTTCACGGCGGCGATGGAGTTGCGCAGGCGATCGACGAAGTCGTAGTCCATGTCGCAGGATGATGTGATGGACGGCGCGGCCAAAAAATCGCTCGGTAGGCGTAGGTTTTGGCCGTAGGTAACCTCGGCGGCGCTTACGCCCGTATCGCTTCGAGCGGCGGCGCGTAGACCCATAAGCACTGTAGGTATCTCGTCGATCCACGTAGAGTTTTGAAGTCGTGTCTTGAGCGCAGTCTTGAGTGTGCGATGCCAGCGTTCGACCATGCCGTTTGATTGTGGGTGATACGGTGTCGTGCGGTTGCGTTTGATCCCCATTGCGGCGAGTAGTTTGGTGAACAGCTGACTCTCGAACTGGCGGCCTTGGTCACTCGTTAGGTACATTGGGCACCCAAATCGAGTAATCCAATTTTCGTAGACTATTTTTGCGACGGATTCGGCTGAGATGTCTTCGGTAGGTATAGCTTCGGGCCATCTAGTCACTCGGTCGATCATAGTGACTAGATATCGATGTCCGTGCGATGATGTAGGCAGTGGTCCGACTATATCGACGTGTATGTGTTGGAAGCGGTCGGTTGGCGGGAATTTTGAAACTTCGCTCCAAGTATGTCGTGTGATTTTGCATTGTTGACATCGAATACATTGTCTCGCCCAGGCAGCGACGTCGGCGTTGATTGAAGGCCAGAAGAATTTTTCAGTGATCAGCTTGCGTGTGGTGCGAATACCGGGATGACTGATGTTGTGGACGGCGTCGAATGCGTCGCGGCGAAATTCTTCTGGTAGGTATGGTCGGATGGACGGTGTAGATGTCTCGCAGTACACAGGCTTCGACGTTCCAGGCAAAGTAATTGGTTTGAGCGCCAAATTACTTTGTTGGCTGAGCTTGTGTATTGTAGTGATGTCTCGTTCTTGCGCGGCTGCGATCTTGCTGTAGTCGAGCGTTGTAGGGCATGCGATTGTTTCGACTCTGCTGAGTGCGTCGGCTACGATGTTATCTTTGCCGCTGATGTGGCGAATATCAGTGGTAAATTCGCTAATGAAAATCAGCTGTCTTGCACGGCGTGGTGTCTCAGATGGTGATGGCGGCTTCTGCAGTACGTAGGTTAGCGGCTTGTGATCGGTGAAAATGATGATGTTTCGGCCTTCGAACATTTTGCGGAAGTGTTTTACTGACATGTAGATAGCCAGTAACTCTCTGTCGAATGTGCTGTACTGTCGTTGTGCGTCGCTGAATTTCTTTGAAAAATAGCCGAGAGGTTGCCATTTTTCATCGATGTATTGTTGTAGTACTGCTCCGGCGGATTTGTCTGAGGCGTCGGTGAAAATAGCGATCGGTGCGGTGTGCGATGGATGAGCGAGCAAAGCTGCGTTTTTAATCGCATTTTTACAGGCTTTAAATGCAGATGTCGCTTCGTCGTTCCATTGTATTTCAGTCTTGTCTCGCTTTTTCACGCAGTGCAGATAGGCATTGAGTGGTGCTTGAATTGTAGCGGCGTCCGGAAGGTGATCTCGATAGAAATTCATCATTCCGAGAAAACGCCTTAATTCTTCAGACGACGGTGAACAGTCTTCGGGGTCACCACTTTAGGCGTTTATGGGTGCCTAACTGAAGTAGGTAGTGTAAGTGAAACACTAAATCAGAAGGTAAAATATGGAATATGGAATGTTGTAGCCATGTCCGGGTATATTGTGGACATGGTGAGGTACATCGCAGGTAATGTTCTTGAGGTACGTGGTAAGGTAAGGTACTTGTAGGTGTGTAGTGTAGTGCACCTACACAGTCGTTATGCCATATTGCAGGCTTCAATCTATAGTAATCTTGGCGACCTGAATCTCCAGCATTTAAGATTGGAGACACACATTTTATGCTTTGTTTCTGGCAGTAGTAGCCATTATTATTATTCATTTCAATGAAATTAATTTCGAAAATATAATATATAGTTTCACAGAAAATAGCAACTGGGTTGTAAAGAATGAAGATTTTGGCGAGATATTACTCAATAGATCTATAAAAAAAACTAGAGGTGTTGTTCATATAAAAATAGTAATATCGACAGGTTTACAATCCTCAGTTCAACACTCAGCTGGCAGATTCATGATGAAGCAAAGTTTACGCAAGAGAAAGGTAAAATTTACGAGAACATTGTTTTGTTAAAATATGAAATAAACAAGAACTATAGATTGGCAAAAACTAACTATATAGATTAGTGTATTTTCTGACCTGTTCCAGTCCCTGGCTATCTGTAAGAAATCGGCTAGTGCGACAAGACCGCCGATTGTTTACATTGCTTTAAAGATATCTAGCTCAGTAAGTTTCTTAAAAGTTAATTGGTATGCAATAAATTATAATTCTATTCTATTTCATTGAGGAAAAAACGTAGATCAGTCCAGAACCGAGTGGAGAGGTAGAGTCCATCTGCTGATATACCTTATCAGGGGGCTCAGGGTCTAAAGCAGTTAAGATTACGATGTCGGGGCCGCGGGGGCGGGGCCTCCGATAGCCCCTCGCCCCCCGATACCAGATACACACTGACACTGTTATTGAGATGATACTGGAACGTGTAAACAATACCCCTACCTACATTGCTACCTTACTCTACTCGACGCGTAGTACGAGTAAGTGTGCTAACGGGTTCCTTATTATAGCTAACATAAGCTACCGTTTTCGTGGTGTGATTCTGTGAGAAACTAGGTAGGTATAGAAATTTATGGATCAAATACACGAGAATCTTGATAAATAAACTGTTAGAGCGTATCTTTCCTAGAGTAAGGAGTTCCGAGTTCGATTCCAGAAATGATGGTCCGACATATCCCTAATAGGACATTTATTATTCTTTATAGTTTTGACACGATCTCGCGTGATGTTAAACGACAATGCGGCCGGTCGCCGGTGCTGCGCCTGTTACCCTGAGATTTTAGTCCTGGAATCTTGTCTTGGCCACTCGTTTCTGTCATCTGACTGTTTTTGACGGAGAGATAACGGGCCGGAGTAGTATTTGTACGAGAACTACTGTATGGGTTCAGCTCGTTATCAGTGTTATTTTAACGAATTCGGACTCTGATCGTTTGTAGTGCGTAAGAGCTTATTATCTTCAACTTAGAGTATATAACTGGTACCTTTGGTTGGTCAAACAACCTAAAATTGTAATTTTGCTTTGAATCTGACAGTGTAAGTAAAGTAACCTGTTCTGTTGGAGTATAAACCCCAATTATTAACTTTTTTTAACATAAAACGTAGAAAATATGACTTGTGTCAAAATTAAGTTCATGGCACCATATTGTGAGGTGGCCCCATTAAACAGTAAGTGGGCACAGGCAAGACGACGGGGGGAGGGAGAGGGGGGGGCGGTAATATGACACCAAGTTGTCGGAGCACCAAAACAAGTTCCACACGAGGATATCGATTTTAGGGAATAAAAGTGTTTTTGAGACTTGTTTTTCGTACAAATTTGCGCGGACATCCTACTAATGCGAAATTATGTTTGCGTGTACCTATTAGTCTAGTAAAAGAAGAAATGTGGATCAAAAAGTCGAAAGCAGAAAAACTAACTTATGGACTTTGTTTGGACTAGTTAGGAGATAAACATACTAAAAGTCCCCACCCCTCCGAGGTGAGCCCGAGAGTGGGGAGGCCGAAGAAGGTCCCATTTTTAGGTTTTTTGCTTATATGTCCAAAACTGTGCATTGTACGATATTTTGTTGTCCTACATTATGAAACCTAATAAAATTCTCTACAACTTTGACCTTTATTTTTTTTATCTGTCTCCAATCGTTGTCCAGCTATGAGCTTCCAAACATGGTCTATTTTTAAGACGCAAAAATTAGTTTTCCATACAAAGTCGGTAAAAAAATCTTGCAATTAAAATTTGACCATTTCTGATTGTCGTACCATAATGAAACTTTGCAAATGTCTAGCAATCTGAACACAGTTCAATAATCTGGTACCACTGAGCTGATCTGATGATGGAGCCAGGAGGTGTCTTCTGAAGACTGAAACTCTTCAATGGCTATTAGTAAACCCGTCGAGTTTGGGCACATTACATTCGAATTGATGAGACCTTTTCATAACACTTGCTGACGAGGGTCTGATAATGGACCAGGAGGTGCCTACGTCTCATCAATTAAATTAATGAGCCTAAACTCGCCGGTTTTACTTAGAGCCATTGAGGAGTTTCAGTAGACACCTCCCGGCTCCATCATCAGATCAGTTCAGTGGTACCAGATTATAGAACTGTCATCAGATATCTCGACATTCGCAAAGTTTCATTATGATACGACAACCAGAAGTTGGTAAAATTTTATTTTCAAGATTTTTTTACCGACTTAGTATGGAAAACTAATTTAAGCGACTTAAAAATCGACCACGTTTGGAAGCTCATAGCTAGACAACGATTAGAGATAGATAAAAAGTGTAAAGGCCAAAGTTGTAGAAAATTTTATTAGGTTTCATAATGTAATACAACAAAATATCGTACAGCGCACAGTTTTTGACATATAAGCAAAAAACCTAAAAATGGGACCTTCTTCGGCCTCCCCCCCCCTCGGGCTCACCTCGGAGGGGTGGGGACTTTTAGTATGTTTATCTCCTAACTACCCCAAACAAAGTTCCTAAGTTAGTTTTTCTGCTTTCGACTTTTCGATCCACATGCCCTTTTTGGACACTCATTGACTGGACTATATAGCTAATGTGTGGGTGTGTGTTTGTAACCTCTCCACGCCCAAACTGCTGAACAAATTAAGCTGATATTTGGTATTATAGCTTAAACAATGGCAAAAAATCTTTACTCTTCAGCGGGTAAATCCGCTGGACGTACAGACCTACTTGGTATCAATTATTGTTTCGCTTATCTTTGAGAGCCAAAAAACTAGTTGGCGCATACCGGCTATGTTAATCATAACAAGGAGAATAATATTGATGTTTATTCACTATTTATCTGTCAAAGTGTAAAATTCGGCGCAGATTGCTATCGCGCGAGAATGGCTGCGTTGCGATCTGCAACTCGTGCGATGAATTACAATCGCCTGATTGCGGTGAAGGTTCCGAGGACTTGATGAACTTGAGGTTGATGATACATAGGGGCGTAATTCACTACCAAATTCATCTCATTTCGCCATCGCATACCTACTGTCGAATTTTACCAAAATATTGAACCCTTGAAAAACACTGTTCCAGTCACGGAGTAATTCTTCTGATCTGTGGTTCCAGTATACAAAATCATATACCTATATGAAACTTAATTATATTTTAATTTTCCATATTTTGGTAACTGTATAGTGGCGTTTTTTTAATACTGATTATAAATATATTTTTATAGATCATAAAAAACATTTCGTTTTGCTTCGGCATCGTCTCGTCTCCGTCCCGAATCTACAGGTAGGTTTGTGATACTTCCTGTTTCCTAATAGAGAACAAATCATGTAGGTAAATAAAGTTAAATAAATCTCACGAGCACCATAACATGATAATGTCCCATAATTGCCAGATCGTTAGAGCTTCCTGCGCTCGCTGAGCGTCGTGATTGATATCAAACATTGGGCATTCGCTTCATACTCATTGTACAATCAAACATTATACATGTATAATATATAATATGTACCTATAATATCTCAGGTATTGCGTCCACTACATGTCTCAAGGTGACAAGTCTGCCTACTTTGCTATATAACTATTATTTAACTAAAATTTAGGATGTATAGTGTAAACTAACACAGAGGTAATGTAGCTAGCTTTTTAGACACATTGCCTGTAGGAGGCGAACTCTATGACGTTTTTCTCTATTATTTAAGTTAGGTTAGTGCAGCTATGATCGTCATTGTGTAAATACAATGCAACATGTGTATTGTGTTCAATAATTGTGACCACAACGCGTCGCGATAAACAAGCTGATAGAAAATAGAAAACATTCCAATTGCTACGTAAAAATAAAAAAAAACTGTAACATTAAGACGATAAAAAGATTAAGAAACGGAAAATTAAAAAAGAGCTCTAAATAATCAAGCAGCTATTGTTTCTTTAAAACAAGTAAATACCTCAGTTGTAAGGTTAGTATTATGCATTTTAAATAAAACCGGAACAATTGATACCCCAGCACAACTCCCAAACAAAAAGGTTAATAAATCTGAAAGGGGGCAATCCAATGAATGAAAACGATCAAGTCATGTGACGGAACGGACAGTGGTTAATAATATATTCTAAATGGAGCTCCAAATGGCCACAATAGCTGGTCAATTGGTGAACCCCCGCGAGTGGCTCAATTGACACGTCTCCGATGCACCGCTTCTGCACGCCGTGGTGCAGATAATCAATTTGTTATAATAACACTTCATCAAACATTGACAGATCTCTATAAAAATAAACTGGTACACGTGGCCTGAGCTGTTATGACAATAATCATCTAAGTACTGATCATAAATCAATCCATTAAAGAAGGAAGTGGTGCAAAACGACGTATAGGTATTACTCGAAGTAGATATTTTACAATTTCAAGGTTTACTTTTTAAAACTAATGCTATTTTATCGCAGGGAGCTTAGAAAGTTGAACAAAATAAGAGATAAAGCGATAACAGAAATACCAACGACCGTGACGCGGGAGTTTTGGATTGTTAATACCTAATTATACAAGATAACATAATATTTTATCCTGGGTAAAACTAAGTGGTACCTATTTTTTTTTTATTTTTTTTTTTATTTATGGTCCACCAACTGGACATCACAACTTAAACTTAACAACAGGTAAAAATTGCTACTTAAAATACATTGCTATGTTGGATGACCTTCTAGGGGTAGGCACGACGTGCACACAAGTTTGACGCTCAGTTTACAAGTACATATTTAAAGATGATAGTTACGTTACAAATATATATGGGTAGGCAATATTATAAATACCTAATTAAATATGAGATGAAGGTCGAGGTATATCAACAAATTATATAATATCAGTTTATGTGATTTGGAAAAAACTTTTGATTTTATTGACTGATGCATTGAATATAATACATATTTTTTTTATAATACATATTCGGATAATTTAGTCCGAGGGTCATACATTTTATCTTGCTAATATTATAAACGTGAAAATTTGTAAGAATGTAGTATGGAAGTCTGGACGTATGTTTGTTGCTCTTTCACGTCTAAACGGCTGGACCCATTGAGCAGAAATTTGGTATAGAGCTAACTTAGACCCTGGAATATCTGTAAACCGAGTAAAACCGCTGGGCGCCGCAAGTAAGTCATAAAAGTTTGTCGTGAGTCCTGTAGGTCATGTTTATACACTATATCTATATGTAGAGGTATAGATGTAGAGTCGTAACACGTCGAGCTCACGTCATGTCAAGCGAGTGGAGGAGCCTAGACAGCCACCCTGCACCCTACGCCCTGCGCCCGGCCCTTTCCAAACACACCCACTCTGTCGATAGTGCGATTACGCGACAGATAACAAACACAAAATTAATTACCTACCTACTACCTCTCCGATGCTACTGATACCTTAATATCTCAGTCTTATGATTTGCGTCCCTGGAAGAATTTTCAGGACAAGAATTTTCTATGACACTATGACATAAGCAGAGCTTTAAGTAATCTGATATATTATATGACTCTAATATCTTTATCCACGACACGGTGGACTAAGTGATGAATGGAACCATAGGCGGATTTAGGGGGGGGGGGGCAGGAGGCCAAGCAAGAAGCATTGTAGAGTTATGATTTTTTCACACATTTCATGGTCAAGATTATAATTTTTTTCTCGGCACTCGTGCACTTATTATTAAGGATATTTGAACTTTATAAATGTTTTAGAGCGAGTTAAACACACAATTTTAGTAGTAAAAATTATAATTTTTTTGCCCACCGACACCTTGGCCCCCCACAGGACCAAATCCTGGATCCGCCCTTGAATGGAACCCATTTCGATCGTCTCTACTTCTTCTTGATGAGTCCTTATTTTGTTTTTCTCGCGATACTACGTATATTAGTCCGATAATGATGTTGCATGAAGATTAGAAGTCCCGAAATAACACAGAGGCCATATGCTATTTTTTGCCGCGAGGATGAAACCAAGCGCAATGGGACAGATTACTCGTATAAGATGCAATTGTAGAAGCTCATATTGTTTTTGAATAAATAAATTGAAATCGAAGTCGTGTTTATTTATCTCCAAGTAGGTCGCGTCTGCCAGCCTGCCAGACTTACTCAATGAATATGTAGTAGGGTGGAGCGCGGATGAATGGAAAAAATTTTTTTTTTAGATTCTGAGTTCTAATAGTGCGGGATTGGTGCCATATATTATTCCCAAAATACATGTAAATTTTCATTTAATTTGAAGGACTTCTTCTGCCTCCGCAGTGACATCAAAAATTTAAAAAAATTGTAAAATAGTTAACGAGCTTTTGAGGTGAAAAATTATGCTTAACATAATGGTTATTATGTATTAAATAATTAAAACCTAAGGTTTTGACATTAATTAAAGTACTACAATATAAAAACACGTGCAAATATTAAGAAAATAAATAAAAATTATATTATTAGTTAGCACTAAAATCTCTTTTAAATTCAAATTTAGGCATTACATTGCATGATTTCATCTTGGCTTTTTTTGCACCCAATGAGACCCAATCTTGCTTTTCTTGTGCACTGTGAAATGGAAGCTTCTGTTGTAATAATCACACCTCTTTGAACCGCTTGAGTATGACAGGGAAGCCTTAAAAATATCAATTCGCTGTTACTAATTAAATCTTTAGCCATTTCTGGGAGCACTTGTCCTTCGATGGATGTAATTTTTTAAACAGGCAGTATTACTCAGGTTTCTGGAGCTTTTCCTAATGGACCAGAATAAGATTTAGGTCCCGATGTACATCTGTCGAGATTAAGAAACAGGTGTCTCAAAAGAAATTAGTTCATGTGCAGTAAACAAATTATCCACTGAAGTGGTTTTTGTAATCTTTTCTCAATCAGCCTTATGGTCCCACCATACTTTCCAGTATTGACATTGGTACCATCACAACCCTTACCATCCATTTACCATCTTTTTTAACATTCTTCAAAGTTACGTCTTTCCTACCATCGAAGTATAAAGACGAAAGCTCTGTGACAGTTGCATTTTTCATTAATTTTTCTCTATTTTTGCTTCTCTCTCTACGTAGCTTGTATCTATCGATAACCTCCAGATCAGATTGCTGCTGCTGCTGCTCTATCTGATACCCCATACCTATCTCACGTCATTGATAACGTAGGGAAATCGACGGACATCATTTTCTTTCTTTTTTTTCAGGACCGCTTTCGATCGTAGTATTTTCTGGTTTTTCTGATGCTGATGATGTCGTTGAAGATGTACTAACATCTAATTCCTCTAACGTTGAAGTGCTTAAGGATGTGGTTGGGCGATTTTCTCATTCATACTTAATTGTTAAAGTTTTTGCAACTTCCTTGTAGCAGTTGCGTCGATGACGCTGGTTACCAATATTCGCGACGTTCTTTGGTCGATTAAAAAAGGTTGCTCTTGTTTAGGTACCTTTTTATCCTTAGGGCAAATAGATCGAGCAAAGTCTTTGCATTTGCAAGCTGAAATATCAAAAAGTATTTCACTGCTTTGTCGAAAACTTTGTAAATTTTCCGGGCGGAGCCTCTTAATAGATTTTTGTAGGTTTTTACATTTTAAATGATAATATGCTTTCAACATCTGTATGATTCTTGTTCTAGTCACTATTGAAATAGATGCAGTTTTCCATATATTTTCAATCCGGGATACCACTGTGTATCTGTTCTCTGCGAATGTTGGTTCATTTGCAGTTTCTAATTGTAATTTCAGTTAATGTCTCGTCCATTCATAGTACTTCATTACATCTTCGTAAGTAGGTAGAATATTCCCTTTTATCTCACAAATACCACCAAAAAGAGAACATTTAAATGCACTCCGAGTTCTTTGTATAATTGCAGCGATACAAAATCGAGGGTTTAACTAATATGAGCTTACAACATTAGAGCACTGAAGCAACGCGCGAGCAATATGACCTTTTGTTTGAGTGGTGATTTACGCGACAAATATCTGTACTTAAATGTCCATTCACATCCTTTATTTGAATGTAAAAACAACGTCAAGATTTTTTATCGAAAATTAACAATATCAGTTTTCGTTTCTACTTTAAACAATGGACCATTTATTAAAAAATCTTACGTTAACATAGCATCCTAATAGGATCTAAAATTAACCTTTTCATAATTTCAATGATGTTGCGGAGGCAGTTACTCTAAACCAAATTGAATCATATTTTGCATTACTTAATTTGACCCTAAAATGCATCGAATTTCAACTATTACATTACCGTTTCATAAAAAAAAAAATTTCGCTCCACCCTAATATGTAGTAAGTGCGCTTCAACTCGAGCCGAGACTCCATTCATTAATATAGAAATAGGTAAGTATATACCTTAGGACTTTATCCATAATGAATTAGTTAACCAATAATGGTTTAATTTAATAAATACAGTGTTAAAAGGAGACAGAGCGCGGTAATAATACTGATGAGTCTTCTGTTGTTCAATCATTCTGTGTTAAATGTGTGATAACCATTAGGATAGCAAATATAAATAGAGTCGAATCAATACTGAAATAAAACTTCTCAAACAAGAATCTAAAGTAGATAAATACGCACAGCGCGAGCGAACCGCGGCGCCGCGCTCCGCGTGCCGTGCCAAATGTAATGATATTTACGATGGCGCTGCATATATCGTGAATGGTGAACCCATTAACGCTAGAGTTCAAGTGTAAACTGAACGTTTTATTCAATCAAATTAACGAGATCATCCATTCTAATACAATAATAAAAACCACTTTGAAATAAAATCTGTACTCGACGAACCAATCTATCGTTAGATAAATTGCGTCTAAATAAATGCTAATGAAATAAACGAGCAAAACCATAAAATGACTTAGTATGGTGCGCTCCACCGAACACTCCTTGATCCACGGATGAGTACCTACCTACAATAAGTAATTAGAAACTACGCAATCGCCAAATGAACTAGAGCCGTATCTACAGTGACGCCGCACACAAATATTCCGGCTGATAAACTGAAAAGACTCAGATCGCAACCGTGGTGATTATTTACCGGCGTCGGTCCCGAGTCCCGACTACGCTCGAGCCTTCGATCTGGTCGCTCATTAAATAGCCACATACTTTGGAAGTTCATTTCCAATTAACTCCTATTAAGTTCGTTTAAAACGATCTACAGAGACTCGGGCGAATCGTTTCGCGATAACGCTATCAAGTAGGTACTGATTTTTGTAAATAATATAATGCGGAGTGCCCCAAGGGTCGGTGTTAGGGTCACACTTGTTTTTGTACGCAGATTGTGCGCACTTATATAATTTTTCTCGATATCTATTCTCAATTAATTATATTTGATAACACTATCGTCAATTTGTTTTTAACTATCGTATCGTGAAAATGCGAATAATTTTTATTCCACGTTTTACCTTATCTTGCAAGTTTTAGTTTTTTCATGTTACGAGTATATTATTCTTATTCTCAAACTGTATTTCAATAATGTAAATTTAATATTATAAGGTTTATATAAGACAACATTTAAGGTGGAAAATGCTGAGACCGGAATTTTGTGGGGCTATTGAATTATTGCATGCTCATCAAATATGGTATCTATACTATTTTTTAATATTCCAGTAAATCAATATAATGTTAGCATTAAGTAGGTAAGTACTGTTGCCCAGATCATGCATTATTAATACATGGTAAATGGTAATGGAATGTAGTCAACATTGAACCTGAGTGCGTGAGTTTTATTTGTCGATTAGGTAATGATTATAATCTTCGTCGAATCTATCAACTTTAACTACAGCGTTTGGTGGACGAATAAAACCGACTAGGTATTTCGTTTTTTCTCTAAATATTTTGAAATGTTTCCTGTAGTGACACACCTCCAAAAACTTAGTTTTAGATATTATGTGTATATGCGGTCTTTTCGGTTAGTCTACTGGATGAAAATAAATATAGTAGGTAGATGTCTATATTATTTATATTATCGCAGTTTTTCATACATACTTAAAAACTGTGGTAATATTATAGTTAATTGGTAGACATTGGTGAATCTATCTATACTAATAAAAAAAAGTTGACCTACGCAAATCACATTTTTTTCATGTAATTTTATTTAGGTACCAAACAAATTCAATAAATCCACAAGCAACGCGTGTGAACACGACGATTATATTGACATGTTTGTTAAAGTCATTTTTTGTTATGTTACTAAGATCGCAGTATTTTTTTGTGCCAATGTATTTGACGTCGGAATAGTAGTATCATAGTATACTCACAGAAGTACGGCACGGGAGCGGTGAGTCGGGAGTCTGGATATGAGGAACTCGCGGCCGCGTCGAAATAGCCGCCAAGGCCGGACTGATAATAAAATGTAAACGAGACGTGCGACGGGGGCGAGCGCCGGCGACCGAGTGACCGACCACACTGATACACTGATACTGGCTGCCTACAAGCTACGAACCAGCTCACAGCGGCTGTGAGGCTCCCTCACGTCACCCCTGCTGCCTGCTTCACTTGCAGTGTTTACTTGCACCGAGACACACCCACTACCCACTGCTATGTTTCCGCAACCACCCCATTCGAATTTAGGCTTTAATTTAAGAAATTTGATCTGACTCCGCGGACGAGTGCTTCAGCCACAGATCATATCTCTAGTATATGGCTCCAGCGTACCCGCTGCCCCGGCATTATCGCGTCCCGCAGGAACACCTCCAGTTTTTTTAGTGTCTTAGGATAAGTAATAAGTAGTTGCAGAAAAATATTTAACATATAAAAAAAGTTACATTTTCAAGTTATGTGAATTAATATCCATAAACACCCAAAAATTCTTATATATCTCAAAACTAAATTAAAATGTCATGTGTAGTGTTTTTCTTTTCTTAAAACATAAGTACCACAGCAAAATTTACACTGAATAATGTTAATAGGACAAGAACTGAAAATACCTCAGATCAGAAGGGAAAATATGAATAGCACAAGTGAATTAAATTAAAAATTTAAAAAACCCCCAACGCAATACGTATTTCACCATTTTTTGTATGGCGGCCATCTTGGATTTTAAATTTTATATAGTGGACTGTAATCTACTCGTTAAGCCCTTTCATTTGATACCCATATTGAGGGAGTCGTGGAAGAAAAAAGTAATCCGCCATTTTGTAGCGGCGGCCATCTTGGACCGATTTCCACCTAACATGGCTAAGAACACTCTCGACTAACTCTACTTTCAAACAAAAAAAACTAAATCAAAATCCGTTCATCCGTTTGGGAGCTACGATGCCACAGACAGACACATACACACACACACACAGACAGACAGACAGACACGTCAAACTTATAACACCCCGTCGTTTTTGCGTCGGGGGTTAATAAATAAAACACAATAAAACTAGGAACAAATACTCGTGTTCTCCTTACAATATACACATGATATTATATTCTACATACAGACAAACTCAACACCTTAACATTACAATTACAACTAGTTGAAGCGACCCACACTTCCCTTACATTACAATTTACAATCCTAGCTGTACATTATGTATTATTTATTTATTAATTAGTTTATCACAAGTAGAGGCACTTCTCTCGCACCGACGTGTTTCGGATAATAACCTTAATCCTTACAATCTATGCCAGGGTTTCTCAATATTCTAGCTCTACATAATATCGCTACTTTTGAATTTTAACTAAGGGTGAGGTAATTTTCACAAAATTGTGAAAAACCCCCACAGTGGGGATTTTAGGGTGGGGCAAATTAGACTAAGTCGTTATTTTCAGATGATACCGAACCCCCCATCTTGGAAGTTTAATTTGGCATGGCAATCGGATGACAATGCATGTTATTATGACATGGAGGTGATCTGATGATGGAGCTGGAAGGTAGCCATAAGAACTTCGTAATTAAACGACGCGACGCAACCCCATCGAGTTTGGGCTCATTTGATTCGTCTTGACGAGTATTTTGGTGCTAGATGGTAATATAAATAAAAGCTTGTTAAAAAAAATCACTTGTTTTTGGAATCATTTTGGATATTTTCATTACAAAATTGATGTCGAGAACCCCACCGTCGAATGACGAACCCTTAAGAATTCGAGCCACATTGAGTAACCCTGATATTACTTAACTTATAAAATTACAAAGTCATTCATAAAATTATCTCATTTTCCAAATTTTACTACAAAAATTGTGTTTGTTAAAAAAGTTTTTCAATTACTTTTAATAATGCCTTATTATAATATTATTATGTAATAATTAGCTGTGACCGGCGGTTTTACCCGCTGGGTCTATAATATTATCTTCATAGGAATTTCAATTTGATTGATTAGTAGTTTAGGCATAAAGAGGTAACAAACATAATGCTACAATATTTTTATGATTTGATTAATTCTCAAAAATAAACGGAATCTTTGGAATGATCGTTTGCCACCTACACACGCTACAAATAAATACAAAGTCAGTTGTTCAATTTGGAATTAATTCACCAAAAAAGTCTGTTTACGTGAAAATAAAATAACATAAGCGAGAGGTTATCAGTTATCAGTAGACATGATTAGTGATTGTTTTAAATATAACACAGAAAGTAGCGATTGGTTCGCAAGCGAGCACGTTAATATGTAGACTCTTTTCAATAAATATTTTTTTAGGGGATGTCCTTTTGATAAGAAAGCTTTTCGTACGAGTAGTCTTAAAATAGAATTAAATAATTGTAAAATTGAACAGGTTAGGTGCTCCAAAACTTGGATCAAAATTCATGTTAAAATGATTTCATTGGCGTGTAAAACTCGACTTTATGACATCCACATATAAAGTATTATTCACATTGCATTTCACGCGAGATTATGTCGACGTGCGCATCATAGCCCTGCTGGTACAATAGATGCAGGTGCACGGAAAGAAGTCTTTCGATCGTAGGTTCGAAAGTAGGCTTCGTCTAGCATGGCGCACTAGATACAGTTAGATTTTCGGAGCACTAGATGCCGCTAGACTTCCAGCGTTAGATGTAGGTGGAATTGAGTTGCATGAACAGCAGTCCGTCTGTCACAAAGTCTCGTCTGGCGTCGTGTTTTCTAATTGCAGGTGTAGTTTTGGTGCATTAGATGCAGGTGGACTTAATGTGTTAGATAAAGTTAAGACTTGAGGAGCACTAGATACAATTAGATTTGAGGAGCACTAGATACTGCTAGACTCTCGGCAATAGATACAGTTAGACTCTTGTTGCACTAGATACACTTAGACTCTTGTTGCACTAGATACACTTAGACTCTTGTTGCACTAGATACACTTAGACTCTTGTTGCACTAGATACACTTAGACTCTTGTTGCACTAGATACACTTAGACTCTTGTTGCACTAGATACACTTAGACTCTTGTTGCACTAGATGTAGTTATATTCTCGGCACTAGATACACTTAGACTCTTGATGCACTAGATGTAGTTAGACCCATTAGATGCAAGTAGACTTGAGATGAACAGACAGCAGCCCCTTGGCCACAAAGCCACGGCCACACAGCGCGCAAACATACGGGCGAGCTCCGGAGTGGTACCGCTCGTGGATGACGAGCGTGGAACGTTGGCTGAAGGCTTTCCCGCAGTGGGCACACACGTGGGGCTTCTCCCCCGAGTGGACCCTCTCGTGTAAGGTCAGGTTGCACTTCTTCACGAACCCCTTGCCGCACACGCCGCAGATGTTGGGCTTGTGCCCCGTGTGG